>CM073775.1:5663283-5998136 GCA_037158775.1 Hetaerina titia | reverse complement strand
AGTTTTTCCATATATTTAGGTGTTTCATCCAGGAGAGGTCGTGAGCAAGGATGACGCCAAGGTAATCGACGCTAAGTAAGACGCCAATCGAGTCTACACATTCCATTTCCGGGTTTCCGATGTAGTAGGTGTTCGGCGTGTAGATGTAGTAGGGAGGTGCTAGCTCTTTTTCCAAAAATTCATCACTGTGCTTTTTTTTGGTTTAATTCTAATTGCCAAAATCTGCACCAGCGTTTTATAGCAATCAGATAATCTGCTAGAGCTGGTTTATCCTAAAGATTACGGATATCGCTGTTAACCACTGTGTCGTTGGCAAATAAGTGCATTTTACTATAGCTGTTACAATAGCAGTTTTCCAGTAACTGCGAACCATTAGACCCATGAGGGATTTCTTAAATATAATTTTTCGATATGTCGGAATGGCCGAGTTAAGTTCATTAAAGAAGAGGACGGTATTTGATCGAGTTAATTAATGGATTTATAAGGGTTAATATTTGCAGCAAACATTCTATTCCATTATATGATATTTCAATTCCGCACGTTGGCGGGAAAACGTTTGTAAGCTATCGAAGACATTCGTGAGATATTAGTGAAGACGCTTTGAAAGAAGGAATTTAATAAGTTGTCATTTTCCAAACTACTGGTTACTCTTTCGCCTTTATCATTTTTGAGTGAATTAGCAGTTGACACTGAACTTCTCTGACGTGTGACCAAAATGCTTTCTGATTCTATTTCAAATTTTCTGTTAACCTTTTCCTTTTGAATTAGTTTAATGCTTCTCGAAATTTTCTTGGCATCCGCCCTAGTACAAAATATCTATCTTGTAATCATAAGAGATATCATTCCTTTTGTCCCTAGGGGTATTATTAATAATATTTTTCATCTTGGAGTGACTTAGGATTGTACGTTCCAGCGATTTTCTCAAAATACAGCTTCGAAGGACACAAAATCAGAGTGGAGAAAAATATTACATTAGACGTGCCCTTATATCTCTACCATTTTTTTAAAATGCGGGTCTACTGGATGCGGGTATATTGGATTAGATTAAGTTAGATTTCATTGGAAAGTTGGTCAGCCATGAGTAGGACATTTTTACATATCCCAAGCCGTTAAATGATTTTCGAATAAATTCGATGCCTTATGTATAAATCATTAATAGATATAATTAAAAATGGGCACGGAAAGGGTACAAGAGCTTTCATTATGGACTAAATGAATGAAGATTGTATTTCCGAACTGACCTTTAACTTAATGGATGATTGAATGTACATGTTCTCCTCTTATTTAGAAGTATTTTTATCGCTTTTAATGTAGAGGACTTCATTCGTTAAAAGGCTATGCACAGCGGGGTTTTGGAATTACAGACCTTGGCCCCCAGCACAAAAGTGCCCACTGGCATGCCTGGCTGGCACTTGGCGGTGACCCTCCCCCCTGGGAGCCGCCATTCCAAATATCCACGCCGCTGTCACCGCCCGAATTATATTTATAGAGTGCATCAATGAATTTTTGGAAAGTGTATCCTCAGGCCCATCTCGGATACATCCCAAAGGGAGGGCACAATATCATCGGACTAATTGAAAAACCTGGGAGTCACACATTCACCGTGTCGCGGCGGACATAGGTGGGGAGGTCGGGTCGATAATGTATGAAGGCAACCTTCTTACTTTAAATACATTTATTATCTAAAGACATATATCAAAACACAATAACAATCAAGCCATGGAGAACAATTTACACTAATCCATGGCGAACAACTTACAACTAAACCGGGTGGGCACTCGCGGGATAAGTCGGGAGCGAGCCCATCAGTACCCCGTGGTCCCGTGCTCGGTCGTGATGGTCGCCGGCTGGTCGCACTGGGAACAAGTCCGACCCAACGCTCCTATCCGACGCAAGGCGCCGAACCCGGCTCCGTACTCGGTCGTGATGGTCACCGGCGGGTCCCACTGGGAGCACGTCCGAACCAACGACCCTTATGTCGCCAAGCACAAGCCTCTCTATCACGCAGCACAAGACTCCCCGGACCCTTAGGCATGAGACCCATATATACCGTCTTGTCCAGTAGGGGACGTCGTTAATCTTCCTCAAGGAATGATGTCCCCGCGAGCCACGCCTGGACCCTTGCCCTGCGGGGGTTACCGAGGGTCAGGCACACGTGGCCCGCACTGGCAGGGTCACATCCGGTTCATGTCCTGTGCAGCATTTGGACACCCTCAGTGCAGGACGGTTGGTCACTCGGAGAACTCTCTGTAACTAATAGCTTGCAGCCGCGCGGAACTAAAGGCTTGCAGCCTCGCGGACATGTCCTTGCGACAGCCGCACTTGGGGAAAGCACGTTAGGAGCATCCGCGGGACTACAAAGAGGAAACGGGGGTTCATCGAACGAATGGAGAGGGGAATTGCGAATGAAAATGTTAAGGAGAGCGTTTATATAGCAATGTCTACATAGCAAACCTGAAGGGGCGTCTGTTGCTCGGGAGGAGGAAGGAGCGTATTTCGGAATTGAACAGGACGCGCTTGCGAGCTGCTCTTTTGGCGGCAGAGAATCGTTGCGGGGGAACGGACAGCTTAGACAGAAGGTCGCATGATGGGTGGCTCTCGTTTGGAGACACCCAAACTTTGGATAAATTCAAATTCCCGTCTGGGTGAGTTTTTCTCCGCCTAGGGCGTGGGTGTTTGTGATCATCTCCACTGTTGTCACTGTGGATAGTCCGATTCAAAAGCCAAGAACTGCTGTTTTCGGACTAGGAACAAATAAATGAACTTCGACTGAGAGGGGGAATACTTCTGACGCCGAAATTCGCTGCATACCGAATCATCTTCCATTCACAACTTGAGGCAAAAAAACGCAGAAAAGATGACTAACGATAATTTGAGCTTCCCGAATATCATCATTCACCGATCACTAAATGCCAGGATTTAATAAATGTTGACCTAATCTCCATTTCCACACGCCCTCGAGTTGGTTTTTAGGGTTACATGTACATATGTGTCTATAACCATAAACAAAGTAATCAACCCGAAGGTCGGTTTAGTAGGTGATGGTAGAGCTCACCCATGTACCAAGCCCGACGGCGTATGAATATTCACACATCAGGGTAGGGGGACAGGTTCTTTTCCCTGTGCCGGTTATCGTTTCCCAGGAAGATCTGGCACCCGAAAAACCACAGAGCTTGGGTGGAGTCGAAGGTGCCCAGAGAGCCTTGCCCGGGAATGGAACCTGGGCCCTCCGGTCAGAAGTCCAACTTTCTACCCTTGAACTACCGCGACCAAAATATGTGTTTATATCAAATGAAAATAAGAGACGAATAAAGAGCTGCTACCACTGTCTGGGGAAGGGACAGTCTTGCTGCAATCGGTGATCACGCGACGAAATTTTTAGCATGCAACAACTACGTGACGCTTCGGTGTTGTCGAATAAAACCATGAACTCCGGAAGAGTTCACTCGGAATACACTCCGCTCCGTTCAGTGCGCTGTCGTGCCCGATTTCCCCATATCAAATTTTCTTTAATGGTCAACATTCACAAAGTTACAATTAATTGCCTCGTCTTACATTGAGTAGTCTTATCTACCGCGGTAGTCGATACCCCGAGTTTCATGTTGTGGGTGGCTCCTGGTTATGCCCAAGTAAATCTGTTTGTAAATTTATAAATCATCGCAAATATAATGCAACAATTTCAGAGAGTAAAAATCGTTCGCCTTGACCGGGAATCGAACCAGGATCCCTCGATATCCGGCCGAGTGCTTTAACCACTTAAGCTACCGAGACGTCCTCTTACACTCTGAAATTTTCGTTTTCATCTTTTCGTGGGGTTCGAATCCCGGTCAAGGCGAATGATTTTTACTCTCTGAAATTGTTGCATTATAATGCACACATAGCGGGTCGTGGGGTTCGAATCCCGGTCAAGGCGAATGATTTTTACTCTCTGAAATTGTTGCATTATAATGCACACATAGCGGGTGACTCCGTTAAAGTTACTGTTACAGTTTCTTGAAAATTCATCGCAAATATGTTTTCCAGTCGCGCAATCTTTCCCTTAAATGTCGTTCGACTGTTCACTACGAATAGTTTCGAATTTCGAGGGTCAAATACTTCCTCAATGGGCCAAGAATAATTGTTCAGTGATAATTACGATGTTCATTGGTTTTAGCTTCAGCCAGATTCAGCTCCCCCCCCACCTTCGCCATGGGATGGCGGCTTAGAATATACGAGGGCATTATTTTTTCAGCAAAACAAGTACTCCAACAAAACCGTCAGTCATGATTGCTGGCAGTAAAAAAGGCAACTCATAATCAAACGGAAATCTAATGAACGCACTCAAATAGTTAACACACATATTTATTCAAACACTGAATCGTAAATTCAAAGATGAAAACAAATCTTTGGCTCATTGTTGGGAGCAATTTCTTCCCTCGTCTCTTAAAATAGTTTAGATTTGGGATTGAAAACCCGAACGGCTCCCTCCTATCTCATTGATGAATACACTTATTACCTTCTCGAGCATTACTGGGCCCAGATGCCACTCGCTCATCCTTGCTAACCAAACCTTTCCCTCCCTCCCCATTTCCACCCACGCCACTCCTCACCATGCCTTTTCCGGGCCTCTGGTCCTGGCCTCTGGTCCTGGCCTCTGGTCCTGACCTCTGGTCCTGGGCTCTGGTCCTGGCCTCTGGTCCTGGCCTCTGGTCCTGGCCTCTGGTCCTGACCACTGGTCCTGGCCTCTGGTCCTGGCCTCTGGTCCTGGCCTCTGGTCCTGGCCTCTGGTCCTGGCCTCTGTTCCTGGCCTCTGGTCCTGGCCTCTGGTCCTGGCCTCTTGTTTCCGGGCCTCCGTTCGCGGTGGCCCTCGTCATGTTTCGTCGTTCCCATGGTGTGCAGATGTGTCCTCCACGGGCAGTCGTGGTGTCCACCCAGAAAGGTGGGAAGCGCAGGGCCGGCCGTGGGAACGCACCGTGCACTCTTTGCCTCCGCCTCGAATGGGGCACTGCATACGGAGGTCGCGGCATCGGGGTTCCGGGATGGGGCCCTCTTCGATCGCGAGCTTTCATTTCGGGGAGGAACAAACCATCGCCGTCGTTGCTTCCCGTCCCGCCTGTCCCGCCCCGCCAGAGTGTTCTCATGGGACGACAGAGCATTGGAGCGAGGAGTAGTGATGACCAATGGTTTGTTCCGATGCAGCCTTTCAGAGGCAGTCTTCTTTCAATCGCCTCGCTTTCAATCAAACCGAGTAAAGCGTCAAAATGAATTTTACTCTCGTTTGTTCTGTGTACCTGGTCAATCAGCTCTGGCTTTCCTAGCCATGGACCAGAACAACTGTTTCCATACAAACCTCTCCACAATAAAGAAAACACCTTTATTCAACCAAAATGTGTCGTCGACATCAAACTTGACGGACGTTGTATGTCGCACTGGCTTGGGTATTCATTCACCTCCTGCCAGACACTCTAACGGTGGCTTTCAAGTTACCATGTAGATCCAATGAAATGTAAGCTAAAATTTGAAAAGTAAGAAGCGAAATTCCAATACCAGATGGGCATTCAACATACAACGGTGTCCTCCCCGAGGGACACAAGTAGGGAATGTGACGCTGCAGGCAGCGGGAGGGTCCCCCCCAACAGAGAAAGACGAGGGATGGAAGGGGAAACTTCAAAACAGACAAAGCAGAGTAAGGAATACTGTAAAGAGCAGTACACTATTTAGGGGCATTCTAATGCGGATGTTCAGGAAGGGTTTCGACAAAAAATCACACGAGGTTAGTGAAAGTACATGCAATTGAGTAGAACTAATTATTCCCTAGTGAAATTTTTACAAAATATAATTTACCCCCACAGTTCCTATCTCATATTGTTCGTGAGAAGAAAGATACTCGCTCAAATGTTGGAGGTATGAAATAGAATTCAATAACGTGAAATTTATGGCTGTGTACATGCCATTGGCCAACTTTAGAGAGTCCATGTCTTCAATTCCTATTAAAAATTACCCCCTGAATCTAAAAAAAATCTTCACATATAATGTAACAGTTTAATATGATTTGTTAAGCATGAGTTTATTACTAAAGGCAAAGAAACACGAGTAAAATTGGTAACGATTGAGTAGCCATTGTGTTGATTGCGAAGGCTTCCAGAGTAGTATTTGTTTTCCATGCAGTTGTTATTAATTCAAATGATTTATTGTATTCACACTGCATGAAGAACACGATATTCATATGCATGGCACACTATAATCAATTCCTGATTTCAAAACATCCTTTCACATTCTGATATTTTGAAAATTTTTTATTGATAAATTGAAATTATCAACCGGAGAAACTACTCGTAGTAAAAGCTTCATATCCACTTAGGGACTTCAACTCCTCCAACTCAGACCTCAAACGAGTTTAGACTCGTTTGAGGTCTGAGTTGATGCGCGTAAAAGTATGAAGGTTGAATTTAGTGTGCCACGTTCTATTATAGTTTTATAAAGTCATTTTAATTAGAAAAATATGTTTTTCATTGAGCAAGTTTGCTTAGAACAATTCTATGAAGTCACAGAAATCTGGAGGAAACGGAAAATAATTATGTTGGTGCTCAATTCTCCGAGGATTGCGCTGGAATTTAAAATTACTTTATGGTGAAAAATTCGACAAGTCCTATCTCATATGGATGTAGGGAAAGATAAAATAAGTGTACCCTACGACAGGAAATCCAAATCAGCGTGAAAAACTGTAAAACTATTATCTAATAAAAGTTTTGTGGGAAAATATGCCATTGTAAATATATTTTTATTCTAATAAAAGTGAAAATTACAATGAAAAGCCAAAGGTAAGAGGGAAAAATGAAAATGACTACTCTTTTAAGTATCCCACAAGAGCGATCGGTGGACAATGAACGAAAAACGATAAATCTATTTGCCTCTCTTCTTGAAAAAGAACCTACACGTAAAATCTGATATTTCACTAAGACCCTCTTCATCTCTGTGTACTTCCTTCCTCCTCTCATCCCGTCCAATATCCCTATTCTATTTCTGCCCCTTCCTCGCCTGCCAAACATTCTCTCCTTTATTACAGTCTTCAACACCGCACTGCCAATCAAAATGCTTTTCATCCATCTTTCCTGTCTCCTTTTGATTTCTCGCAACAATTCCTTCTACTACCTCTCACCATGCCTAGCACATCCTCATTTGTTTTCCTTTCTGTCCGCTTCACCTTCTCCATCCTCCACATCCAAATTTCAAAAGCCTCCAACCTACGTCCATCATCTTACTTAAGTGACCACGTTTCCAAGCTGTGAATAACTACGCTCGACATCAAAGTTTTGACGAGCCTCTTTCCCTAACATCCCTACTGAACGTCCCTGTCAAGTACCTGCTCCTTGTGAAAGCTGCTTTACCTAAAGCAATTCTTCTTCTTGTGTTCTTGTGTAGTTAATTGACCATATCAGTCCAAACACTTCCGAGCGCCTTTTAAAATATTTAAATTAGTCTTCATCTTCCTCTAAAATTGCAAGAACTTTGTTTAGTTTACATTTATTCTCATCCCACATCTATCGCAGTGACTTTCCAATGCACTCAGAAAATTCTTCAACCCCTTGGCGGACTGTCTACTATGAAAGCTTGATCACCCACAATCTCAATTGTTTTGCTGAAGTGCCCGCCAACTTCCATTCCCATTTCCCGTTCTACCCATGCCTCTGATTGATTGGCTCACATCTATTTTATGAGAATGAATTGAATTCCAATGGCATTTGGAACGAAGCTACTCCTAAATGGCCATTAATAATATCGAGTCGTTGATTCTTATCCTTTTATTTTGACACTGCATTTTATTGCTTTTTTATCGCCAATTCCTAATTTTCATTCAAATTGACATCATGTTCAATTGACAATTATTTTTTTTTTATATGCTTACTTCACGGCGCCGGGCAAATCGGAACTCCGCCCCGCGGGAGGGGGGCGCGCAGATACTGATCGGCAGGGCCCCGTGTGCGTTCCCCTACTCCGAGATCCCCGTGGCTCATCTCGGAAAATGAATGATCCCACGGTGCCGTTTGGCGGGGAAACAGGCGATCAATATCTCCCCGCCCTCCCCGGGATGACGAGACCGGAGAGGCGGCGTCTCCCGCCAATCGCACGCCGCGACCCCGAAATCGACATTCCCGCCGCATATCTCCTCCCCCTGGCTCCAAACCCGAATGTGCGAACCTCGGTGCCCCGGTCGCGCACGACTCCCAGGCCCATTTTCCCTCGACGTACCATTGATACATCGTGACTGGCACCGGAGGGAGGATGAAGACACAGGGGGGTGGAAAAGAATGCGACCACCATCGCATTGGGTAATTTTGTTCCATCACGATAAGGCTGTCTAAATGTTCAGACAAAGGAAATTAAAGGAACTGAAAGACGGCAAATATTTGGATTTCTCACGATGACTGAAGAGAAGGTTGTGCAGAACACCGAAAATTCGATACCTAGTGAGTTTCTCTTTTTTGTGTGTTTCTGTGTTTTTCTCTGTGTCTACTAGTGCTAATTCCATATACATTATTATTCATGTCAGTGAGAATTTCAAAAAGTGTTATACAGGTACATACCTGAAGGAAATATGTATATATATATATTTATTTAGTATATATAAATATCCTGTATTTTTTAATATATTTATATGATTTATTCGAAGTCACACGGAAGTGTTGAATAAAAAACTTACTTAAAACTTGAATAATAAACCCCTCCTTCACCCCTCCCCCACTACCTGTTTTCCCCCCTCCCTCGTACCCTTCTCTCTCTGCACCATATAGCCATATACCTCAGCCTTATCTTATCTTCCGAAGAAGACGGAGTTCGAGTCCGTCGAAATTATCAAGATATTATTGTGAGTGTTCTTTTTATGTGTTCTCGTGCTGTGTGTTACTGTCTAAGTTTTTTATTCAACATTCCGCGTTACTTCGAAGAAATCATCTATATATATATATATATATATATATATATATATATATATATATATACAGGGAAAGGAACTGGCCCCCCTACCCTGATGTGTGAATACTCACACGCCGTCGGGCTTGGTACACGGGTGAGCTCCACCATCACCTACTAAACCGAGCTTCGGGTTGATTACTGTGTTTATGGTTTATATATATATATATATATATATATATATATATATATATATATATATATATATATATATATATATATATATAACTTTTGGACGGCACAATAGAACACAGAATAAAACAGATAACACGGAGAAGGACACTCACACTGTAGATGATTTAAGCTTTCGGCCTACTCCGAGGCCTTCTTCAGGTCAGACCTATATATATATATATATATATATATATATACCAAGAAAGTGATATCGAAAGCAGTAAAAGCCACTATGGGAACCTTTAACGGGAAAAGGATAAGGAAGCCATGGGTAACGGATGAGATGATTGCAAAGATGGATGAGAGAAGAAGATGGAAGAATGTATACACAGAGTTAGGCACAATTAAGTACAAAGAGTTAAACAATAAATTGAGACGGGCCACAATTAAAGCAAAAGAAGAATGATGGAAAACGCAATGCGAGGATATGGAAAGTTTACAGAGGAAGGTTGAAATTGGTGCGCTATACAGCAAGATTAAGTTATTATCGGGAAGTAAGAAGGCAAGATGTGTGCTAGTTAAGTTAAAGATAAGTGGGGTAAAATAATAGTTGAACCAGAAAAAATTCAAGAGTGATGTAAGGAATGCATAGAAACACTGTATGGTAGAGAACTTTGGCCGACGAGGTTAGACCTAGAAAAGGAACATTACGTAGAAGAAGATTACTTAGGTCTAGGCATATTCGACGATGTAATAAAAAGGACATTAAAGGAGATGAAAGCAAATAAGGCCGTGGGGGTAGACAACATTCTTGTGGAATTGTTGAAATGTTTAGGAAAATGTGGGAAGAAGATTCTATATGGACTGATCCGTAATATCTATGAGGAAGGAATTTGGCCGGAAGATTTTGTGAAGAGGGGTGAGGCAGGGTTGCCCATTGTCACCGGTGCTGTTCAACGTATATGTGGAGGAAATGATTAAAGAGGCATGGGAAGAACTGGAGGTAGGAATGAAAGTCGGAGTGGGAATTCGTAAAATCGGTAAGGTTTGCTGATGACCAAGCATTAGTTGCTCAGTTAGCCAAAGGGTTGAAAGCATTGCTGAGTGAATTGGAGGTTCGGTGCGATAGATATGGGATGAGAATAAATATTAATAAAACAAAGGTTATGCGATTTTCCAGAAAGAAAAAGGCTAAGCTAAACATTAAAATAGGAGGAGAAAAAATAGAGCAGGTAGAACAGTTTACGTATCTCGGAAGTGTTTTGGACCAATACGGTCAAAGTAGTAGGAACGTAAGGAGAAGAATTGCGCTAGGCAAGGAGGCTTTCTCAAGGAGGAAGGAGTTGATGATGAGGACGTTGAGTAGAGATGTTAAGACAAGACTCGTAAAGACTCTGATATGGAGCGTAGCTATGTACGGCGTGGAAACGTGGTCACTGAAGTAGGAGGATAGACGTAGGAGGATAGCAACTGCAGAGTTTATAGGTAGCAAAAATTCCACCTGCCACCCTCTTCGTGTAGGGAATAATTAATTGTTCTACTCAGTTGCATGCACTTTTACTGACCTCGTCTGTTTTGTTGTCTAAAACCGTTATGTATTGATTTTGCCTGTGGTTTTCTTACCTTTTACGGCTGGTTTCCTAACACCCCCCGCCACGCGCCCTTGCGGTGGCTTGCGGGGTATTATGTAGATGAATACGAGGTGTGTTTAAAAATTAACGCGAAATTTTTCATTTCGCAGGCTTGGAGAGTCGGGTTGTCCAACTTTTTTTTGTTATGTTAAAAATGCCTATAATTGCTCCTGGTAGGGTCACCCATGCCAGATAGGTCGAAGGTTAGGAGCCAGACGAAAGGTAGTCCACGCAGCGTCTGTTCCTCAGTGAGGGGGCTGCAAAGGCGTCTGACGCCAGTGGGGCGGCCATTAAGTGATGGTGTCACGTTAAAAACACTATTGAGGAAAGCAACGGGAAATCACCTCAATTATCATTCCCAAGAATGTAATGATGGGCACTATAGAGAATATGAGTCCTGGCAACTGCGAGACTCGGCCCAAGCGGCCGTGTGTCGTGCCCGGCAGCGGGGGAGGCAAGGCTTCCGCGGTCGTCATTCCACGAAACCCTTGCAGGGGCAGGGAAACCCTTATTTCTTATAACAGCAGCAGGACAGAAGACGCAGAAGAAGACGAAAGTAGTTAGAATAGGAACATGGAACGCCAGGACAATGTTGAGGACAGGTAAATTAGAGAATGTTAAGCGAGAGATGGAAAGAGGTAATATAGATGTTTTAGGTCTCTGCGAGGTGAGATGGAAGGATAGCGGGGATTACTGGAGTGACAATTATAGAGTGATATACAGCGGCTGGGACGAGAGCCAACGAGGGGTTGCCGTAATATTAAATAAAGGGGTAGGAAGAAGCGTAGTCAACATAGAACTAGCAACTGATAGGATCTTACTCGTAGAGATTAAAGCAGAGCCGACGAACTTGGTCATTGTTCAGGTATACATGCCACCGAGCAACCACAAGGAGGAATGCCCAGAGAGGATTGCCAGGGAATCGAATCCGGGCCCTCCGGTCAGTAATGCTCTACCCCTGGACTACCGCGACCACACACACACATGTGTGTGTGTATATATATACACACACACACGGTTGGATCAATTCCGATGTCATTTTAACCCTGCAGCTGAGAAAAATGGACTTCTGAAATGTCTCATTTTGGAGTCAACTGTAAGAGGAACTCTTTCCGAGGCTATTCCTTCGTTTCAACTGAGAGAGAGACAAAGAAAAACAGTCCGTTGAACTCAGTAATCCAATAATCTGCCCATAGGAGGCGACCTCGGGCTAGCTCTTTTAAAACCGACGATCCTGTTTCCTTTTTCGCGCGTTTTTCTTGAGCGGACTCTCCTCTAACTACTCTTCTTAAAAAATGGGAGAGCCGATCGAGTTTTCTCTTGGTATTTTTACGCAGTTTGCAAAGAATCATATCGCGTGTGATATTTTTCAATGTGAGGCGCATGCGGAACTCGCGTGGAACTTGAGTGGAAATTTCACATTCGGGGCGAGCGGAAGTACATAAACTATTCTTTGAGGATTGTCGCTGGCGTCCGTTGAACATCGAAATGTTTGAATGACATTTAATATTTCTACTTCGTGCGTGCGCAACCACAATTTGTCTTTCCGATCGCATCTGCCGGTTCCATAAATAAATGATAAAATAACTTTCATGATAACGGCGAGAGAAACTGTAGGCTTTTTTGTTTTCACTCCAATTTGACAGAATCTGAAACGCATACCTAGTTGTCGCATTGGAAATTCATATTTCGAAGATGAGGTGAAAATAAATGCCCTAGGATGAGATGAAACTAGGAAAAGTAATTGGACACAAAAGCAGAATCAGATAGTGTACTCTAGACCAAAAGTGGTGGAAGTGTGGAGGAGAATTGAATTGGAAAGTCAAGGACGAATTTCGGGAAGCAGGTGAATGAAGAGGTCAATCCGAGGAAGTGTGGAGGAATATGGCGATTGGAAGGCGACGGAATGGCTCTGGAAGGCTGCTACAAACCATTAATCAGGTTTACATTCCATGATAATAAACATAAAACCTGCCTACATGGCAATGATCTCTAATGAAATGCAAGTCACATGCATAGAAAGGGGGACTATTTGATAAAGGGTTGTCTGTACGGTAATTTATATCCTTGGAGAAGTTACCGTATCTTCCGCAAGAGATGGGTGATTCATTTCTATAGTTTTTGTGGTGCCGAGGCACTTAAAGAAAGGATTAAAGAGTCGATGCAATCTATCCTTTTCTCGTTCACCACGTCAGCTCTCTTTCGTTCCCGGAACACAATTTATTGTGGCGTAAAGCACAGAATGAGTTTCGGAATGGATAATTCCGAAGAAATAGACGATCTTCACTTGGAACTTGGCCCCCGAGAAATCGTTCCCAGGTCTATCATAGAGCTTTTTCCCTGGCGCCCTCTCATACCCTAGCATCCTCACTACTGGTTGTCTAAATTTCATTAGCAAATGCCTCTTTTATTACTGGTTTTCAAAGTTTTGTTAAATGGATGTGAATACAGGTGAGCATTTTCCGCAGTAGTTATTTCTATTCAACGAATAGCGGCGGGTTTTCCACTCCATGTTCTTCTTTCGATCACGAGACGACTCCGCGATCTTCTAGATCCGTGCCCGTATTTTTTTTCAAGGGACCGTGTCAAATCTTAAGGGAGTCCCAATAAGGGACATTGCTCCGTCTTGCTTCATTACGAGGGAACCAACCCTTCGGAAGTTGAGATAAAAAATGAGCTCGTAAACTTTTTCCTCACCGTCGTCAGCTCCCGGCGCTCCACTTCCTCCACTCCCTCCTCCTCATACGGATTTAACACTCCCACTCCACCATCGTACACACCTCCGCCCCTGAACCAATTCTCAAAAGGGTTAATGAGTTTCATTTTTTTGGTAGGCGAATGGGTATGGAGGGAGCCGCGTCCCCATCTGAATTCCAGGAGCCCGCCCGAGAGCTAATAGCGCCTCCCGTCCTACGCGTTTTACGACCGCCCCCCCCTGCCCTTCCCCCTCTCGCCCCCTTTGAGCACGTTTTTTTCCTTTCTCGAGTTTTAAGTTAGGCTCCGAGCCACTTGTGCTGGCCGGCTATCACCTCAACATGATACTCGAGTTACTGTAAGTGTTCTTCGTAATATTGTAAATAACTTCGTAATAATAATAAATCATATTTAGAATATTCCTGCATTTAAATTTTTATTTGAAATAACGGTGAGGGTGAAAGAAAGAGAAAAAAACTCTGCACTTCCACAAATTCCACAAGGTGGAAGGAATTCCACGAAGTTAAGCCTGAAACTGTTACCTTGAAATAACGGTTTGACAGAGTATTTCGTTTCGTTTTTTAAAAATTGATTCGTCCTCTTTTTATAATATTTACTGTTTTAAAAATCACCCTTTTTCATGCTATGGTTGGAATCTGCAGGATGTTTCATTGTTTAGCTTCCTTGTTGACATTTGGAAGTTGCTTGAAGAGTGTAACAGTTGAATGATTCCAATAACATTAGTACGTATCTGTAAAATCTGAGGTGAAATCCAAGGGAGCGTATGTGAATGAGGTTATTGCGGTTGGGGCCTGAGGAATAAACAGTTTGCCCCCCCCCCCTCCCTTTGGGGTCCTCCTTCCTCTCGTGACGGTGGCTCCGCCGCGGAGTATATTACACACTCTGTGGTTCCGCCTTCCCTTCCACGTCAGGGCTCAATAGGGACGGGTGGAAAAGGGCCATCGTCCAAATTAACCGTCAGTCCGGGACAAAAAATATTTTCCGGCTTCGAAGGAAAAAATGCAATAATCCGTCGGAGGGAAGGAGAAGGGGAGGGTTTCCAATTCCTTGCCCCGGCCGGATCCTCCTCCTTCCACCCCTTCCCACCGGCGCCGCCACCTCCGCCTCCGTTTCTACATTGATAGGGATTTTACGTGCGTACGAGGTTTCCTAGGGGCTGAGAGGCCGGGGGCCGATTCCTTGCCTTTCCATCCAAGGGACAAGCGGGTGGAAAATGCATATTTTCAACATGAGGATTCAGACAAATTCTATTAAGACGACCGAGTATTTTGTGCCACGAGTATTAAGACCCCATGCAAAAGACGTCTTAAATCTTTTTGTTTTCAAGCATGTTTCGTCCTCATTTAACGAAAAACTTCAGTGGTTATAAATCACCTTGAATGAGTAATCGCCTTATTTTAATCCTCGAACTGCATTGTGATTCCCGCAAATGTTTTATAAAACTAAGCTATACGTACAGTTGAAAGAAATATCTCTCGGCTGTTAACATCTATAAAAATGATCATATAGTTGGTCCACCACAAGATAATTATATTTTATATCCGCATGAATCCGAATGGTCAGGTTCAAGTATATCCTGGACTCTTTAATTCTGTTACATCATGACACAACTTTTACATAGTTTCCCCATTATATATGAGGGACATTGCCTTTGCTCTTAATCAGAAAATGGAACACCATTTTCCCAAGTATTTCGAAATAAATTCAGACAAATTCTATTAAGACGACCGAGTATTTTGTGCCACGAGTATTAAGATCCCTTGCGCTTTTCGCCACAGTATTTTGGGTTCGGGAGAAAATAATGTTCCCGTTAACACGGTCAGAAATAGTGAGTTTCATAGTGAGTTACTCGCAAAGTTATAAGCTTATGGCATAAACAAAAAAATCCTTGGCTGGATTTAGAAATTTTTTTATGGTCGAGTACAAAGGGCACAAGCCTAGATGGTCGTAGCTCTAAAGCAGTAGAAGTCACTTCGGGTGATCCCCAGGGAAGTCTCATCGGAATGCTTCCTCATTCCATCAACGACACTATTCCGTGATTCACAGTAGTACTATCCGACTACGCAAGTGTTTATAGAGATATCCATAATGCTGAGGATAAAGTGTCTTCAGCAGATGACCTCAATGCAATAAACTATTGGTTCAGCACATTGTAATCAGGACTAAACTTAAAAAAAGTGTACTGTGATGAATGTTTGGAATAGGAGTACTTAGTTTCCTCCCGAACAACTACATCACCAACAAAACCGAAATAGCAAGTGCTCTTGGATATGTCACTTTTAAACCTCTTTACATGTGAACCGTTCGTTCGGTACTTTTTGGGCAGCCTGCAAATATAATATTAAAGATTGAAGCGTTAAGGAAATATGGGCGATGCTATTTGGCACTGAGCCACTTCAACTATTTACTCTACCTGTTTCACTGATCTGATTCATTTGCAAAGATCACAAATAAATCCTTCGCGTCGTTCATTCCAGTCTGCGCTCCGTCCTTCATTATTCGTCAATTTCAGTGAGGTGCTCTATTGAACCGAAACATTTCCTCTTTATACAAAGAGGCGGACGGCGCAGTGCTGTCCTCTTCATTTATTTATCACCTCACTACGATATCGATCGTCTTCTTATTATCATTCCTCACTACGATATCGTCATCTTCGATTGTGATGGAAAATGTCGTGGCCGTGCTTTTGGAAGAGAAGGAAATAATTTCGTGTTGTCGATCTCTATTGCAGGTCATTATTATCTCCTTGGTTTCATTTTAATTGATTATGGAGTTTCTGTTAGATGTCGATTCCATAAATCTTTCTTTCTCTCCTTTTATGCTTATGTGGTGTTGAGGACGAGGGAATGGGAACTAAAATTAAATCCATGACATAAATATTCGTAAAGGTTAAAATTTAGATGAGCAAATGCAAAAAAATTCCGAGTTCTAATAAAAACACATTCGAGTGAAGAAGTGGAGGTTATTAATTATGCAACTAGGGCCCAATTCTTCCGGGCGCAGGTCAATTACATCTCTGCACTTCGCCTTCTCATGGCAAGATCTGTTTCAGCAATCATATCTTCCATTTTTTTGCAACATTTGGTTTATAAATTCTAATTCTTAGTTTATAATTACTCTCAGAGTACTTGCGCTTCGGTTAGCAACTTGGAGTTCGAGCCCAAGTGTGTTCAACGCGCAACGCACGTTCGATTGCTCCGAGTGGAATTGATGCAGTGTTTCTTGATGGATACTGATCTGTTCCTAGAGCCAATGATGTCGAGGTACGGAGTTGGGCCACAATATTTCCTTTCAACTCGACACGCGACGATCAGGAATGGAATAGACGTCCAGGAATACTCTTCACATCCTCCAGCTTTGCCCTCGGTTTTATTGTTTATCGTCTGATCCGAAAGATTTTCTCATTTTCATCGCGTTTCTCAATGGGTAGGCTGGCTATTTTATGCCACATTTTTCGACCCCCACCCTTTTCGATTACTGCCAAGAGCCAATCTCCATCGCCATTAAATATATCACGTCGTGCAAAACCTCAATCGATGCCAGTAGCTAGTAGTAGTAGACCAAAAAATAAAATATGGTACGTTACCATTGATATCTGTTTGGGTTTAGTGAACTGATTTGTTGAAGTACTTTGTGATACTCAACGGTAGGAATAGTCGAACAATTTCTTGCTAACGCTGATATCAAATCATTAGAATTATAGATTGCATGTTCAACATGTCCGCGTAGTTGCAACTAAACTATGTCAGCTCTATGAAACTACTACACTGTTCCCCACCCTCCTCAGTGTACAAAGGAAGAGACATTGTCAGCGAAAATCGGGACCACACATTTAGAGTATCCAGTGAGAAGCGAGCAACATTAAACCATTCCTATCCGAAGCTACGTTTGCATGCGCTTTGCATTTGCGTGCACGGCCCGTCGCAGGCGTGACGACGGGCGGTCAAAATCGCTGCAGGATGACGCGTAGGGAAAGGAAGGGCGCAATGGCCGATCTTCTGTGCTGAACAGGGTGCGAACAACCCAAGGCCTCGACAATCAAAGAGCGCCGGGGCGAGGTTGGACCCTTGAATCCGGGGTCAGCGGCACAGAGAGAGCCGACAACGAAGACGGCAACTGAGGGAGGACGAAGAACGAGGGAGCATCGTTTCTTGCTATGGGAGTTCTTACGACGCCAAACGACTGGTGCGTCGTATCTGGAGCCAACACGCATAAGAATTGAGGAAAAGACTTACTTTAGATAAGACTTACAAAGGCGATTGGAACTCCGCCCCGTCCGAATCTCTGGGGTGTCCTCTCTTGGGTCGTCCCCGCTCCTCTCGCCCGCGAACACCCGTTCGTTCATCAGATCCTATTGTAAACATTACTAGCTTACTCTTACATCCTGCTTGGGGCAGGTTTGAGTTGGCACTGGCGCTACAGTCCTCCTAACACGGCACTAAATACCCCATACTAATCATCATTGCCATCAATATTTCAATCCTAAGATTGGTTACTGCAGCCCTCCATTCTTCTCTATTTTGTGTAAATTCCCTCCATCCTTGATACCTTTTCTGTTATACGTCTTTCTTGATTTGTCCTATGTACATGTCTCTTGGTTTTCCTCGTGGAATCTTCCCTTCTATTTTTCCTTCTATTATATTCCTAATCAATCCATTGTGCCGCAATGTGTATCCAATCCATCTATTTCTTCTCCATATGGTTCTATCATCTTCTGTTTTCTACGGATTACAATAGCTCGTGTTGTGCCTCATGCCGCAGCCCCCTCCCCCCCGGCCGCGCTCACCCTACCCTTCCCCACTCTATGTACAGCACAGTCCTCAGTATCCCATTGTTTCCCAGTGTCTCGCGCGCACGTCCCGCCTTCTCCGAATTTCTCCCAACAAACCCTCGCTCTCTCCATGTACCATGCGTGGAACTTATTCCTTTGCCTTATTCCGACTTCATTTTCTCCATCCATTCTACAACTTGCCAATCCACACTATTCTGTCTCAATGGATATGGATACCTGTGTTCCACACCCAAGTTTTCAATAATCGATGAAGTTCGTAGATAAAATCCCTGCTGTAGACGCATTTCTCTTTGAAAATTCTTCTCTTTCGAACGAAGCCGCCATTAATATCTTGGGCATAAGCGCCGTGAAGTAGTACCCCAGCAAAACCTCCCTTTTTCCGTTTTCCTCGGCGACGTCCGCTCCCCGCATCCCTTCGCGAGATGGCGAGCCTCCTGAGTCCTTCGCGAATCATTGAACCAAGGACCTCCGAAGAGACAAGTTAATCGCCCAAATTACCGCAATTTCCGACCGAATAAGTCCCTCGAAATGGCCTCGACTTGACCTTCGAACCCCTCGTGCACCGGGCCCCCCTCCCTGCCCTGCCCCCGGAGCGAGGAGGGCACGGAACCGCCCGCCCGCCGTCCGTGATTGGCGGGGGTCACGGCGGCCGAGAGAGGCTCTCGAGAAAACGACGCGATTGCCAGGCGAGCACTCAACGACCCTGGAGGAGATTAAATCGTCGTAAATACTCCAGCGCTGGGATCCGGAGCTGGAACTATTTTTTCGCGTAGCTGTACGGATTTGATTTGTAAGTTGAGTCTTGCAGTGAGCATGGGTGTTTGACGAGTGCAGAGGCGCTTGTACATTTTAAATCTCCTTTCTAACGCGACACTAGAATTATGCATATAGCATTATACCATTTTTCAACTACGCATACCTATTTTCTGCCTACCTAAAAAACGAAAATATGCTACAGGAAAGCGTCGGTTCAAATGTTTTGAATGTAACCACTTCGAATGTATCGATTTGTTTCGTAAGAGTCATTTTCCTGAATGTGTAATTCGATGACTTATATTTTCTGGACGGTATAAACTATAATTCCGCCACATTACGCCATTTTAAATCGGGTAAGAATACGAATACTCCATTTCAGCAAATATACAAAAAATAATGGGGCACAATCCCAAAATGTGTTGCTTTGGGACGCAATGCAAACGTAATGCTCAGGGAAAATAACTTCTAATTGTTCATTATTATTTCACGCAACAGAATTGTCTGTACGTAAAAATGTGTGCGATATTGCATTTAGAACGACATTCTTAGGGAATTATTCCGAGACCGTGCATAGTTCCATATACCAAATTGTGAATTTGTCAGTTATATATTTTTCTACTACTTTCTTAACAGTAAATTAGGCATTATTTCTTGAATTAGACGGCAAGTTCCAGATGAACTTCCAGTTCCAGGTGCATAGTTTCACGATTTAAAAGTATTTCGTAGCATAACAGGTGAGTCCCCACACTTTTCAATCCAAAACGATTTGTCTGTTGGCGACTTTAGCAAAAGTAAAAAGGATGGAAACATGTGGAAGCAGGTCTCCATTGCATTACAGCAGGCTTTCTCGGCGATTCGTCGTTCAAAAGAGGCTTTCGTGGGGCGGCGCGTAGTCCAGCCATTTTGAATTCACATCAGTTCACTTCCTTCTCCGACAAATTTTACATTGCGCTTTGACGCGTGAATACGTTCACAGGAGATTAACACTAATGGGTCGGGTGTGTCATTTTGGTGTATCCGAGTATTCGTCTTAATAAGTTATATCTCATTATTCATTTTTCATGAATTTTAATCATTTTAAGTTATTTTAATATTGTGGCAAGGTTCGTTTCAAAATAATCGATTCTATTCCAACCTAAAAGTTACGAATGCGCCAATGTGGCTTAAGACTAACTGAAACAATATTTTTACCCATTTCTTATAATGGCAAAACCCTCCCATGGACCTTGGCGTGGTGGAAGGACTTGTGCGTTCCTACGACCCCTAGAGCTGTGCTGACGGGAGCAACGATGCATGCTCCTGGTAGGGTCACCCATGGCCAGATAGGCCGAAGGTTAGGAGCCAGACGAAAGGTTGTCCGCGCAGCGTCTGCTCCTCAGTGAGGCGGCTGCAAAGGCGCCTGACCATTAAGTGGTGTCACGTTAGAAACACCACTGACAAAGGCAACGGGAAACCACCTCAGCTATTATTCCCAAGACTTTTATGATGGAGGAGTATAGAGGATATCAGTCCTGGCAACTACGGGAATCGGCCCAATCGACCGTCTGTCGCGCCCGGAGGCGGGAGAGGTAAGGCTTCCGCGGTCGTCATCTCACGAAACCTTTGCAAACGTAGGAAAACCGACAGCAACAGGACAGACGACGTAGAAGAAGACCGAATTAGTTAGAATAGGAACTTAGAATGTTAGGACAATGTTGAGGAGAGGAAAATTAGAGTATATAATACGAGAGATAGAAAAAGAAAATATACATGTTTTAGGTCTCTGCGAGGTTAGATGGTGGGGATTACTGGAGTGATAGTCATAGAGTAATATACAGCGGAGGAGACGAGAGCCAACGAGGGGTTACCTTCTGCAGGAGGCAAGGGTTAGTCATCAACAGCACTTGGTTTAGACTCCACAATAGGATTAGGTATACATGGAAAATGCCAGGTTCCTCAGAAAGGTATCAGTTAGATTATATTATGGTCAGGCACAAGTTTAGGAAGAGTATGATCAATTAGCACAGCTTCCCGGGAGTAGAAGCGAACTCTAATCACAATTTGGGAGCTAAGTTTAGTGTAGCGTCTGATTCAAAAATCTAGGCAGGGGCAGAGTGTTAGGATATGGAATGTAGAAGCATTAACTAAGGAGAAGGATTTCATTAGGCAAGGAAGCTTTCCCAAGGAGGGAATTGATGACCATTGAGTTAGGATGTTAAGAAAAGGTTTGTCAAAACTTTGATATTGAGCATAGTTATGTCTTGTTCGGAAACATGATCATTGAAGCAGGAATAGGTTGGTTGCTTTCGAAATGTGGGTGTGGATAAGGATGGATAAGGTCAAGTGGACAGAAAGGAAAACAAATGAGGCGCTGGGTATAGTGGGGCAGGAGTGGGAATTATTGAAAGAAATCATAAGGAGATGGGAAAAGTGGATGCAAAGCATGTTGATTTGCAATGGGATGTTGATAACCGTGACATAGGGGAGAATGTTAGGTAAGCGAGGAGGGGTGTACTACCTTGAACAAAAAGTTCCCGGAATAACCGCTCCCATCGTTCCGATTTGAGTTCTGTTTTTTTTGTTAAATTGGTACATCTGTTGTTGATATTCCCTTTAAATCTTAGTGTCATAACTTGACATTTGCAAAAGTTACGTAGCCAAGAGTACATCTATCTCTGTGTGTGTTGGCGATTTTTTACAATTGCAGAAATGGATTTAAATTTGCAACAACGAACTTGTATTAAATTTTGCGTAAAAAACGGATTTAGTGGCGCACGGACGTTGGAAATGTTGGAAAAGTGTTTCGGCAACGATTCTCTAAAAAAACGGTCGTTTACCAGTGGCACGAGCGGTTCAGAAGTGGTCGTGAGTCAATCGAAGATGATGAACGCAGTGGCAGACCATCGACATCGAAAGTCGGTGAAAAAATTGATAAAGTAAAAGAAATGTTGGTCAATAACCGCAAATTAACCATCAGAGAAATAGCGGAGGACTTGAACATTGCCTATGGATCCGCCCAAGACATTGTGGTTAATGATTTGGGTTTCCGTCGTGTAGCAGCAAAGTTGGTGCCAAAAGACCACAATTTCATGCAGAAAAGAGACCGTCTTGACGTCGCAAAAGACATGATTTGCGAGGCTGAATCCGATCCCACATTCATCAAAAGGATCATTACTGGAGACGAGACGTGGGTTTATGAGTACGACACGCAATCCAGACATCAGGCAAGTGAATGGCGTTCACCAAATGAGCCGAGACCAAAAAAACCACGTCATTTTCAGTCAAAAAAGAAGGCAATGCTGACGGTTTTCATGGATTACAACGGTGTAGTGCATCATGAATTTTTGCCAGAAGGCCAGACAGTAAACAAAGAGTATTATTTGGGCGTTATGAGACGTTTGCGTGAAGCAATTCGCCGAAAGAGACCAGAAATCGTCGCACAGTGCGTCGAGACCGTCGCACAGTGCTATCATCATTCGTAATTTTTTGACGAAAAATGCAACAAATACCATCCAACAGCCACCGAATTCACCTGATTTGGCTCCCTGTGACTTCTTTCTGTTCAATCGAGTTAAAAAACCATTACGGGGAACGCGTTTTAGCAGCCGAGAGGAAGTAATGGAAAAATCGCAGGAAGCACTGATGGACATACCGAAAACCGAATATAAAAAATGTTTCGAGGATTGGATCAAGCGCTGGCATAAGTGTGTTGCAGTCGATGGGGATTACTTTGAAGGGGACAATATAGATTTAGATGAATAAACTTGTATTTTTAATTTTCTGAATAAATTCCGGGAACTTTTTGATCAAGGTAGTATATGGTGTTGAAGAGGGGCTTGTTGTAGAGTAGAATCAAGAGTTGTTTTGTCAGTCAAGAGAGGCAAGATATTTTTTGGTAGTTGTACCCATCCAAAACCTACCTTTCTCGGTAGATTACCTACACGATAATAATAACAACGACATTAAGGTAGGCGAAGACAAAGAGGGGAAATATGGAAAAACCCCCCTCCCTTTTACCTCTCCATTTCTTGTTTCCCTGTTTCTTTGGGTTTTCCACATTTCCCCTCTTCGCCTACCTTACTCCTCACTCTTTTCCTCCCCCCTCCCTTCCTCAAACGGGTATAAATATGATGCATCACGATTTGAATCTTGTCTTGTACCTGAAGATGGGTCGATGAACTGAAATGCTCTGTACATTACAAATAAATCTGTGGAGAAGTGCAAATTTGTTTTCCTCATAAATATTATAAAAATAATAATATAAATAAAATATTATTTAAAAAAATAATAAAAATAATAGTATAATAATAAAATAAAAATATCTTGTAACCAAGGTCACTTCATGAACATTGTGGTTAGGTACAAGTCCAGGATTCTACTTAGGTAGATCATTAACATTAAATTTTATATCTTAGGCAATAATATTCACCAAAAAAGGAATTCAATGACTCAAATGCTACTTTCCATGTTCATATTCATTCATTCATTTGGCATCAATATCAAGGCATCACTCTGCACTTTTTTATCGCTTCCTAAATCATTTGCATTGTTGGTTTTGCAGAAACTGGCCCTCTTTGGGAGTGAATCGCATTGTGCGTGGCCTGCGCTCAATGGCAGAGAGAAGCAAGCAGGCTTGCAGGAATGTCTGAATGTCCAAACTGGCCTTAATGAAAATTTATATGCTCATTGTTAATGCTATATGTTGTGCATTCAAAGTGATGACGTTTCCAAAGTTTTGTCTCGGATGATCCTTTAAAAATTCCCATGATGCATCTTGTCAACATTGGCAACCACTGGCCCCTGTGTCTCGCCAGAAAGAGGTCACTGCACCTACATTATCCAGACATCCATCAATCGAACTTCCATAAATACATTGGGCAGTGATTTTGCCATCAGGCATCCTATTTTCACACCATAATTATGTCAAACCTCTCATTCTAAAGTCCCATTCACTCTTACAATTTTCATGTATATTTTTTAAGGCATTCAGTAACTGATCACTCATTCATTCCATACTCGATCACACCCTTCCAAAAATGTTCACTCTTCACATTCCCCCACTGCATCATGATGACTGAGCGAGAAATCGTCTTCCTCACAGGCATGCATTTCTCATGTGCTCTCTGAAGAGTAGTACATATTATACCAATCTACATTCACAATCAGTCATAAAATCACAGTGATTTCCCCAGATTTTGTAAAATGATACTTTTTGCACTTTTTAAATGTATACTTTATGGAAAACCTTCCCTGGAATCTTCATCGGGTTAAACGCAACTCGCAGTTAGAGTTAAACAATTCACATGGAGAAGCAACCTTGTCATACAGATACATAAATAGGCTCAACTAAATATACCATCAATGCCTGCAACTTTTTCATTCATTCTCATTGTGACTTATATCACCTCTGAATAATGCATTTAGCTGACATTCATGGGTACTCCACTCCAGATGTATTATACCAGCGATTGAAATACCTCCTCTACCAGTTCCCAATCCAACATTATCCCTACCCTTGATTTGTTCATTTTTTATATGGCTTCTTACTTTCCGTGTAAGTAACACAGGCCTACAAAAAAAAATCTTTTTTGGTGCCGGGAATATTTGTGTTGATTTTAACTATATTTGTAGAGCTGAATCCAAATATGAAATCCGTTTTTATTTAACAGCTCTACTTTTTTAGATATGGCACATCTTACGATTAGTTGTTTTAATATTTGATATATTCCGGAAAATAATTTTCAAAGTTAAAAAATCAAAAAAATAAGTTAAATTAAGTATACTAATTTATAACCACTCTGCGGTGTTCCTTTTATTTTCAATAAACTGTCAATAAGTTTTATGTATATTTCTATATTGTAGGCCAATGAGATTAAAAAACAAAAATCGTTTGTATCGTCTTCGGTAAAAGATGGCAAAATTAGTTCATAAGGTATCCGTTAGATGGCATCGTTAGATGGATTAGTTTTTATCGCACAAGGGAAAAGGATATGCTACCCTTCTTTACTCAAGAAGACAATGTTACATTTTGTTTAGTCTTAGTAGTTTTAGTTTAGAGTTAAGGGTCTATTGGAAAAAATGGGACTACTATCACAATATGAAGTGTGTGATTGGCGTTTGTTTATTGATACCAAGCGTAGTTTAAAATGTGTACTTCTTCACAATGGTAACAGTTTTGGCGCAATACCAATCGCTCATTCAACTAAAATGAAAGAAGAATACGATACAATAGCATTGGTCTTACAGAAGATAAAATACCAGGAACATCGCTGGGTGATTTGTGTAGATTTAAAAATGGTGAACTTTCTTCTTGGGCAGCAAAGTGGCTACACAAAATATCCTTGTTTCTTGTGCCTCTGGGATAGCAGGGACAGACAAAACCACTGGATTAAAGGAGTGGCCTAAGAGAGAATTTTCTTGTTGTTTTCTTGTTGAGTGAACTTAGAGAGAACTTGGTGGTTGGGAAAGACAACATCATTGCTGAATCTTTAGTTGAAAGAGAGAAAATCATCTTACCGCCTCTACATATTAAACTAGGCCTAATGAAGCAATTTGTAAAGGCTCTGGACAAGGATGGACCATGTTTCGGCTACTTAAGACTAAAGATGCCCCATGTAAGTAATGAAAAACTTAAAGCTGGTATTTTTGAGGGGCCACAAATCAGACAACTTACAAAGGATCCTGCTTTTGTCAAGTCAATGAATGAGATTGAAAAAATTAGTTGGATGTCATTTGTTGAGGTCATAAAAAATTTTCTAGGAAATCACAAAAGTGAAAATTATATTGAGCTGGTAAACATTATGCTCAGTAACTTCAAATCACTTGATGTAATATGAGCACAAAAGTTCACTACCCACACAGCCACTTAGACAATTTTCTTGGAAATTTAGGAGACACAAGTGAAGAACAAGGTGAAAGATTTCACCAGGATATAAAAACTATGGAAGCTCGCTACCAAGGAAGATGGGATAACCATATGATGGCAGATTACTGCTGGTGCTTAAAACGAGACTGTTTGAACAAAGTGCACTCAAGAAAATCCTGCAAAAGAAGCTTCCGATGTGTTGAGTGATGTTTTTATGTATTTTTTCTTTTCAATTTGTTTTATTACAGTAAAAATTTTTAGCATTTGTGTTCAATTGTATTATAAAATTCTGTCGTGTTTGTGGGTGATTTAACAGCCCTAGAAATAAATCAAGTCTTTATATTTAGCGGGTTTTATTATTAATATAATATTCCCATATCATCATGTAGAAGATTTTTTTACGTAAGTAACAACATATCTATATCTTGAAAACTATAGCTGATAGGAAAAAACTAGTGTCATAATTGGATTCAACACCCCAATTATTCTTTAAATCATCATTATTAGCTCCGGCACCAAAACCACTGTTGGCCTGTGTAATCATTCTTCATTTGCTCTGTTCTGCTGTGCTTATTATGTTCTCATTTTCACAATACTTTTGCATCCATTCATTTTCTCTTTGAAAACACAATGCACTGTCTTGAATTGCTTAAATTCCCTCTCTCTTCCTTTAATTGCCCTCTATTGCATCTTTTCCTTTGTGCACATGCAGTTAGCAAAAGTTTTATTTTATATTTATTTTTATATACAAATTACAGACAGAATGTAATATGCTACACACTTTTTCATTCTACCACTTCTCATTCTCCTGCATCAACTTCTTTCATTAAACTAATTTCTTTGTGCTTTGACTTTAAGGTATTCTTTCCATGGATAGCCTCTTTTTTGAAATGAGATATCCCACTGCCTGATTCCTTTTTTTCGCCATATTTAGCCATCAATACTCCTCAATAATCATTTGTTGAGTATTGTTGCCTGCACGACAAACATTGCCTGGTTCAATGTAGTCCCTTTGCCCTTTGAATTGAGAAGTGTTGCTTTTCAGTGGCATCCTCTATATATCAAACCCATTCTCCCCAGTCATTCATTTTTGCCACCTGTCAGATCTATTGCGTCACCAATAATTTAAGACAAATTATTACCTCCAACACTGTTAATAAGATCATACTCTTTAGAGGAACCTAAAAAGAATGGAGTCGGCTAAAAAAAGCATAATTACCTGGTATATCACTTTATTGCTTTGCAAAAGTCACATAAAGTAATGACATTAAAGTTTTATTATATACAAATTACAGACAGAAGCCTAGACAGAATGTACTATGCTACAGACCTCCCTCAGACTTTCCCTCAGATCCATGTCATGAAACATACACGTAGTTCGAAAGTGGGACACCTTGATAGGCCGGAGTTATTTGTGAGTAACCAGCATGGTTTCTGAAAGGGTAAATCCTGTGTGAGACACAACTTGCCCTTTTTGTTCATGATATCCTTAATTTGGGAGACAGCAATGTTCCAGTGGATGCAGATTTTCTAGATTTTAGAAAGGTTTTCGACAACTTACCTCATGATAAGCTACTCATAAATCTAGAAGCATATGGCATAGATAAAAATATCCATGGTTGAATTAAAAACTTTTTGAATGGTCGGGTACATGGATGGAGTTGGGTCAAATGCAGAAGATTTCGCTTCAGGTGTTCCCCAGGGAAGTCTTATCAGACCTCTTTTGTTTTTATTTAAGTTAATTAGTTAACTTAGTTAACAACACTAACACTGTAGTTAACAATAAGATATGTTTATTTACTGATGATGGCAGAAATAGTTTACAGAAATATTAGTAATCCTGAGGATAAAAGAGTTTTAGCAGATGATCTAATGGCAATAAATAACTAGTGCGACACATGGTAATTAGAATGAAATTTGAAAAAGTGCATAGTGATGAATTTTTGGAAAAGAGCAGTTCCCTCCCGAACACCTACTGCATCAAGAAGACTGAAATAGAAAGTGTGCGCTTGATTAAATGTTGGTGCATTACCCTCACTAACGATCTCTCCTAGGGTGAAATACTATACATTTATGGAATATGTACACAAGGTAAAAAAAATTAGGATTTATTAGAAGAGTATTGGGGAAATGCGATGAAAAGTTAAAGAGAAATGTTATCTTTTGCTCGTTAGGCCTCATTTAGAATGTTGGTAATGTATAGTATCCTCATGAAAATGGATTAATTGCTGAATTGGATTGCATGCAGCATCAAGGAGCAGGATTTGTGAAACATTGTTATGATAAACTCAGTAGCCTATCCAAAATATTGGAGGATCTAGGTTGGAAATCACTTATGGAGCAAATGTTAAATTATAGATTCAATTTCTTGCATTAATTGGAAGGATGCCTCTTTAACAACGATGTTAAGAATGTATTATTACCCTCATTGTACTATGGTAGGAGAAATACCAATAAAATTCGAGAGATTAAGTGTGGAAGGGATGGCTTCATGATGTAATTTTTCCCAATAATGGTAAGGGATCAAAATAAAATAATATTTGTCTGACCACACAGGACTTAAGAAGTATTTTGGGTCAAGGGTAATCTGGTGTGTAATCACCCTCTGCCACACACCCTAGTGGTGGCTTGCAGGGTACTAGGTACTAACTAAATAAAGAACTAATATTTGTGCAAGCAACACTGCTCACCACATGCCCTTGTAGTGGCTTCTGAGGTATTGTCTAGATATAGGCACATACTTGGGATGGCAACTATGATTCGACAATGAACATGACATCCAAGAAGCTACTGAAAACACTTAACATGACATACTCTTGTTGTAGGAGAATATCAAAATTATTTTGCATAAATGAGCATTGTATTTATCGCAGTAAAAATGATCAACCACTTCAACACAGGAAGCAGCTTTAAGGCACAAAAGTTAATTTTTAAGTTAAAATAATGAATCTATGTCCAAGAAAAATTCTGACTTCATATTTGCTTAGTTTATGACATTTAAGTCATAATTATAATTGAACAAGTGAGAAATTGCACCTTGTGTCCGTAATCTTTAACATCCCACTGCCAATAAATATGTTATGCGTCCATCTTTCCTGCCTCTTTTTGATTTCTCCCAACAATCTCTCTCCTGCCCCCCACCATACCTAACACTTCCTTGTTTGTTTTCCTTTCAGTCAATTTCACCTCCACCACTCTCCACACCCACATCTCAAAAGCCTCCAATCTACGAAAAGTGAAGAAGATACAGTGATTCTTCACCTGAAGATGATACAGTGTATCGAAACCATGGTCGGCAATAAAGTTTTAACTGTGGAAAATTGCAACAAAGTTTTCATTAAGCCTCCAATCTACTTCTATTATCCTGCTTTAATGACCATGTTCCTGACTGTCCAAGACAATGCCACATATTAAATACTTTACTGCTATTTGCTTAGCACCCTTCCTTGACGTCCTTTGTCATCAATTCCCTCCTCCTTGTGAAAGCTCCTTTGCCTTACACAATTCTTCCTAGGTCCTTAATACTTTGACCATCTTGATCCAATCTTGTATGCTTTTTAGATGAATAAATTGTTCTTTTCCACAGGCTACGGCAACATAACTTCCTTTTTTATAAGGCAAAACCCCTTTATAAAAAAGGAAGTTATGTTGCCACAACCTGTACATTCTCCACTGCTATGGTGTGCACATGTCTCCTAAAACCAAACTCATCTAATACCTAATTTTCTAATACCAGTAATACAAGTAATCATGTGCCCTCTCCATTTTTATATTGATGATCCCTAGTACCACCTTACATACATATGAAATCAAATATAATTACTTCTTTGGACTTCTGCCAATGGCTAGTCACTTGAAATCTAAATATAAATCTCTTTGGGAAAAACTGTATTGCCTCCAATATTTTGGGCAGCAATGAGCTTCAATTTTTTTTAAAGATATATATTCATATTGATTATAAAAACACTCAAATGGAGAGTAGAAACAACATTCTAACTTGTTCTAATTCTTAATTCATGGAATTAACTCAATTATAACCAAAGAAAGAAAATTATTCAAGGAGGAACTTTTAACAGTTAATAATCAATTAGTACATTTATGGGGTCCTTTTATTTAGGCGCCCTTTCAGGGTAATTACCATTAAAGCCAGACAAATATGGCATTAAAATTTAATGGAAGTACCATTCAAAATATTTATGCACTGTAATACATAATACTTGGCCAAAGGAGATAAATGATTTTCAAATTTATCGTCAACTACTATTATGTCACTTGGTGGAAATTTCAAAGGCAGTAATCGCAATATCAATTGTGAAAATTATTTTGCATATTTGGATTTTCATTCTACCTTCAACAGAACTGGTGCTGGTGGGAACAATCAGAAAGAACATAAATGTACACCATTACATTTTTTCCTAATGAAACTAGACAGAGGTCCTTCAATTTGTGTTTCTAGAAAACTCCAAATTAGCTTCTTTTGATTCTCAAAAAAATAAAGGTTTAATACTTCTACCAGCAATTCACAACCCATGCTTGATCGCTAAAAATGTTCAAATCATCAAACAATGAATTACAAATAAAGTAAGGGAGGAGTTGACTTCCCAGAGTAACTAAGTACACGACCAAGAGAAAATCAAATCACTGATTTTCGAAATATGTTAAGAATGAATTAAAGATTTGTGGAGTTGCTTCTTAAATTATACAGAGCACACTTCAGTTTGGAATGTGATAAAGCACAATAGAAGGCGAAATTTTATCCTTAATATCACAGAAGATAAAACCAACCTTAACCTACCAAAACCAAAGTTTCAATTACAATGCATGCATGTCCCAAAGTCAAACAGCAATTGGCATTTTTCATGTCAATTTAAATACGAGACTTCAAATGGAATTTCAGCAAAAAAAAGAGATGGTTTTGATACAAACAACCACAAGTAGAATGCAAAAACTGCTATCTGCTATCAAAACAATTGTCAAGCAAGCAATGAACACAGCAGAAAATTATTTTGCCTTAAATTTAAATGAACTAAACATGGTGTATTTGGACCATGTAACTTAACGAGTTTGTGTATCAATTTCAATAAAATGCAATTTCATATTTGGACTTTGTTTATAAAACATAAATGAGAAGTTTCTTCAAATGAACATTGTCATTAAAAACTCAAGGAATTCATGAGCAGAACAAACTGGGTCTCCTAGACTCACTCACTATGCCTGAAGAAGTCAGGGAATTAGCTGGTCTCGCCAGACAGAGGCAAATATGCATGTAAGAAATGAAAAGCATGAAATATTGACATTATATTATTGTAGTAAGGTCTGCTCCATCTGTGGCCTAGTTCCTTATGGCACTCGATGATAGTTATTTGGATATGCCCTATGGTACAGATTCAGTTCTTGTAAGGGGAAAATTAATTTGCTTTATTTTTCAGCTGTTCTGCACCATTTTGTGGATTGGGGTAGAGTGTTGGACTACTGACTGGAGAGCAGGGGTCCGATTCCCGGGAAAGCCTCTCTGGGCACCTAGAGCTCTACCCAAGCTATGTGATTTTTCGGTTACCAGATCTTCCTGGGAAACCATAACCAGCACAGGGAAAGGCACTGGGCCCCCTACCCTGAATTTCACACGCTGTATAGAGCTTAGTACTGGATGAACTCTACCATAACCTACCAAATCGACCTTCGAGCTGGTTACTGTGTTTATGCACCATTTTACTATGGATCATTAAATTTTTAGATATGCTCCCATGAATTTTAAAATAATTGATTTCCAAATACAGTATTTTGCTTTTACATCAGTCTTATTGAGGTGAAGGCATCATGGGCAATTAGGCTTTACATGCCATTCAATGGTCAGTGCACATGGCAAGCAATTGGCATTTTTCAAGGCAACTTAAATACGATACTTGAAATGGAATTCCAGCAAAAAAAAGAGATGGTTTACAGTACACATCATGTTCATTTCAAACAAGCACACATTGAGCATTCAGCTCTAACGTCCATCCATCCTCACACTCCACCTCGGAGTGTGCTGTATTTGTATACAATATATTGCAAAGAAAGTCACAAGTACCCTGATTGATAAAAATATGCTTTTATCACACTTTACACAAAGGTGTTTTTTCACAAATGGTGAACCTCACATTCATCCAGTAACGCTCAATGTCACACCCAAGAGAGTCATTCTAAGGTATCATAAAGCACCAGGAATCACTTTAATTTTATTTTGAATAAACTTATATTTCAGTCAAACTGCTTAGCGTGGATTTCTGGTAGATTACATTTGGCCAAAAGAAAAATTTCCACAAAGAAAGCATGTGCACCTACGAATCACTATTTCATTGTTTTAATAATTTAATTCATTCAAATAAATGAAGTCCTCATTATTTTGGAGGTAAAATAAGCATGCTTTTCTTACTTTCTTGTATTCAATTCACAGATGTGGCACCTTCTTTCTATAAGGTACTGGATAGACCCCTGTCCTTACTGATGCAGGAAGAAAAAGAAATCTTGCACTTCCATACTGAGATTTAATGCCACCTGATGATGATGCGCAGAATCGAAACAAGGGTCATATGAAGCATTAAATCTCTATGTGGAAGTGCAAAGTTTCGATGAGGAATTCCACAAAGTTAAGCCTGAAACTGTTTTGTTTAACCTGTCCGTAGTACTTTAATGTCTATTCTAATCAATGCCAATTCTACTCAAATAAGAATGCAAGGCAAGGCTGCACATTCCAGGGATAATAATAATGTGGTGCTACTTGCCCGTTGCCTTCCACATCATAGTACTGTGATGACCGATACTGTGAACTTCATTCACTCTTGCCCGCAGCAGTGGCAGCTGATGTCTGTGCCACCAGTACCTAATGGAGAAACTGGTGCCTTTCACCAAGGGTTCAGGGTAGCTTTTTAGTATAGTCTATTTTTCTCATTGCCTTGTTCTGAGAAACCGTTTAAAATTTTATGTTCTTCGCTGAATATTTATACAGAACATGAAAAAAAATACATGTATAACTTTAGCAAGAATTCAAGAGCTCTACGGCCTCTAGGTTAAATAATAATAAGGGGGAAAACTCCACTGGCCATAAAAACAGTCGCAACTCTCGTCAGACCAAATTGTTGTGTTGGTATTCGCGGGAACCAACCACAACCTCTCGACCAAGAATACCCTCTGTGGTGGTTTACGGGAAATTAATCCACGCCAGGGACCACACACAGCCACACAAACACTATCCTGTCTGGAATCCTTCACGAAGCTGTGAGACTTCGTTAAAGATTCCAGGTGGAAATGTAATCCTTCACGAGGCTGTAAGGAAGACCCCGTTAAGGATACCAGGATGTATTACAAGCACACACTCTGTGACTATCCACGAAGGACGAGCACAGACCAATCACACACACTAGCACTCAAGAAGCACACACACACGCACTCAAAGGGCCCAACTTCTGGGAGAATCTGAAACGATAGAGCGCAGACGAGGATAGCGTCTAACACGCGTGTTTCGGCCACAAAGTGGCCCTCTTCAGCGAACTGAAGGGAAAAAACACCTCCAACACAAGGTTGAAAGTAAACTACCGAAGACAGACGTCAAATATATATAGTGACTGTGGAAAGGATGTAGGAGATAGGGGACCAATAGGATTAGTGGGAAGATGGAATACTTAAAACTTATTGGCAAAGAGGAAGGGGGGGGGGAGGGGGGGGAGGGAGGAAGGTAGGGCGAACAGAAACAAATGGGATGGGTGGAACGGGAAGAAGTAATAAGGGGGGGGGGGGTTAAGTACTAAGTCCAACGGAAATTTGAAATGATACTTTGTAATTCCACAGACTCTGAAAATCTGCGGAATTACAAAGTATCACTTTATCCACTTAAAACAGGAGTTAGAAATCATTTCAAAAGGGAATAAAGAGGAGAGAATGGGATTGGCCCTTTATCGCTGTTAACTACGACCTTCTTGAATTTGTGAATAAAAATGCTTTCGTAGGCGTCCAAAAGGTGGTTGGGAGTCTGTTTGATAAGTTTCATTTCATTTTCTGATGTTTGATGGTCTTCCTTGAGTAAATGTTGGGCAATGCTTGATTTGTCTGGTCTGTTATATCTGTAATGGGCTATGTGCTCTTTGAATCTAGTTTTAATGTTCCTCCGAGTCTAGCCGATGTAAGATGAATCGCAAGAGGAGCAATTGATTTTGTAAATACCGGACTTGTTTGAGGCGTCGATTTTGTCTTTGGTATTACCTAATAAATGTTTTAATTTGTTATTGCTGCTAAATGATACATTCGTATTGACGGTTTTGAAAATCTTTCCTAACCCTTTTGTTAATTGTGGGTGGAATGGAAGTTTGATGTACCGAGGGGTTTCATGCTGTGTGAGGGTGGTTGTGTTTTGAACTAGTTTTTTATGTTTGTGCTTTTTTACTAGGTTATCGATAATAGACTCTTTAAAACCATTCTTAATAGCGATCAGTTTGATGTTCTTCAATTCTTTGAAATAGTTGTTTCTATTCAAGGGAATATTTACTAATCTGTGTACAAGAGCATGGAAGACGCCAAGTTTGTGACTGTTGTGTGTGAACGAATCATGGTGTATGTAGCTGTTGGTATGTGTTGGTTTGCGATACACGTCGTATGTTATTTTAATATTTCTGGTTAATAGCTAATCAAGGAATGGGAGTTGGTTATTTTTTTCTAGTTCGTATGTAAATTTAATCGATGGGAAAAGGCTATTTAAGTCATCGATGAACTGCTCTATGTTGTATTTCGTGGTGTCGAAAATTGCTAAAATATCGTTGACGTATCTAACAAAAACGGAAGGGAAATAACTGAATTTATTTTTGAACTCCGTCTCAAAGTGGGTCATAAATACGTTTGCTATGAATGGGGAAAGGGGGTTTCCCATCACCGTACCATATTTTTGTTGATAAAACTTATCTTGGAATTGAAAAAAGTTTTGGTTCATGACTAGGTTAGTTAGTCTGATATATTCGTCAATTAACTTAGGATCTAGTTGTATTGACGTTAACCATACTTTTAGCGAGTTGATTGCTATGTCTAATGGTACACTCGGGAATAGGTTTGAAACATCGAAAGATACCATGACTTCCCCTTGACTGAAAATGTGACTTTTGGTATGGTTTACGAAATCTATTGTGTTATTTAGGGAATGGGGGCTAGGCAAATCCAATTTGTTAAATTCACAGACCAGCCATTTAGATATTAGATATGTGGGCGAATCTATGCCTGAAACTATGGGTCTCATGGGGAAACCAGTTTTATGAACTTTAGGTAAGCAATATAGTCTTGGTAAAATAGGATTAGACACTGAGAGTTTAAATTTAATTCTTTTATCAATGAGGAATGGGTAATCGTTAAGCACATTTTTAACTTGAGTTACAAGCTTATTTAGGGGATTCTTTTTTACTTCAACATATGGTCCAGATGATATTAAGTTGTTTACTTTATCAAAATAATCTACTTTATTCAAAATGACGCAGAATTTGTCTGCTTTCATGTAGAAACAATTTTTCCTTTTTAAAGAGGATACCACGTGATTTAAATTCTGTGAGTACAGTTTGCGTTGGAAGACCGGGTGGTTGAGGTTATTTTTCATCTGATTTTCACAAGCTTTCCGTACAAAATCTTTAGTGGGAATGTCAAATGGATACAGAGATCCTTCTATATGAGCAATTAAATCATCCAAGGGGACATTTTTCGGCTGTATACTAAAGTTTAAACCATGATTGAGTAATTTCAACTCGTGTTGTGAAAATGTTTCATTAGACAAGTTGCAAACATTGGGGAATCCCTTGTTGTCAGAGAAAGGAGGAGCTTTGGACTCACCGATAAGTTTTGCCAATTTACGGTTGATGCCGCGGGCTTTCTGTTCCCGTTTCTTGAGAACTACGGTATGGATCCTTCTGTCAATCTCTAACCAGTCTAGAAAATCGTCGTTAGATAATTTCCGAGTCAGTTTTAAATGCAAACTGTAAGCTTGTAGTTCCAGGTAACTACGTTTAGCGTAGAGAGATACTATTTCGGAGTGGAGGGCTTTGCGTCGTAACGCTTCGTCAATATCTAGATTTCTCTTTCGATAGAGAGCAAGTGAATTAATGAAATTCGGGTAAATATTGTTACGTTTGCAACATTTCAAAAAACGGATGTCTTCGGCAATTTTCCCTATTTTAGTTTTCAATTGATGGTATTTGTTAAGCTCAAATGACTGGAAAGCCATAATGTAGCAAGAATTCAAGAGCTCTACGGCCTCTAGGTTAAATAATAATAAGGGGGAAAACTCCACTGGCCGTAAAAAACAGTCGCAACTCTCGTCAGACCAAATTGCTGTGTTGGTATTCGCGGGAACCAACCACAACCTCTCGACCAAGAATACCCTCTGTGGTGGTTTACGGGAAATTAATCCACGCCAGGGACCACACACAGCCACACACACACTATCCTGTCTGGAATCCTTCACGAAGCTGTGAGACTTCGAAACCGTAGTTCTCAAGAAATGGGAACAGAAAGCCCGCGGCATCAACCGTAAATTGGCAAAACTTATCGGTGAGTCCAAAGCTCCTCCTTTCTCTGACAACAAGGGATTCCCCAATGTTTGCAACTTGTCTAATGAAACATTTTCACAACAAGAGTTGAAATTACTCAATCATGGTTTAAACTTAAGCATACAGCCGAAAAATGTCCCCTTGGATGATTTAATTGCTCATATAGAAGGATCTCTGTATCCATTTGACATTCCCACTAAAGATTTTGTACGGAAAGCTTGTGAAAATCAGATGAAAAATAACCTCAACCACCCGGTCTTCCAACGCAAACTGTACTCACAGAATTTAAATCACGTGGTATCCTCTTTAAAAAGGAAAAATTGTTTCTACATGAAAGCAGACAAAGGTAACCTCTGCGTCATTTTGAATAAAGTAGATTATTTTGATAAAGTAAACAACTTAATATCATCTGGACCATATGTTGAAGTAAAAAAGAATCCCCTTAATAAGCTTGTAACTCAAGTTAAAAATGTGCTTAACGATTACCCATTCCTCATTGATAAAAGAATTAAATTTAAACTCTCAGTGTCTAATCCTATTTTACCAAGACTATATTGCTTACCTAAAGTTCATAAAACTGGTTTCCCCATGAGACCCATAGTTTCAGGCATAGATTCGCCCACTAATCTAATAAATCTAAACTAATCCTATTGGTCCCCTATCTCCTACATCCTTTCCACAGTCACTATATATATTTGACGTCTGTCTTCGGTAGTTTACTTTCAACCTTGTGTTGGAGGTGTTTTTTCCCTTCAGTTCGCTGAAGAGGGCCACTTTGTGGCCGAAACACGCGTGTTCGACGCTATCCTCGTCTGCGCTCTATCGTTTCAGATTCTCCCAGAAGTTGGGCCCTTTGAGTGCGTGTGTGTGTGCTTCTTGAGTGCTAGTGTGTGTGATTGGTCTGTGCTCGTCCTTCGTGGATAGTCACAGAGTGTGTGCTTGTAATACATCCTGGTATCCTTAACGGGGTCTTCCTTACAGCCTCGTGAAGGATTACATTTCCACCTGGAATTATTATTATTTATGTATAACTTTGCTCAAGAAACTCAACAAGGGTGTGATAGTCTTGAGAAGTCTATTCTTATTTTATATGATTTTTGTGCCTGCAGACCTACTTGAAAGATTGTTATGGCCTTGATTGGCTAATTAGGCACCTCATGCAATTATGGGCTCCTGTTGGCTAATTTCTTCTGTGGTGCACCCATTTTGATATTTAATGGTGGTACTCTTGGTTATTTAGTTTAAATTAATTTGCGTGAATATTTGCAGAGGTGATGGCCTTCAAAATTAATTTGCAGGGAAGAGTGAACGCATAGTAATTCATTAATAATTGTTTGCATGATGCTCGTTAGTTTCACTGGCAATGGTCCCTTTCTCTCAATGGAAGTAATTGTTTTTGTACATCAGGGATTCGGAGGGGACATCATAATAGAGCACAATTGCTTATCCAATAGAATGGACAATTACAAACTGACCTTGCTTCGTCTCCCTTCAATCACTCAGACTGTCCTTGGGTTATTGAACCATGGTAATCGCTGAATAGGTCCAGTAACATTACTGACCACCATGATTGAGCTAATGAGCACTGCAATTTCAAAGGTTGTACATCTTCTTCATTTGAATAGCATGGAGCCTTTCGGTAATAGTTGTTCCATTGAGCTCCACAGTGGCCAGCTCCTTCCAAAACCTTGCTTGCTAAAACATGCTTAGTTTGAAAGGAATGCACTATGCTCCAGAGCTTTTCAAGAAATTTAAGAAGGAACAACCTGAAGTAATGTGCTCACCTGAGCCCATCTTCAGATGTAGATTCCCAGTTTGGGACGAGTAATGTAAAGGTCACTCTCAATGTTTGGACATGAAATGTGAAAATTACCAACCAACTTACAGCATATACTGAAGAGAGATCTGGCCACACATACGCCAAACTTGACAATTTCTGGTTCATCCCAGGCTTCACCTCGAGTATGTACCAGGCCAGCCGTAGACATATCCGTGACCGAGCTAGCATGCGGAGGCAGGATTGTATGGGATGAATGGCTGGCCAGATCATCTATGCTTATGCACTTTCGGGCCACATTGTGTAACAGCTCTGTAAAATCTTCAAAGTACATTTGACTTTTGGGAGACTGGGAGGAGAGGGTTACCCCCATCATTTTGGTCTTGCTAAACCTGCCCCTAAGTATACGTATACTCTCCAATAAATACGCCAACTGGTAAAATCCAGCAGCCATAATGTGCACTATTGCTCGCCCACCAGCGGTACTAGTTGCCCGAGACCCAATGAGTCATCTGTGCTTGGCAGATCGTAGAGCTGTGCAGATGGTACCAGTTATGTTAGTTTCTGTTGTCCTTGTTTTTACTGTTGGTCAAAAATGGAAATTGATGAAATCACTAAGCAATGAATTAAAATCAAGTTTTTGGTTAAGTACGGTAAAAGTTAACCTTAGCTACCAGCCCCTGTATTAGGTGAAAATTGCCAAAAGAATACCTGATACACCCAATAACTTAAGTTTTTATCTAGACCAAATAATTACTCAAGGCATTGTTTGATATAAAACTAGTTCCATTTTTAACTGCAAAGATGCTCGTTAAGGCCCTCTGCCATAACTATTATTAATATCCAGTTCTACATACACACAAAATACTTTATTTAAAGAATTAATACTTAAATTTAGTCAAGTTTATTAAGTTTCTGATAACATCTATCAAAATAAATTCAATAAACTTACTTATCTATGGCTAAGCAGAGAGCAATAACAAAATACTTTCCCTAATTGTGAATGGAACCTGGATTAAAAGGCAAATCCAGAGCACCATAATTCATCAGTGAATCAACAAGACCGCAGTGATAGCAGCACCTAGTATGATGATGCATAATGATATGCATGAATATTTTTAGGGATTTTTCAGCATCATGCATTTCTTTAAAATTACATAAGGTGTGCTTTCTTAATTAGCCCATTTTAATTAAAGCCCTTGCACACTTCAAACACAGTGAATGTAAAAGCAATCAGGAACCTGTGCGCTAAGATCTCCCCCTGCACAACGAAAGCTGAATTTCAGAACACCTTTTCCACTAAACATAGCACAAATCAAATATTCATTATGCTGAAAATCCATAATGCTAGGGTGCATGTGCACAGCAGGGCAGTCATAAAAGCACCTGACATTCCCGAGGACCAACACATATGTATTTGGTAATTGAGAAACAAGAGGAAAGGGTCCACAAGGCACACACAACAACATGATGAGACAGCTTTTGCGAATGTATGGGTTTTTTTATTTCTCCTCCATTTACACTCTCCATCAGATGGGACTCCTTTTGCACCTCTTTCCATTGTTATGCATTGAATAATGTGTTTCCATTAAGTTCAACAAATTACAACTGGCAACAAAGCAATGATCACAGTTTGCCATCCATGTCCATTATTTATCTAGCAAAAAGAGTAGTCAGCTCTTGAGATGAATATTTATATAATATTTATATCAGTATTTACACAAAGCATCCTGCTTGGGTGGAAGCCGACAACTGAACATTTCTGCCAAATAATTTGTCACATGTCACTGTCCAAGCACTCGTCCAAACACAAGAAATGTAGCCCTTCTTATTCGTATCATGTTTGGATGTTTTCCAAATGGTATCAGCAAACCGCAGCCCTTCATTAACAATCAACACATTCAGGGAATAAACCAATTAGAAGATTCTTGATCCAACTGTGAAATTATATTACATCAATACCTCAATTATGGAAAAAATTACCTAACAAATTTTCAGTCATAACAAGTATTTAGTGCCTGAGAGTGAATTAATCAACTTTCAATAATGCCCCAAAACTTCAGAGTGACAGAACTCTCGAATGTTCATTTTCAGGTTACCACGATAAATAACTATAATTGTTGATATTAAATATTTATATGTAATAATTTAACTGGATAAAATGTTCCTGAACTGAAATTACTTGACTGATTCAACCACAAAATTGATTATGGATCACAGGACAAACAAAATCATACTACCAGCACATGATTATGAATGATAACATTGTCATCAACACAAATGAACAATGCTCCTAGAAATTAGAGCATGAACTGTTGGTAGCTCTTGTCAGCTACCTGCATTTTCCATGGGAAACATCACACTTTCCACATGGAAAGAAGCACTAAACACAATGAAGCTCATTTCACTAGTATGTTGGCCATTAACATCATAAAGGCATTATTTTAAAATTAACTTATTGTAATGAACATTGGCATTATATGTGAGACAAGTGATAACATATACAGACTAGGAAAATAATTTTTGTTTCAGCTCCCTTCAAAAAAGTAGCCATGGTTAAAAAGAAGTAATGCACCACCTGCTGACATGAAAAATTTTTTTCACAAAGATCAGCAAAAGTTATTCACATCAGAGGAAAATGTGAAGAAATATTCTTTTTTCACATTTGATCTTATTGTTCCCGTCAACTAGGGCTCTGGACATGAATTACTAAATATAATAACACTCTCAAGCCCTTTGAATGACTGTTGCCAATGTCACAACCCCCAGAGCCACTTGACACAACACAAAAGGCAAGTTCCTTGAAGGAGGACATGACAACGAGGGACCTGGCCAACCAACCAACTCGCAGCTGTTAGTCACGGCCCTCGAGTCGAACGGTATAAATGAAATGGAGCACTTGGCTGGCTGCACACCCAGCCACCCATCCCAATCTCTCTCTCTCTCTCTCTCTCTCTCTTGTGGTGGTGGACACCTCTCCTCAACCAACACATTTGTTCCACGCAGGCGAGGATTTCACGTGTGGTGGCTATGGACATGAAAAAAACAAGGCAGGCACACATACATGGGTACAAAAACATACACTCGAGGAGGAAGGTGTGAGGGGTGGGAGATTTGGAGCAGGGAGGTGCACTTGCAAATACTGAGCACGAGACAACGCAAGGAAGCCCCAGGGCTCATCATCATATGGCAGAGTGAAGACTGCAAAAGCAGGAACAGAAACAATGGACAAAACATGGAGTCCCCTCCTTTTCCTGGAGGGAAATGATGGATGAAAATGAGTGAACACCAAAATACTGAAAACAAAAGAAGTGATAAGTTAAGTAACATTTGAGAGTGAACACAGCCAACTTCCTTTCTGTTGAAAACTATGAGTTTCCTGAAGTTCTGACGTCCTTCGGCCCATTATCGATTCTTTCCAATGAAATTTAAGAATGATTCACCCTCCCTTCGTCACTTTGTCATCACCGCTGACGGAAACAGCAAACTTGAATAAACACGCATCACGTGAGGTGAGCGTTGCCTTTGCCGTGAAGGAATGGGGGCTCGACAAGAGAGTGTGGCCTCTCCGATATTGGCACCGCTGTCCAGTGGCACCACTCCGCAAATGCACAACTGCCTCGTCCACGATCATCCGCACATGTTCCGACCCTTCTCTCTTCTCCCACACAAGTGCACCGGAGAGTCGATTCTTTCTAGAGATATACACTCCCATAAGACACACACATACGCGCGCGCGCACACACACACACACACACAGGCAAAGACCTTAACACGGGCACGTACGTGTTATCCGAGTCCGTCACTCCCCGTCTTTATTTTTTGGATGTGTTCATTTTGTTAACGTTTACTTTATGTATAAAAAACAGAAGACCAGGACATGGGAAAAAAGGGAGTGACGAAGTCACTTGCACACACACACACAATCCTCTCCTGCCACACACGCAAAAGAGTCTCGTCGTCATACAACCACATTGTTAGCCACCTCTTCAAGCCGTGCTCAACGTGTAACTTCTTCGCATGACAACCCCAGGGATCTCCAAATGCACAGCAATGACTATCAAACACAAGCGTGACGTGCATCGATGCAAGGGAGAGCTCGTTGTGCACACACGCCACCTGCATGGAAAAGGGGGAAGGGGAGGAGGAGAGCGTACAGGAGTGAGTGCTCACTGCCGAGGGAAAGGGGGGCACAAAAGGGTAATCGCACAAAAATAAACAATGCGAGGAGGCCCTCTCCCCTCAGCTCCCTTGCCTGCTCCTTCCCCATTCTCTGACTGGAGGGAAAGCTTGATGGGAGGTGCTCACATTTGCACCGATGCCTCCTCGAGGAAAGAAGTCACTAGCGCAATGCGATACACACACACACACATTCGCACACATTCACGCTCGCACCTTTCACTCAAAAACCCCCTCTCTGACATGCACAAAACACTTTTTTTTATCTTCACGCCCACCCCTTCCCCGTCGTCGGCTTTCAACCCTACAACAACAGCGCTAACATGTCCTCCGCACATGCATTTCCTACGCAATGCAAGGGAGGGATGGGCATCAGTCGACACAGTTGTTCTTCTCACCAGACGATGGCGCACTGATGTGGTTCGAGTCCTCGGGGGTGGGCGATGGGGGAGGGGACAAAGGCTGCACGATCGTGTTCGGGTGTGGACCAGTGGTGGCCGCCGGAGGCTGGAACGCAAGGGCATATGGAAACCGTTCGTGGCAGCGTACCTTGTAGTCGGCTGCCTGTGTTGGACAGTGGCCAAAGTCCCCATTGTTCAGCGCATTCAGCACTTTGATGCAATTCTGGAAAATAGCAACATTTGGTCACTTAAACTGCACAACCTACCTTCTTAAATGCTTTTATCACTCGTCATTTATGGAGAAAGCATGGGTGGTAATCTCATATTCAATGGTATTGCTGTCCATGTTCTTTAACTCACTGCCGTTACCTTGTACCACTCGCCTGAAAAGGTTCTTCTTACAACTACAACATTGGGTCATTTTAGACTATTTTACCACCCCCCACCGATCCTTGTAATGATCCATTAGACACATTCACTCCCCACTATCAACTATCAGCACTTGCATCAATTATACACACCTTTACCTAATATAGGAATAGCTACTTTACCTAATAGGAAATATTTAATTTAAGCTAAATGAAAGCTCAATATGATATCCCAAATGAGTGGGCACCCTCTTGATAATTGGTGGATGCAATTCACTTGGTAGTGTCAGTTTTAGTCTCTCCCTTAGTCTCAATCTCGCCCCAAAATAAAGATGATTATAATTTATCTATCTCACTGAACCTCTGGAGCCTCCTCCAAGGACCCTTGCCTTAGGCAGGATTTTAATGTCTAACCACTACTTCATAAGCTACTATTTCCAAAGAAATAATGGCCAACTAATTGATGCAGTAGGTATGGTTGCAAGGAAACCCCAACTTCCAAAAGTGGGTGAGGGGGGGGGGGGGGAAGACGCAGGGAATGTGCCCTTTCTGGAACAAGTAGATGATTTACAAGTGTTGCTTCGTCTCATGCAAGTTAGGAAAACTGAATGATGGGAGAATACACAGGCATGGTTTAGAACCCCAGATGTGAGATGCGATTGGCCACCTGGCCCACCAAGGGTGGGTTCCTCCGATTGGTTCCTCTGTTGGTCATCTGCCGCCGATCCTCTTTTTCCTCCAACCCCACCCCTCCTGCCACGCCCCCTTTCCCCAACTATCTTTACTCCCACGTAAATCTCTGTGAATTGAACTTGAATTTGCCTGCAATGAGTTATATGAACAGTAATTTAAGGTAGTGAGGGGCCTTATTGATCAACTTGCAATAAAAATAGATAAAGAAATCATAAAATACATAAAAATCACAACATTTTGTTCCTTTGGAACCCCCAAAAGTTCAGAATTTAAAGAGGACTCAATAGCTTAACTGGCCAAAGCACTCGGCCAGACAACGAGGGATCCGGGTACAAATCCTGGTCAAGGCATATGATTAAAAAAGAGACGTTTCAGGCGTGATATGGTGGAATATCATGATTAATAAAAATTGGCAATTTTCCACAACATTAAATTTTAATACGACCGATTCTCCAGAAGATGATGTAGTTACATTGAAACCGGTCATATTAAAATTTTATTTTGTGGAAAATTGCCAATTTTTATTAAGGCATATGATTTTTATACTCTGAAATTATTGCATAGATAAAAAAAGATCAGGAAATAAGGGAAGGAAAATGGAAGAAAGGGGTATGAAGTACCTGTATTTAAAAATAAAGAGGGTAATGAGAGTTAAAATACACATGACGAAATAAGGAAAGAGGCTTCATCTCAGAGGCTTAACAGGCCTCATCTATAATGCAATTAGTTATTCCAAAAGTTCACTCAGCTTGTTTAGGCTCTAAATAATCAGTACAATCGAAGTTATTGCAATTATATTCAATCTGTGATCATTGATTTTTTTAAAGAAAATTTAGCATTCATTCAAAGAATGTCATGCATGTTTGTCAACATCTATGCTCTGAAATGTGTCAAAAAAGCAGGTGGGCACACCTACCTGCAGGGTTATCTCTGCAATGCTCCGATCCAGGGTCATAGTCAACTTGAGTGACGTCTCCTGCTTGGAAGGCTCCAGGAAGTACATCATTCGCGCTCCTAAAGAAGACACCAATGGCAACAACTGTTAGAGTGACAGCAACGGCACAGCTGTAAGTCCAAAGTTGACCAAATCCGAGCTGAGACCAAATACAGAACATTACAAGTCCTGGAGCATCTGGTAATACCAAGGGTACAGTTCATTGCCCTACGATTGGTACATGAAAATAAAATGGCAATAGCGAGGTCTCCACCTTACTATTATCAATCTTCCTTTAACATTTCCACATAAAAAGAACAGGGAGCATGAAAAATTTAATGATTTAATTTAGTGCTTATACCTGAAACCTTTTGGCCATTGCTCGTTTGCAGATGGTGATATTCATTAAGTTTGTAGGTTTTCCACCACATGGCAGTTTTAATGAAAACAAGAGGTGATGGATGAGATTTGAGTGATTGCCATGCGACAGCCATTGTAATTCGCTCATGTGAGTTTGAGAGTTCTACAATGTCCTAGTATATCAATAAAACTGGGTATGCTAAGCCTGTTTTTACTATCTACACATCTGGATATGCACTTTTTTGCCAGAAACACAACTACTAAATGCATCATCTCAATGTTAAAATTTAACTTAGTATCCCTATTACTGAAACTATTGCCTCCTTAAAATCTGGTTCATATCCAAAATGCATGAAGCCCCCACAATAGAAGACTGGCCACACATCCCTTGCCAGCCTTCACTCCAGCCCAGATCTTTTTCCAATTCAAAAATATCTTTTTCAAACAATATTCAGACACAAGCAAAAGGAACCATTTTTCCTCATTCTTAGCTGAACTCTGTAATAAAATAGTTGAAAACACTGTCATAATCTCCCTCAATTATTTCCTGTCCACTTACTTCCTTAGCAGCGATGACATATTCAACATCTTCGACACTTCCCATGGCAAAATACACAGAGCTCCTCACTCATCTCAAATGCATTTCCAGATCCAATTCCTTAACCACTGAAAGAGAATCCATTAATTCCTGACCCTTCCAAGATATTTAAACAAAAAAGAATTCCAACAATACACTTTTTTTTAATTTAAAAAACTGTAACACTCAGATCTTTATGAACTCCTTCCACCATTACAGAAACAATGTTACCCACCATTTCCACCTTCTCTTCAGCCCTTCCGCATGACAAATATGCCTTTTCCAAACAACTCCAATGCGCACAAAAACAGAGCCATCAGCCTAGATGACAACACCTATTTGAAACACTAAATCCCTTTTATCAAATTCCTGACGTTAAATTCATTGAACTTCCTTCTCATCTATCTTTGACTTATGGTCTTCCCCATTTTCCAAAACAACACACACCTACCAATTGCTTTCTTGAACATGTTTATATTTGCAAACCTCATTCCCCATGACACAGATTCCTAGACAAAGATTCCCATACCTGTAACCTCACTCCTGAGAAATCTGGTAAACACCTGTACTTACTTTAGTGCCCACCAGCAACAAAACATGCATCGGACAAACCAACTCTTCATCAGATTCAAGGAACATTAAAGGATCACATCAGGAACAAGAAGCATATTTCGAATGCAATATTTCAAATGCAATACACTGGAAAAATCCAGCACTGCCAAACATACATTTAATCAAATCCAACCACCACCCCCTATCTTCCACAGACACACCTCCTGAAGAGTCCCCCTGGCCATCTCCTCGACCCTACAACTGCAGTTTCATCTGCAACAGTCTAAAATCAAACCCATAACCCCTTTGTCTCCCTCCTTTCCCTATCATCCTCATCTCTGCCTAGATCCCCATACCTCTACCACCACATTCCACCAACCCCCATTTCCCCTTCCATCTCCCTTCACTGCAATTGGGAGTGCAGATGAATGCATTCGATAACCCTCTTTTGACTCACGAAGATAGCCTCGTCAACAAAATGCCATTGCGTCTCCCTCCTTGAATGCCCCTTCCCCCCTCATCACCTACGGCACCTACCTACCTACCTTCCCCCCATTCCATTACGGCACATCCCTTCCCTCGGAGGTCACCCATTATCTCATGTCTCTTGGACATATACCGTAAGTGCCACCGATGTTCACAATTGGTTCCACTGGTGCCAGGCATCCAGGGGTTCTTTCTCCAGCGAACAATGGAGCTCCGTTACTTGCCATTACTCCCATCTTTCAGTTTCTCTCACCCTTCCTTTATCCCAATCCTTGTATCTCCCATTTCCTTCATCATTGGCCATTTGTATGCTCAAAATTCCTTTTCAAATGCACACTGAAATAATTTTTTATGAATTTCTACCAAAATGAAATACCGTTTGAGGACCTTATACTATTTTCATAAGAGAAATACATGTTTTTGTGTAAGTTTTCCATTGATTTTATTGCCAAATGGTTGAAACTCACAGGCAAATTTTAATGTTCTTCTTTGTTGATTGCACAAAAGGGGTAACCAAAATGTACTGAAATTAATTACATGGGTTTGGAATGGGATCTAAAGGATTTTATGCACCAGCAAGGAAAAAATGCCATCAGGAACATCCTTATAAGAGTCCAAAGTAATATTTGCACATTATTTCCAATTTTCTAACTACTTTTGGATACTGATGATCAAATTCCAGTATCATTTCTTATGTTTGAAAATGGCACTTCTTTACTTTTTGCAGCCTATGTTAAGGAAAAAAGGGGGATTTATACTTGTACAAATAGATTTATTCCATTTTAATGACACCACCAACTCAGTGAAATTTTCATAAAAATACATAAAATGAAGAAAGGAAAACTAAAAGAATGGATGATTCAATTAACAATAGCTAAAAGGCACTCATTCAACCCACTGCTTAAATATTTCTCCCCCTGTGGCCTGACGCATGGGAGTGGGCACGGGGCTAAGCAGCTGCAACCAGTTTTGATAATGCCAAGGCTCACTTGGTTCAAATGGATGGATGGAAGGGGTGGGGGCACGCCTCATGGCAGGTCTAACGGCACAGGAGTGGTGCCAGGCAGAGGAAGTGGTCTCACTGACCAACCCACCACCACTTTACCTTCAAACAGTGCAGGGAGTGAGTTTGAGTGCTTCTCCAGGAAGTCCGAGTTGATTTTGGAGGCACTTCGACCCCTCAGGATGTCCTTCATCTGCATGTCAACCACCTGCATCACTGGGGCCTGCATGCAGCCCCGCCATCTGTCCACGTAGCCACAGAAGCGAATCACACAAGAGTGCAACTGTGGATTCTCTGGCTCCAGGCTGTGGGCCTTTTTGATGGATTGCATCATCAGCAATGGCCTCTCTGCCAAGGATGCAACAGTGCCAATTAGACTCAGAATGCAATTAGATGCTCCCAAACATGGTTTCAGAAAATACACTGATACCTCAAATTCATGCTCTGCAACAAATTCATCTTCCTATTTACAGAAATTCTCTTGCCCAAAATGGTCTCCACAATCGATACAATCAAAATTTCAAATTTCTATCTCTCCGCTCAGAATTCAAGGGAAATACAAATGCTCCATTGAGATGCAATACCATTCTCATTCAATTTTTTCCCTGGTTTTGTTCATAACACTTCAAGTTTTTATGTTCACGATATTCAAGTAGATTGGTTTCTCTCTCCAAGCTAATAAATTGGCTGTAAAGTTGCATCCTATCAGCATTCAAAATAATTTTCAGGTGAGTTATCTGTTAGCATGGTAATCTAATTGAAAAATAGCAGTGTTTAATCCCTGGGTTAAACCCACTGCCACCCTTTATTCATAGATTATTGACAACTGACACTGAGTGCCATTTCAACTTCCTCACTTCGTGTTTCATATTTTTCCATGACAACAAACCGTGATTATTTAGGTTCATAATAGATCAAAAGTTGATGTTTTGATGTTGGATTGATTATCGAAATTAATTTTGTTCTTCTTGTTTTGTTAACTGAATCGTGCAAACCATTGAAGTAATTTACATTTTTGTTGACAAGTGCTTAAAATTGCTACACTAATTTACAATAAACCACTTTTATATTAATTTTTGTTAATTTTATTTGCACTTCTTGATATCTAAAATATCACAAAGTGTGATTCCAGAATTCTCATAACACCATACTTATGAATTTTCTATTTACGCTGTCAGATGACACACGCCCACAAATTTGGAAAACATATCGTTTATCTTTTGGCCAAGGACCCTATGAGTCAAGGAGAACTCGGGGAGTTCACAATTAATTTGAAAGAGCCAAATAAGAGTGCAAGAACAATGAAAATACAACAAGCACGCGTTGGGCACGTCAGGAGAGGCAGTGGGGGAGGGGGAGCAGAGGGCATGTCTGAAAGGGGAGCACAGTCTGGACAATGGAGTCCATCATGCCATGGACCAAAGAGAGGAGGGAAGCTGAGGCCCAAGAAGACTGATTGCCGACAGCTGAAGGAAGATGCACATCAAATTCAGAATCGCATGAGCACATCATTGTGTTACTAGGGTGGTCCCGGAAGTACGCAGCATGACCTAGAGATGGCAGTACTTGTTTCAAAAACTACTGTATTAGAAAGTATGCAATCTATATAATACATATAAATCTATATAATTACATAGAAATGCGGGGAAAATTGTGTCTTGCTACAAGGAGATTATGTTAAAAAAAAACAAAATCAACCCGATATAATTTTTTCCTATTTTTTTCTACGGACTTATTGAACCACCCACATAAATCACAAAAGTGAAGGATTAGAGGGTCACGCTTCCTCCTTGCACTAAGATCTACACATACACATTATCAATGGTAGTTAAGCAGAAACATTATTACTATTCCAGCAAAGGGAATTACTTCATGCTTCTTACCTTTTCGATAATATATTTCAAAAGCCATGAGATGGGTTTCAATGTTGCCGGCACCAAGGGCCTGCAGCGGCTTGAGAAATTTGATCGCCTGCTCCAAGGGATACTCAGTCTGTAATCAAGAGAGCACACGGTTCAAAATTATCCCTGGAAATACAAATAAATCAGATAAAAAAAGCCTTGTACACTTCAATCATTTATTCTCATTTCCATGCCCGGCCTAGCCAGTTACACCACCATTTCAATTGCAATATACCTTCTACTCAAAGTTGAAAACTGCTCACTTCAGACCTCTTTGAAAGCAGGCTTAGAACTAGACTGAACTCAACGGAATTACTACTTTTTCTGGGTTGAATACTCACGTTTAGCGGTCAAAGCAGAAAAATGGTGAAACAATTCAAATGTATAAACTTACTGTCTGAGGGCACTTCATCTATCATGTCAATGTTTTAATTCATTTACTCGCACAATGTCATATTTATTTTAGCATTATCTTTATTTCTTTTTAATTTTCATTATTAATTACTCATCATACTTTTGCTCATTTTTAGGCTTGACTTGACAATTTTACTCAATATTTTAGGCTGTATATGGTACACTTCAATTCATCCTCAAAGTTCATATTATTTAAAAAGAAAAACGCTATGTATTCACAATTTACATACACATGTCTAAAAAAAACTATCAACTGTCTTCAAAATTTTTTTAACAATAAATGGAAATTAGCAGAGAATATTAATTGATTACTGTGGGCAAAGTCTGCCGACTCATTCCTAGCAATTTCATGATATCATGAAAGCCGGAAAGGCTCAATTATTCAAACTAAGATCCACTGGACGTATGCATAAATCCATACCAGAGAAACTTGAACGAATCCATGTTTAATCTTTTGAAAGAGAAAAGCAAATGGAGGTGATTCTAATGTTACCAAGTGTCCAAGCATCTAAAACCCTATTACACTGTAACATAAGACTCCAGCAATTGCTCTGCCACTGAGGATATTTCACATCACTGTTTCATGGTGAAATACTGAGTTGAATAACAGTGACCAGCATGACTCTCAGCCTTATGCATTCCAGGGAAGTCATGCAATGCTGTTTTTTGCTGTGAAACTAAATTTGTTAATTCTGCAGCTGAAAGCAAAATATGAGATGGAAGGATTATAACCACATTTCATAAATTTTGATGACATTTTCATTTGACTCCTATAATATTCAATCCCTGAAAATCAGGCAAAAGTTTTCTAAATGATTGTTTCATATTTTTATTAAGTTAGCAATTCTTAGAATTTTACCATGAAACCAGACCAAAGGAGTCTAAAAAAAATGGGGCGACTCTACAGGTTTCATCTGCAAGATAGAGATTTAATGAAAGTCTCGACTTTGAGAAAACTCATTAAAGGGCATTAAATTTAATTAAAAGAATCAATGTTTTACATATAATAAATAAAATGAAACAGCATGGGATTGAATTTTAAGACACACAATGTTTTAACCATACAATTAGAATTACTCGACTTAAAGATAATATTTAACTGTGCACAATTAAACCCCTAAATGGTGATCATTGATTAAAGTGCCTATTGCCCGGAGAGTATCAACATGGAGCCGAGCACAAAATGGCAATAAATTTCACAAATTGGCAATTTCATCAATACACTACTATGCATTAGCTGATAGGGTAAATGAAGTGTGGTGGAGCACAGTGAGAGGATATAAAGATATTATAGGGGACAGGGAAAATGGTTGTGCAACACAGACCGGTGAATTAACTGTCAGGAAGTAAGAAGAGAAAATCCTTACAAACAACTGAAGATAAAGTCAGTAAAATTATTTAATAAACCAGGAAAGATTCAGATGGAAGGGATAGAAGGAATACAAAGAGGACCTCTACGGTTAGACATTCGTCCAGCAATTTTAGACAAAAATTGTCTAACGTAAATGAACACAGCTTCAGTCCTGACATACCTGATGGTGAGATAAAAAGGAAATTGAAGAAAATGAAATGAAATAAAGTTGTCGGGAAAGACAACATCCCCTTGGAAGTACTCAAAGGTGGGAAGAAGAGTTTTTATAGACTAATTCATCGCCTTTATGAGAGGGGTATTTGTACAGAAGATTTTATCAGATAAGTGTATATTTCTCTTCTAAAAAAGGTAGCTGCTACATCATGTAAGGTTAATGAACAGTAAATTTGATTTCAAATGCACCTAAAATGGTTCTCAGGATCATCAACAAAAGGATGAAAATCAGGGCAAATGACTACTCATGGGATGATCAGTTTGGGTTGAGGAAGGGGAGAGGCACACATGATGTCATTGCAGTAAAGAGATCACTAATTGAGGGGAATATAGAATACAATCAGGACGTATTTGCCTGTCTTGTAGATTTCAAAAAGGCATTTGATACAGTGAATTGGGAAAACTAATGAGTACATTGCAGAAAATAGGAATAGATTGGAGGGACAGGAGAATGATCCGCAACCTGTACAGTCTCTCCTCAGACTGCTCAGGTGCGAGTGGGGAATGGAGAATTCGGATGGGCAGTGTTAGGAAGAGGTGTAAAGGCAGGGTTGTCCATTATCACCGGTGCTGTTCAATATATATATGTGGAGGAAATGATTAAAGAGGCATGGCAAGAACTAGAGTTAGGAATGAAAGTCGGAGGGGAATTCGTAAAATTCAGTTTGGTTTACTGACGACAAACATTTTTGTCAGTCAGTCAAGGAGTTGCAGCCATTGCTGAGTGAATTGGAAAGTCAGTGCAATGGATATGGAATGAGAATAAATGTTAATAAAATAAAAGTAATGCGATTTTCCAGAAGGGGAAAGACTAAGTTAAATGTTAAAATAGGAGAGCAAAAACTAGAGTAGTTGGCACAGTTTACATATCTTGAAAGTGTTTTGTACCAAAATGGTCAGAGCAATACGGACACACAGAGAAGAATTGTGTTAGGCAAAGAAGCATTCACAAGGATAAGCAAATTGATGACAGGGATGTTGAGTAAGGATGTTAAGAAAAGGCTTGTCCAAAGGATGATATGGAGTATGGGCTGGTATAATTGGGAAACTTGGTTGCTGAAGCTAGATAATGGGTGTAGATTGGATAGTTTGAAATATGGGTGCGGAGAAGGATGGAGAAGGTTAAGTAGTCAGAGAGGAAAACAAACCAAGAGTTGCTAGTCATGGTGTGGGAGGATAGAGGATGGTGGGCAAAATCAAAAGGAAGCAGGAAAGAAGAATGCATCGCATTTTGATATGGGGGAGAGAGCATACATGTAAACATGTTTGACAGAATGAAGTGAGATGGAATGTATTCAAACATGATAAACAGCTTATGAACTGCAGGATGCCAGGTGAAGTCTTTTCAGACAAAACTAAAAAATGTAAAAATTTTAACTCAGTAAACACCTACCTTAAATGGTAGATTACCATTAAATAACTATGCACATTAATAACAAATGTATTCAGAAGCCCTCATGCAATAAGAAAAATGAAGAAACTGAATCCATCAGCCATTAAACACACACACAAATCTCATTCCTGGGAATGAGATTCTGTTGGTCAGGCCGATTGATAATCTCCAGCATTACATCACTTGCATTTGATTCTTAATGCACACACTGCAATGATTGTGGAACTGAATCCCCAAGGGCATGGATTTAAATTGCACGACCATTAATCATAGTAAGGGTGAAGACATATTAAAAAAGATGATGATAGCAGGAATCCTGCAGTCCGAAGTCAAAAATCCATTATAATTAGTGAGATTAACTGAAAAATATGAGAATTGCCACCTCAAAATTCTTACGCTCATAAAATACTTTTGGTGCCATATTTTGTCAAGGAGGATAAAAGAGAAAAACCAAGAAGTTTTTCTCACTGAATGTTCATAGATTCTCTGACTTTTCCAGGTTTTCCATATTTTCCAAGCAGGCACCAGCCCTACCATCTGGGTGACCCCACCAAGAGCATCTCCCAAGAGCCAAGAATATTCCACAGCTCCCATCAGCGCACACCTAGAGGTCATTTGAACACATAGGTCCTTCCATCACCTCAAGGTTAGAAACCATAGGGAGTGAAATGACCTCACGGTGCAGAGCTAGGGAAATCTCGGCATTAAATGCCATGGCTTATCTCTAGCCATACCTCTACCATCACTTTTTTTAACTCTCTGTAAAAACTATCACGTAAAGAGTACCCGAATGTGTGTGATAAAGGTAGTCATTGAAATCAAAGCACAAATATTCAACTTTTCCAGTCTTGCCTGAAGAATTCCTCAGCCTCAACAACCATCATGAAATATCAATGCTTCTCTTTTGTTCTGCGTTCACTTTAAATACAATATTACAAAAATATGGTCTATATATGGTCCATACAAACATATCGTATGTATAATTAAATATCATAGTATTAGCAATTACTGGGTTTTACTGTGTACACTGTTGCCTGACATTGACACACTTCTCACAAAGTTTATTTTGAAGGATTTTGGCCATAATACCATTAAATCTATGCAGAGCTTGAATCTCTAAAACTAAAATAATTCTTCCAATCATTATCTCATTTAACACCCTGATTAAAATTATGAGAAATTAACAAAATAAGAATCTGCGACAAAAGGATTTAGATTTTCATGAGGATGAATGATAATTCCACCAGAAGTGCTATCTTGTTACGATTAACAACATTTTATCACCTGGCATAATTACGATCATAGATCGGGCATGACCGTTCTCCCTTAAAAATCGCCTTTTTAGCCAGTTTTCATCGCTCACAATGGAGAGTGATGATTTGTAATGCCACCAGGATTAATTTTTTTCGTGTCTCTGGGGAAAAATGGGGACCAGGTGGGGGGCGCACCTTGGCTAGCTTCTCGGGCACCAGCTCATCCTGCTGCGGGGCGTCCGGCTCGGCGGCATCGCCCTGCTGCCGCGACTTGTGGTGGTGCTCGCGCTTCTCGGCCGCCTGCGCCGCCTGTGCCCGCTCCAGTTCCGCCTTCCTTCGTGCCTTCCGCTGCTTGTTCCGGAGCTTCTTCAGCTCCGACGGCGCCAGGTTCTCTGAAAAGGGGAAGGCCATTCAACCACCGACTACTCACCATGGCGGACGTAACCCAATAACCGACTCGGGAGGGTTGGACTGAAACCTACCTCAGCTGAATGCGAGATATTTTTAACCGAGTCTCGTTAAAATTGAAAAAAGTCCCACCGAGTCTCCCGAACTTTAATTTCAACATCTTCCATTAAATTTCAATTTAAGTGAGGTCTACTTTTACACACGATGGTTAACGTTTCAGCACCAAAATGTGGTTTCTTTTTAATAATTGCATAGAATTAGGCTAAGACATTTTAAATCGACGTTTGCACATAGGTGGAGGAATGGTAATGGCTCCGAGGCCAACTCTGAGTAAAAACTCTGAGGCCACGGGTTCGATTCCAGCCTAGGTCGAGTTGCCTTGAATGATTGACATCGTTTTCGCCATTTTGTCTCATAATCCAAGTTTAAAAAGTTGATGGCTCACAAAATTAAAAACTTCACGTACAGCAGAGAGATTACTTTGCTTGGAGTCTACATTCGAACTTTTTGATTTTTTCGGAGCATCCAGACAAATTTTAACCATAGCATGGCAACTTTTAGCATTTTTTTATTGCTAGGATTCAGAAAATTCAAATAAATAGATTAACGACTATCGATGCAATGTTTTTAATTACTTAGAATAATAAATACATCAAGAACCTGCCAAAAATCGACATTTCATTAACGGCTAAAGAAAAAAAAACAGAATGATACCAAGTTAAAAACGCATTTTATTAATTTAGAAAATTCTACGGTTAACAGATAACGCAGGAGGGCATCATTAGGCATCTAAATGTGTGTGTCTGTGTCCGTGTGTGTGTGTGTGTGGGGGGGGGGGAAATCACCCCCATTACGGAGTATTCAGCTACCGTGGCATTCACACACAAATAAGTACGTACGTACCTCACGATTACTACCGTTATAGTGCAGTGGCGGTCAATGGACAGTCGTCTTTTGGAGTGGCATTCGATGAGACCAATTGACTGAACACGAATGAATACGTCAATGAACACACACACAAGTGTGATGCACAAATCTTCATTTTATTGCAGACTTCATAGAATGAATTGAAAGCCACAGGTTTTGCAGAAAATAGCTACATCAGCCATTTCCAATCAATTAAGACGAACAAAATAAAGGCATTTTTCTTTCACTGCACACTAAATATTTTCGCGGGACGGCTCCGAGCACAGGCCGCCGCGGCAATGCACGCGCGTCGGTCGCCACGACCTTTTCCCGTCGGGCAGCGGCGGGGGTTTGGGCACCTGGGAGTTGCTGCACTCGCTCCCGGGTGCACACCTTCAGGGTGCTGCTCTCTCACAGGGAGGATGTATGACGACACAAGGGATTACAACTATCGATTTTACTCAGTGTGTAATCATATCGAATGGTACTCGATTATTATTAAATATTGAAATTACCAGCCATGTCCTCAGGAAAGATCGTAGGGACTAGATGAAGGGCGAGATGTTTTGGAAAACATAATCATCGGATAGGTATAGATTTGGATTTTTGAAATAATTAGTAATATGAATTTTCCGAGAGCCTGTTTCAAAAGCTGGGCCAACGCCATCCAAGCTACGAAGTAAACGGACTATTAGTACGGGAGCTGGTGGTATGCTGTGAACTTGATGTTTACATTTGCAAGATTTGCTCACGTTTAACGAGGATACCTAGCAGAGTACAAAAGAGGCAAATCTTACAAGTTACCCTAGTTGTATTTCCCCTTGGGGGGGAGGGAATAAAAAATTTACGAATCGGACATTTTTTTCGTCTCAAACTCGGCTGAATAATCAATTGGGATGTCATTGGTTTTGATCGTTTTGAGACGACTTTGGTGCGCCGATTCCGGAAACCGGGCCCGCAAAGTTGCAAAAAAACTGCGAATCGGACATATTTTTTTCGTCTTAAACTCGATCGAATAGTCAATGGGGATGCCAAGACCTCGTTTTGACCATTTTAAGACGATAATGGTGGGCCGGATCCGGAATACGGGCCTGCAAAGTCGTAAAATAACTTCACGGGCCCCTATGCCCGCTCTGAACCCTAACTGTATAGAGCGGCGAAATGCGGCGGCCTGGGGAAATTAATACAAAAGCTTATTATATCTGCTTTAGAAGAAGAAGAATATAAGAGCATATCACTAATATTCTTTGTCCAAACGTTATTGAATACCTAGTAGACACCACGAAGACATGATAATCGACACAGTATATTTACAACATCCTAGACACCATCCAGGTAGAAATCTAATTTCGAAACAGCTCCAGATAAATTTGAGGTACGTGCATTTTTCTGTCATTTTCAAAACTATGTAAAACAATCCTGATGTGAGGATATTACATTTTGGGCTCCATTTTTCTCGGAAAGGATAGACAAATTTTTCGGACTTTTAAGGAATTTTAGTTGCATACAATGTTACCAAAATATCTATCACTTCTGAGTAACGGACGATTTTCTTGCCCCCAATGCGCCCAGTTCTACCCTCATTTACACCCCCGAGGGGCTGCGCACGCCACTGATCCAACTGAAATATAAAATAGTTATACTACGATAAGTTTTGAAAAACACTCCGAGTATTTGATCGGTTTTTGCCTCGTGTCCGTGCTTTTTTGATGTTCACAGTTTTTCAGAAATTTGTGACGTTTTCCGGCATTCCGGGCCCCTTGTGTATGGCGCCCCCTCTCGAACATTCATCATCTTCATCGGTAAAGTTGTGCATGAGCGCCATGATCTCAGAATGGTTTTCGAGCCTCGCTTAATTACAGGACCAAGTTTAAAACCACTTCAGATGGGTCGGTTGTGCTACTTTTTTTTACACTTAGAGCCCGTCTTAACGGGCATTGGTCAATCTGAATCGTCTTAAACTGGTCGAAAGGGGTTCTTGGCATCCTCATTGACCATTCGGCCAAGTTTAAGACGAAAAAACATGTCCGATTCGCAATTTTTTTGCAACTTTGCGGGCCCGGTTTTCGGAATCGGCACACCAAAATCGTCTCAAAATGGTCAAAACGGGGTCTTGGCAAACCAATTGATCGTTTGGCTAGGTTTAGGACGAAAACAAAATATGTCCGATTCGCAAATTGTTCACCCCCCTGGGAGAAAGACAACGAAATACCCTATTGGGGATCATATAGTATTTCCCGGTTATTGGCAAGGTACTCATTAAATGTGTACAGTTTTCGTGAGTGTAAATATGGTGGTCACAGCATACCACCAGCTCCCGTACTATATGAAATCATTTAGTGAAGTAACTCCTGTTTAAAAAAGAGGCATTCGACTCAGACCACTGCTTGCACAGATGCACTTGTCGTTAAAATTCGGAATAAAATCATGAAACGGAAAATGTTTCCAGGCGCCCTTAAATGTTTCACTTTGAGGAAAATCTGTTCTCTATTTAGATTATTCAACTAATACTAATAATGTGAATTAATTTAATTATATTATTTTAAAATTGACAGTTAATATTTAATTTGAAGAAATCTGAGGAATGATCTTTAATTTTAATTAAAATCACCTATTCTTTGCAAACGTACAGGCAACGGATGGTTCAGGAAAAATGCGGTGTATTTAATGGTCGTACCTGATTTAATACAGCACCGCATCTGTTTAACACTGAATCGATGTATGGATGACATTCTCACACCGACAGTCTTCCGAGACATCGACACGCGATTCTGACTCGGCTGCCCCGCCCCGTCGCGGCCCGCCTCGTCTACCGCCAACCAGCAGGGCGAGTTCGCTGAAACCCGCTTGTTTCTTCGATTGTATTGTTTTTGTATATTTGGTACCCTGCAAGCCACCACCAGGGTGGGTGGCAGGGGGTGAGTACACCAGACTAATTTTGACCCCTACCGCGGTCGGACAATGCTATTATGATCCCTTATCGTTCGTGGAAAAAATGACATCTTAGCTCTACATCAGTTCTACACCTAATCTCTCTCATTTTATTGGCATGATCTCGCCTACGATGGGAATAATAATACACTTTCAGCATCATTGCTCAAAAGAAGACATCTTTCCATTCATACGCAAGAGATTTAAACATGTCATTTAACCTTCGCTCCGTGATTGATTCCCAGCCTAGCTGCTCTAATATTTTGGATACGCTACTAAGTTTATCATAACAACGTTTCACAAATATAACTCCTCTAGGCTGCACGCGACCCAATTCGGCAATCAATTTAACTTCGTGAGGATCCCATGATACACTAGCAGCGTATTCTAAATAAACGCCGTGTGCGGAGAATAACAACCAGAAATCACCGGCGAATTTTCGTTGGCCAAAGTCAAATGTCCCGAAGACTCTTAGTTTTTATTTTCTCTCCGGCTTCGCTCTTTTGCAATCGCTCCGTAACAAAATGAATGGATCCAAATCGGATTTTCCAAAGAATTTATTTACTATCGACCACGATTTCAACAGAAAGCATTCGCTCCAAGGCCTTTAAAACGGCCGTTACGAAACCACATACGAAAAAATTGTGGACTGTAAGTGATCTGTTCATTTCGTCATTTTTTTATTTTTACCTGATGGAGAAATTTACGCAATATCGGAGCTTAAAAATGTTTTGGGACACTTTACCGATGCCAAAAAACAACAATTCAAATTGACGGGAATATTCTTGGATCGTTGGATATGATGAAGTATATAGAGTCTGCCAAAGTTTCCGACCTAAGGATACTCACTAAAACAAGTTTATGGAATACTACGATGCACTATAAATAGAGGCTTGAAAGTCTTACTCAAGTGTATCACGAGTGAAGTGGATCTTGTCTATATGCCCATTCATTAATTCCTCGGCAAAATCTTTCAAAATACCCAATACCCTTCACAGTTGGGTCGAAATATGATGAAAACCAAACAAAAACGGTTATGAGGTCGAAAATAGAATTCCGACATCGGCTCCATAAACGCTAATGATGACTTTGTTGAATGCCTCGCAGAAGATTTGGAAGAACAGCCATTAAATTTTAAAAGAAAATTGCAAATTTCGGCAAACTGACATTTACAAACGCCGATAGCAAATGGGATGATGATAGAATGTAACGCATATAAATCGAAATAAACTTCCGAATACAATTCACAAGATTTTTGATCAAAGAAATAATTACATACGTTATTTAATAATTGATTTCAACAGTAATACACTGTCAACTTCATTAGAGATGCCTTTTTGAAACATGGAAAAAAATGACGAAACATCTACCCCGAAAAGACAGCTTTAGCAAAGAAAGAAAGCAGTAAATAAAAATATATCACGTCGCTTCTGCTGCAATGTCATGGGAGAGGGGGGTGTGGCGGTAGGGGAGGGGGGAGAGAGAGGCAGTTTACGTATTCTGTTAACTCGAGAGAGGGACCGCACTCGCGGCGGCGGGGGCCGACAGCCGCCGAGGTCGCGGCTGGTGTGGTGGACGCGCTCTTCCGTGGAATTGCTATGTGGAGATGGGAACGAAATATCAATTGATCGTCATTGTGGGGCCACTTAATATGTCCGAAGACTTTTGCATCCGACTGCAAAGTGCCAAAATATCCTCTCGCAAAGAAAGCTAGAGAGAGGGGCTATCTCCCCACGAAAAAGAAGTACATAGATTACCGAAGAGTTTAGGCCGACACTCTCCGCGCAATGTCCACCAAACGTTAAATGTAAAATTTCCGCATAATCCCAAATTTTCTAGCCAAATGTTTGTCGGTATACTACCTTGATCCAAAAGTTCCCGGAATAACCACCGTGTAGCGCTGCCATCGTTCCGATTTGAGTTCTGTTTTTTTGTTAAATTGGTACATCTGTTCTTGATATTCCCTTTAAATCTTAGTGTCATAACTTGACATTTGCAAAAGTTACGTAGCCAAGAGTACATCTATCTCTGTGTGTGTTGGCGATTTTTTACAATTGCAGAAATGGATTTAAATTTGCAACAACGAACTTGTATTACATTTTGCGTAAAAAACGGATTTAGTGGCGCACGGACGTTGGAAATGTTGGAAAAGTGTTTCGGCAACGATTCTCTAAAAAAAACGGTCGTTTACCAGTGGCACGAGCGGTTCAGAAGTGGTCGTGAGTCAATCGAAGATGATGAACGCAGTGGCAGACCATCGACATCGAAAGTCGGTGAAAAAATTGATAAAGTAAAAGAAATGTTGGTCAATAACCGCAAATTAACCATCAGAGAAATAGCGGAGGACTTGAACATTGCCTATGGATCCGCCCAAGACATTGTGGTTAATGATTTGGGTTTCCATCGTGTAGCAGCAAAGTTGGTGCCAAAAGACCTCAATTTCATGCAAAAAAGAGACCGTGTTGACGTCGCAAAAGACATTATTTGCGAGGCTGAATCCGATCCCACATTCATCAAAAGGATCATTACTGGAGACGAGACGTGGGTTTATGAGTACGACACGCAATCCAGACATCAGGCAAGTGAATGGCGTTCACCAAATGAGCCGAGACCAAAAAAACCACGTCGTTTTCAGTCAAAAAAGAAGGCAATGCTGACGGTTTTCATGGATTACAACGGTGTAGTGCATCATGAATTTTTGCCAGAAGGCCAAACAGTAAACAGAGAGTATTATTTGGGCGTTATGAGACGTTTGCGTGAAGCAATTCGCCGAAAGAGACCAGAAATCGTCGCACAGTGCGTCGAGACCGTCGCACAGTGCTATCATTATTCGTAATTTTTTGACGAAAAATGAAACAAATACCATCCAACAGCCACCGAATTCACCTGATTTGGCTCCCTGTGACTTCTTTCTGTTCAATCGGGTTAAAAAAACCATTTCGGGGAACGCGTTTTAGCAGCCGAGAGGAAGTAATGGAAAAATCGCAGGAAGCACTGATGGACATACCGAAAACCAAATATAAAAAATGTTTCGAGGATTGGATCAAGCGCTGGCATAAGTGTGTTGCAGTCGATGGGGATTACTTTGAAGGGGACAATATAGATTTAGATGAATAAACTTGTATTTTTAATTTTCTGAATAAATTCCGGGAACTTTTTGATCAAGGTAGTATTTGAAAAAACAAAATTTCGCTGCATAAGTTCGACCATTCCTCACCGTCCTACAGGAGACTAGTGAGCAGGACTATCATGGGTATTTATTGACAGTAGTGTAACGGCCAAGGCGTATTTTTGATCGACTAAGCATCCTAACTACTTCTAAGCTCCGCCTCTAAATAACCCGAAGGCACACAGTCGAGCCCTACAACTTCACACTTTAAAAAGGTAATGTATTACCAATATAAAATATTTTTTCATACATCTCAAACAAGTGCAAATACCGTGAAACATATTAATGAAAAGAAGTCTCTAACACCATTATTTTACGCACGTTCGCGCCTTTACCGAAATATTCAAAGATCAGGGGGAACAAAAAATGCTCCATTCGATCGGAATGGTTGTGGATGGCGGAATGGCTGGCCAATCCCCACTTCCTCCCCGAGCGTCGAAGTCTCCGCGTGATCACCTTTCCCCGATCGGTGGCGCCCCAGACTGGGATGCCACACGCGAGCTCGCGTTCCTAACCCGCTCTCAACATTATATTCTGCAGCCGGGCAGAAAAAAAAGAAAGGGCGAAGGAACGCCGAGAATCCCCGCTATGCAGACCTCGGGCCATTCGCGAGAGCGGCCCCTCGCCCCCATTTCCGCGCCCCAAGCCCGAATTCCCCAAGGACGGACCGCGGGGCGGGGTTAGGGCGTGGCCCGTAGGGTGGGGTCACGACCCTCCCACCCCATCCCCGCGGCCGGGGGTGAAGAGCAGTCCCCTCCCTCGGGTGCGACCACCGAGGACACCTCGGCTAGCATTTAGGGATTTCAAGCGAGTACTCACGAAATGCAACTTATGCAGTTGACACTCGCCGCGCCAAATTACATTTGGCCGGCTCTACCGCTGCCCAGCATTGCTGCTCTTCATGCGGTGTTATCTTTCGGCTTCTCAACGGGGTTTTTTGCAGTCGCATACGTATGTAATATGTATGCGAGGGTGATTTTTTTCCGATCTCAAAAAATTCAGCCGTCGCAGCAATCACACGAAGACCTCCGACTTACGGCGGCATGGTGAGTAACAAATGGAAAGCCCTTCGACTGCGACCTACGTGGCCACGGCACGGCTACAACATTCAGCCGTCGCCATGGCTGCAGCGATTTCATCTTAATTTTAAAGTCATCTTCGACCTCCCTCTTAACGGGATGAGCGACGCACGCACGCACAATGAGGGAGTGTTACTCGGGTACGTAGCGCCACGCGATTTAAGGGTCAAGGTTTCTTATTCACATTATTACTGTCTCACATTGAATGACGATTAGGCGTACATTGGAGGAGCACCACGTGCTAGTGGTCCATTGGCCGACACGGACGCGATCTTTGGCCATGCATCAGACGCAGGGCGATTTCCCGTAGCAAAGTGCGGGAGCCAACGCTTGGATTCCCGGCCATTTTTCAAGGCATCTTGTTCCAGCTCCAGCATCGGCCATGGTCAGCACGATGCCCACGTATGGCATATGTATGCCATTTGTGTGTGTTTGCAACAGTGGTCAAGAAAATGTCGAAGACGGCGAGACAGTGGACGTCCAGTGAAGCGAGTCAAGAAGGACGATATCCAGGAAAACTCAATTCGTCGATTTCGGAAAAAGATTCCATACGACGAAACACATCATTAGGATTTCGTGTCCAGCCCTTGTAATAAATTCCACGAATTGAACTGTTTCTCCATTTCTCAACGACAAACAGAAAAACCATCTTCAAAGTCAATCAATTTGAAGTATTGCCCCGAATAAATTTCGAAAATGATCTAAACATGCCTAGTACAATTTGAATGCGAAATTTTCAATACACATCCACTTCAAACTACTGAGACACTGCTATTAACCTTTGCATGTTATCATTTTTCGACGCATGTCCCAACTGACCACCATTCACGATTATTTCTTTTACTCGGAGGTCAGAACGTCAAGTGTAGGAAATTTAGGCTTTGATAAGTAATCTAACATTTCTGGTTACCAGAATCAGTGGCCTACAAACGTCTCCTCCGCGGTCAATTAGGCACATTAATTAACCAGCCATACGATTAAATAGCAACAAATGTTAAGCCTTTGAAAAACCAATACAAACTGCAAACGTACGGATCCGATGTACCTTTATCCTTCGCTCTTGGCTTTGAGTAATCCTGAGTTTTGCATTTCACGTGCCTTTTGCTCACTTTGCATTTCGTGTTGCACACGTACACTATTTCGTGAACAAATGCAAAACTCGCCGTCACAAAACTCCATCAATCATCGTGTTTCATTTGGAAATTTAAATAAATCTCACTTGATGTGGTGATATAAAGAATCTTTCGTGAGGAGACCACACCAATACATATGCGTCTTGTGAAATTTGCACGCTGTATGCAGTCGTATCAATGGGTGTTCGTTCCTTGTTCCCTATGCGGATTCCCACGGCGATCTCATGGGAAGTGAAATGTACTACGCAGCCGAGTGCAATATGCCATGGTGATCTAAAACCGCTGGAATCGAACCGAGGCACTTCCGTCGGAAGCGGAACACTGTACTCACTCGGCCATCACGCCCCTCTCTCGCGACTGCCGCTAAGAAAATAACTCGGGCGCGTGAAATTCGCGATTTGGGCACAGGTATTCATAGGGAAGAGATGCGAACCACATTTGCAGCCGTCGGCGAATTCATTTACGCGATCATCCAATTAATAATAATCCACTCCGAATCGGCGTGAGTGTCGGGCGCCTTTCAGTCGGATCTGGGGCCCGTCGGAACAATTGCGTCCGTTCCCTGCGGAGAATGTGGAACGGGGCAGGGGGTGGGTGTGGTTCGAGGGGACGAAGGCCACGACTCCGCAACCGTAAGGCACCCGGCCCTCGGGAGAGAGCGTGACCCTGAGATTCCCACGGCGGGGCGTGGTGGTGGGTGACCCGAGGCGGCGGGGGGTGGTGGGGCAGCCAACGGAGGGCTGCGCTGCCGGTGGCGGCACATTCGCCACGAGAATACGTAAAACCAAAAAAATGACCTCGCGGGTCAGACGCAGGAAATTAAATTTCCCCTCGGCCTGAACCTAATTTGTGGTGTGGGGCATCCGTCACGTTTCCTTTCGATATATCGAAGATAGTCACTTGGTTCATTTTCGTCTCGTTTCTCCATAAATACACTCGCGTCCGAGAAATGTATTTATGGAGAAATACCCACTCAAGAGAGACGGGAAATTTGCCAAGAAAAGTTCCCCTCGAGAAACATTCACGATTCTCGAGCAGAGGCTAAAAAGTCTTCTGAGAAAAGCTAATAATCGTTGGCAACCCAAATTCAATCTAGCGCCTTATGCGGTTACTACAAAATGGTTTATTATGGTAGTAATACAATTTTTAATCGATGTAAATCAATTTAATCTTTCGAAAACGGACAAAGAGTCCAACAAAGGTTTGGTGTCAGGGAAAAAACTAATGTCATCGGATTCACTTCCACAAGTGCTATTACCGCAGCAATAAATTATTTGGAATAAGGAAGTTTAATATGACACAAATTGTGTCGAGTGTTCATCTGTACCTCTTCTAATGAGGAAAAAAGATCTTCTTCACTGAATAAATTATCATTTTCATCAAATCAGGTTACCTTGAAACAGGCGAGCGAACATCACTAAAATGGGAGATATTTTTGTCGAAGATGGGGATTAAATAAAGGACGAAAGAGGTTTTATGACTCTGCTTTGTAAGATTATCGCAAAAAATTATTGTTCTCGTAGTTAGAGCATGAAGTTGATTGAATTTCTTTCTTTGGATAGGTTTAATACCTTGGCCACGGATACACGCTGAGAAGAATCAATAGAGCACTACGATTTCTACCACCACGAATAGCATTTACCATTACTTTTCAAACACCCTGAAAATTAAAAGGTTGTGCAGAAAACGCATACGTGTGGAAACAATTAACAAATACTTGAGGAGTATTATCCAAAAATTCACCACACCCTAACATACAATTAACGGCCTTGCAGAAGAACGCGCAGATGATATAACGTATACCAACCTAGCGCATAACTGTCAGGTCAAGAGCGGCTGTTGGGTGCTATCGTCAGGCTGTCAACCAAGCGAACCGTAAGAAAAATCCCCAACGATGCGTGTGGCTTTCTCAAGCAAATTTTTCTCAATGCAACAATTTCAAAGCGTAAAAATCATTCACTTCGGTCAAGGCGAACGATTTTTACATTTCGAATTTTTCGCAATGTAGCGCACCTTAGCAGATCTCTCCGTTAAAAGTGACGTCGCGGCATCTCCTGATTTTGGACGTCACAGATTTCGACCAGCAAGACATCTTTATTAGAACCGTCCTAACCGCATCGGGGCCACTGAATTCAGAAACGCCCGCCCCATTACCAGGAGTTCAGCGTTGAATTTCTAGAACTACGCAAAGCATTACCATTAATATTTCAGAAAAGCAGTTCCACGAAGTGGCGCCTAACTTTATCCTCAAGGCAACACAATATTTTGAACGTTTAGCTAATTTTATATGCCATTTTAAATGGACAATTTTCAAACGACTCATTAAAATTCATCAAATTTTCGATTTTTACGTAAGATTAAATATGCAACAAATCGCATATATCTTAATAGCCTTCATGAGTCAAGGTCCTCGTTCCCTAGCACTCGAATGTAATATTTAAAAATAAAAGGATAACGACATCCATATTCTGCTGGAAATATATGCTCAATGAGTGGAATATTAAAAAAATAGAATATCTTTAACAATACGGATTGAAAATTCCATATTCAGATTCTCCTTGGTCCTGTAGAATCTCGCGACCGAGAATACGAGTCTTTAAGGATACGAGGCGTACAGAAGAAATAGTGGGACATTTGCGCACAAAAGATGCGCATCATTTGTACTTTACGAGCCCCCAACAAAATAAAACCGAAGAAATGCGAATATTTAACTGGTAAATCCCGACACCTGAAGGAGTCCGTCTTTGGAGAAGGTCAAAGTACCAAGAGGGGTGCCCTTATTTTAGGTATTGGCATATTCCCAAGATAATATCAAAGGCGAAATTGAGAAGAAGTTTTCTCAGGCGATTTAAATAGACAAGGAAGGTTACTACGGTCGTTAATCAATGTAAACAAATAAATGCCGAGTCCGTAAACTTGGTTGGCACTAAGTGATAAGGGGGAAAAAAGGGTAAGGGGAGAAATCGGGAATACACACTAGGTTACTTGGGTGCGTTTGAGAAACTGACCCACGTATACCTCAATCACACACAAAAGTCAAAATAAATAATAAAAATAATAAAAAAACTTCCAACCACTCGATCACTAGGGTGCCTTACGAAATAACTGTCACTCTCGTAAATAACATTCACACACACACTCAGGGTTTGCAAGGATCCCTCTTATGTCAGTGACCCGTCAATCACACAAATAAATGAAAATTATAAAAGGATGTAAAGAAACAAAAACAACTTACGTGAATACAGTCACTCGGGTGTGTTAGACCTTTGTGAATTTCACACACTCACTCACTCAGGGTTCACAAGGAACCTCCTATGCCACTGACCCGTCAATCACACAGATTAATATAAAATTATAACGCGGATGTACGCACACTCTCGCTCATACACTCAATCACTCAGGTGTACTCGAAAACAAGGACTTTTGCGATTCACAAATACTCACACGTTCAGGGTTTGTGAATCCGAGTTCAGGCCGAGTGACTGAGTGACCGTGTATTCACGTAAGTCGTTTCTGTTTCACTACATCCTTTTATAATTTTCATTTGTTTGTGTGATTGACGGGGGGAGGAAGGGCACCCGCCCGCGAGCACCAAGCGACCCGTGACCGAGGTGATCCCGACGTGGGGACCTGAGGACGACGGAGTTGCTTGAGGAAGGACATCACATTTACAAGATCACGGGGGTTACCATCTTTGATGGACGGGCAACTTTCCATAATCCTACTCGACGTAATTTACCGATATTAATGCCTACAATTGTCGAAAGTGACCAAAATTATCACGTGATTTATGGTTTGAAACAATGTATTCATAGGAAAGCCAATTATCAAACTCTCAAAATGCCCCACATACCCCGGTACTCAATCAAACCTAATGCACGAATCCTCGCCTCTACTTAACCCTTTGAGCGGGGCATTGGTGATAAGGATCCGTCTTCCCAGGAAAATATATTAGCCCAACAGGCTTAGACGGAACTGAAATCAAATAAGGGCGTGGGAGTATGTATACAACAATCCCGCAGAACTACATCAAGGTTTCGGAGAACGCCGCAGAAAGAGTTTATACGGATTATTCGGTAGCATTCATGGGGGAGGAATTTGGGCGAGAGATTTCGTCAGATCAGTGTTTGCTCCTGTTTAATAAAAGGGAACGGCAGCAACACGGGAGGACTACAGTATTCAACACAGAACAACGGACAACAAAATTTTATCAAAGTGTGCGTGTACTGACCCAGATACATTTCTCATCTACAGAAGTATGATTTTTTGAGATGGGAGCATTAAAAATGGGAATAATAGAATTTTTTTATTCAAATATTTTGCATATGAAATGAAGATAGAAGGAATGAAGACAAAAAAACAAGACGCAGTGTCCACCACGCCTCCGCCCGCGAAGTGCACCAAGCACCACTTATGCGTCGGTGATTCCGACTCACTTTCAGGCTAATAAATCAAAAGAGAGATGGTACTTTTTTCCACACTCTTTTCAGCGTCGACATTTGAACTCATGATCATTTCAAAGGGACGAAGTATCTTTGGAGTGCGCCCCTAACATTTTAGTGAATTGAATGTTGAAACTTGGAGATTTAAGATGATTTAGTTGAAACAAGGGGATTTTCGCGCTTCAAAAAAACAATGCAAATTCATAATAAAAACAAACAAATTCTGCACCACCGCTTCATAGAATGAGCGTATAGTATATTCAGTCGGATTTTCACGGCTTTCTCTCGACAAAATGACAGCTATTATTCGGCGGGGTGCCCAACAGACCCCGGTACCATGTTATGCCTGGGAAGCGTGACCACAACGGGCTAAGGACAAAAGAACAACAATTGCGTTAAGCAAATCTCTCACAAGGAGGAGGGAATTGATGACGGGGACATTGAAAAATGCAAAGAAAATGCTCGTCGATATTTTGACGACGATATTTTGAGTACGGCGCGGAAACATGGCCATTAATAGGCATAGCTTTGGAAACGCGGGTGTGGAGGAGGTGAAGTGGACAGAAAGGAAAACAAATGAGGAAGTGCTAGGCATGGTGATAGGGAGGAGAGGTGATTGCTGGGAGAAAGGATGCAGGAAATAAATCCCCGTTCCTCCGGAGTTGTGGGTGGGCACCCTGACAACACACGTGAGGGACATATAGTATCGCATAAGAAACCTGCCAAGTGGAGGAGGGGCACTCTGAAACTCCGGAATCCAGGTCACGTGCGAAACGACTCCCCGGCCCCACTGAGAGAGATTCGGAGGGGGTGGCGGTGGCCGGGCGGAAGCCGACCCCCGCCGCCCCCGGGGCCCACCAATGGCCAGCATCATTAATCCCTCGATCGGACGGGGCTCCTCCAAACCACACACCTTTCTCTCCGCCGTCCGCCAATATCATTCCTTCGCCTTTCAGGCCTGGCATTTTTTTGTCGTTCTATCCCATCCGTCTTCCCGTCCCTTCTTTTCCTTTCGCAACTGCCCTCAGCAAGCTAAAGGAGTCTCAAAATGGATGTCACTAATTACTGAATGAAATATTCAAAAAATTATCATTGTTTGCCAATTTAAAAAAGCATGTCTTTCCGTGAGCATCCTCAAACTACTCGAAAGTACCTTGAATGCTCGACCGAAGTGCTAAATACATGGTTCGTCCGGAAGATAAGTGTACTAATTTTTTCCCGCCGCTCCAGGCGCGCCCAGCACCGCTCTGACGGGCTGCGATTAGAGGGGGGTTTGTTGGCAAGACACGCTGAAAAAGGCAGTCGGCTCTGAGCTGTGGTGTAGTGAGGAGCTCTGTTAACGCGAACCTCCACGCTCGACCCACGTCACGGAACGCGATGCCGAAGTTTTTGGAGCAGCGTTATTCCATCAAATTTGCGGTAAAGCTTGGGAAATCGTCTACCGAAACCGTCGGTATGATTAATCAGGCTTACGGGGAGTCAGCCATGTCCAGAAACATGATCTTTCGGTGGCACAAGATGTTCGTGGAGGGCAGAGAAGACGTCGACGACGAACCACGGCCTGGACGCCCATCAACGACACTCACCGACGAAAATGTGCGAAAAGTTCGCGATGTACTGAACTCTGATCGTCGTATTAGTGTTCGGATGATAGCAGAGCAGTGTAATGTGCCAAAAACAATAGTGCACGAGATTATTAGGGGCCAAAAACATCTGGCGGCTGCATCACGACAATGCGCCGTCTCAAACCGCGCTTGTCGTGTCGGACCTCTTGGCCAAGCACGGCGTGGCAACGCTGCCGCACCCGCCCTACAGCCCGGACTTGGCACCACCGGACTTCTTTCTGTTCCCGAAGATAAAGAGGAGTTTGAAAGGAACGCGATACGGGACTTTGGACGCCGTCAAAGAGGCCGTGACGACGTGTCTGCGAGAGGTTCCCGATGATGCCTTCGCGGGAGCGTTCCAGGAATGGGAACGCCGCTGGAACAAGTGTATCGACTCACAAGGGTCCTATTTTGAGGAATATTAGCTTAAGATATGTAAAAGTGTAATAAATTTTTTTTCTGAGCTCAGTACACTTATTTTATGGACGAACCATGTATTATCATCTTAAGTAATACATGCATACTTAATTTGCATATAAAGATTCAGGGAAAGTCTGGAAAAATGTATTTCAGATATTGTTCTAGTGCCTCAAAATTCTTCCAAGTGCATCCATTGAGCGTCGACACACTTTCACCCTTGCGGCTTTCCTACGACTGGAAAGGTTCCTTGGTGGGCGGATTCCGTAAGGGCCTTGAGGTACGCGTGCAAGCTTCTTCGACGGCACTTAGGGACAACATGGAGGTGTCCTTTGAGGGAAGATTTCACTTTTAGGAATAGGAAAGTCTGCTGGTGTCAGTCGGGATTTTTAAGAGGTGGGAGAATCGCCGCGATGCCGCCGCAGGTCTTCGAAACCAGACCCTCGACTCTGCTCTTGACCGTCCGTCAAAACCTTCGGGACGAATAACGCAGACGCACAACCCCAAATGTTCAGTGATGATAATGGTGCGCACTGTCACTGTCTTATCAATGCCAATAATACGATGTCTGCGATCATACTTAACAACCCACACGGTTTGAATTCAGCACTTGATGCACGCGTCAGGAAAAAATTGTTACCGATACTTCTTATAAAAACCTTGTACACTCTTATTATTGGTATTCAATCGGCTAAGGTAAGTTTTAGATGGACACAGTCTACACAATGATACAACACATTTACTTGGCTCTCCTTACACAAAAACCTGATCTCTGCCACTACTCTAATACCCACATTTCAAAAGCTTCCAATCCACGCCTATCACCCTGCTTCTATGACCATGTTTCCGCGCTGTACATACAGGCGGAACTATAACTAAGACCCATGACAAAGTTTTGACGAGCCTTTTCTTAAAATCCTGAACAATAACCTAGTTCGTCGGTTCTGCTTTTCCTTCAACCAGTAATATTCTATCCATTGCTTGCTCTATGTTGACCACGCTTCATCCTAACTTTTTATTCAATATTATTATGGCAACCCTTCATTGCCTCTCGCCTCTTCTGTTGTATATTACTCTATGACTATCGCTTCAGTAATCCCGCTATCCTTCCATCTCCCCTCGCATAGACCTAAAATATCTATCATTCCTCTCTCCAATACTCGCTTTATTTTTTTCCAATTTCCTGTCCTGAACATCGTCCTATTTAACCTCTCCAAATTTTTATGAACATCTAACGATTAAATTGGCAGCATTCGATGAATTAATTTCAGCAACAAATATTTAACGAGTTCTTTAAGAAAGAAACTATATTTCATTTCCGGATAATTAGCCATTTGGTCTTCCAGGGTGGAGAACTAAACGCGTTATGGTCCGTAGCTTGTCGAGGAAGAGAAACACAAAGCCCCTTAGACAACTTTTTCCAGTTATTTTTTTCCTCCAGTCGTCGGACTTTCCCGTTATCCCTTACCTAAATAAAAATACCCGACTCTTTTGATTTCTCCGATAGGTGGCAGTCCTGGTCACGATGCGCTCGATCAGTTTACCCTTTTTCTCCTTTCCGTTCACACCGTGCTTCCTTCAACTCCCTCCCTTAGTCCCCACGCATGATATTACATCCGCACGTATTTTGTGCGAGATTCTTAGGAAATTAAATGCTTTTTAAATGTATTTTACTATTGTGTATTTACAATGCTGCTACGTGCATGGCCAATTGAAAAAATGACAGACAACTCCCAGTCACAATATGGCTGAGAAGTGCGCACATTGTTCAAGTAATGCTCAAGCCAAGAGAGCAAATGGAAACTTCCGCGCAAAGGGACGTGAACGTGTCTCGCGATCGAAAAACGAGAGGAGACTTTCCGCACGCCGAAGCTGCGAGGCGATTGAAAATTCCAGGCGAGACATTTCACGTTCGTGAGTTTAAAACGGGATAACTATCGGCATGGCATATCGATCATTTGCCGCGAGACTCGAACTGACATTTGTTTGAACCGAAATTGTATCGTCCATGCCGCCCTTTTCTCTGATACTTACAAGGATATAAAATTGAGCTTCCGTTTTGAAGATTTAATTTTCGCATCGTTAATCAACACTAAACCGAAGAATGAGTAGTGGAGAGGCGAGGGCAGCGCCCCGGGGAGGTGCCCATTCCTGCAGTCCGCAGCCGTTTCCCAGGTAATCTCTGGCAATCACAAATCCCCCCCTCCCCCGGGTGGCGGTGCCGTGGGTCCCCGTCACCCGACCCCGCTTCCCCGTTCGCTCCCCCGGAAGAGAACCCTGGCCCCATACCCGCCCCACCGTCCTGGGCGTGTCTCACGGCGAGCCTCGCGGGGTCGAAGAGAACGACTGTATGCAATGCCTGCTACACGGAGGCATCACGAGGGTAATCCCAGAGGTACCCGACCCAACAAATAAAACACACAAATTTTGGAAAAACTGTATTTATTTTTCGACACAATCTCCTTTCGACTCTATACACTTCTCCCAGCGATGTTCAATAAGTCGATACCCTTTTTATAATAAGAACTGTCTTGCTTATGAAAATAGCCATTAACTGCCGACATCACTTCTTTACGGTCGGAAAATCTTTGACCACCGAGCGATTTTTTCAAGATTGCAAACAGAAAATAGTCTGAGGGGGCTAAATCTGGCAAATAGGGCAAACGAAGGAAAAGGAAGGAAGGTTAAGGAAGAAAAGGAAGGAAGGAAAAGGAAGGAAGGTTAAGGAAGGAAAGGAAGGAAGGAAAAGGAAGGAAGGTTAAGGAAGGAGGGGAAAGAAAGGAAAAGAAGGGAAAGGAAAAGAAGGGAAAGGAAGAAAGGGAAAATTTTTCCCAGTCGGTCTCCTCCGGAAAAACAACTTTTTTTGATGGAATGAAAAATTTGAAAGAAGTTACAAAATCTAAGTGGCAGGAAGAATCAAGATGACCATGTGCAGTGGGATTAACGAAGAGCTCGATACCGAAGGCAAGTCTGTGCCTCGTCGCCCAAATTGAACCTTGGGTCCTTAGGGAATTGTTTTTCCCCCATCTTGACCTTCTCCCGGGGATCAGTCGGCTCTCAAATGAGCAGCGGGCACCACCACCGCATACGCGGAGATTCGCGATTTCTATTCATAAACCACGCTGAAGGATTTCATTTGCTGACTTGTGATGGAGAAATGGGCGGGTGGAACGTGAAGTCGCGTCGGTTGTTGGGGGGGGGGGGAGAGGGTCCAATCTAGCGTGGCCAAGCGCAACGGCGGAGGACGAGGAATTTATAAAGGTCCTAACGCGTCGTGACGTCGTTTGCGAACGATGCCTCGTTGAAACAAAACACGAGCAGACCGCGGCACGGGGCGGGGCAACTTCTGCGCAATTTACGAAAAGTAGACACCCTCCACGTCCGGGAGTCTGAGGCGCACCCAGTAACGACCGCAAAATTCCGAGAGGTCAATTTCATGGGGACGAACACATAATTGTTACGATGAAGACACCCGAAACATGGTCTCCATCCTTCGGGTGAGCGAGGCCATGTCCGGAAATATGGAAATTTAACTGATTGAATCTGGAACTCATTGATTTACAGAATCATGACGTCACTAATTCCTCAAATATTCATCCTCCGACTCTGAAAATTCGCTGGCGAACCAATTCATAGGTTAAGCATGACATCATGAACAAAATGTTAAAACTGGATCGCATTTCAAGGATATACGCAATCAATGCTAAGTTACAGTTCGTCGTAAATACAGTAGATAGCGGCAGTTTGTGTGGAAGCAACTGACATCACCAGTAAATAGGCTCCCGGGGACTATGGAGAGGAATGTAGAGTTGGTATTTTTTTTTTTAAATTCCTTATGCAACGCTTTTTACAACTGTTGCATTCCAGGAATAACAATTTGGCAGTCTTCAGTTGGAAAACAAACGGAGACTCAATAGGAGAGGCGAGCACGACTCCAGCTAAGAAAATTTCCTATCTGACGATACTGCTGTCATCCACTGTATGTGCCCCTTAACTTGCATCCCAAGTAGGATTCGGAACACCACTGAAAAAATCCTGACACCTCTGGGATTCGAACCTGGGCCCTCGGGTGGGCAGCCATTACACTAGTCACCGAATCCACCCGATAAAGGTACCCGCAAATGGGAATCGTACGCGAGTTCGTGCAGGGCGAGGTATTATTTTTCCTGCCAACTGTGCATATACCCCCGACGACAAATCTTATGAGAACAAAAGAAGGCTGCTACGCGGGGAGTAAACAAGTGGGGCCAATAGGAACCCCACCAAATATTCAGGCGCTGGAATTAAGAAGCCTCACGTAGCCGAGGAACACCCCAACCCTCGCAACAGCAGAGGAAACTATGCACCATAGTCTCGGTCGTCATACGCCCTTCTCTCGATGCTGCGTCGCGCGAGAGAAGTCGCGAACGCCTCTGATCATTCCTCGGACGAAATGTGGAACGGCCACTCGGCTCCCACGCGCCCTCATCACCTCGCCCTCGCCTTTACCCGGGTATTTAACAATTTTGAGCCAATACATTTTCCGCACGTTACTCCCACCGTGCGAAGGAGTCTTCTCCAGATAATAGGTGTGGAGTATCTAAGGCGACATCAATGGATTTCTCACTCCCACTTGTCGCCAACATTTCCGAACGATTTTCATTCGTGCGAGCTTTCGTACTCGGGGAATTCGCGCATTAAATAGTTACGTGAGGACGCCCAACACGTGAGGGGTCACAGAGTCAACGGCTGCGGCACACTGCTCACGCAACTTCTGGCGTCCCGACGTGCAGTCGTGACCTGCGGCAGAGGTTCTTGAGACAAAACTTAAAAGAGTTTCCCAACTTCAACACCACATAGGCCATACCAATAATACATTAGTGAACGTGAACTGAAAGCCTCAACGGCGGAGTACGATCCAAGCAATTCCCGACAGCTACCAATCGGCACTCGACCGCGCAATGAAGTCTCACTGTCGAGAGGAGTGCCGGGTCGAATTGAGTGAATCTGTCGGATCGGAGGCGTTAGCAGTAAATGCTCGCGTGGGGTAGCGGCGTCTCTATTTGTTCAACGATGGAAGGAATCAGCTTTGAAAACACGGTTTCCATTTCTTGACCTTTTAAAAGCATCAAACATTTACGCTCTGCCGTCAGCAGAAACTCATCGTCCGAAATGGAGCGCATTTTTGCTTCGGAGGGATGTAAAAGATGAGATTTCAAATGGAGCGGGGAACGATTTCCACACGTACGTTGTATTAACGCGGATGGTGAGCACGACCATCGCTCACTCTCGTGGCCATCCTAGAAATCGCGTAACATTGGATGACGACTGGGGAGCGAAACTTGCGAATTTCGCATGATGAATCTCGCTAGTTCCCGAAATCATTTGTCCCACTTGCACGAGTCCGTAGATTTCGAACCAAGGATTTGAAATATTACACATCCGTTCACATAAGTGGATCTCGCAAGATAGATAATGAAAGAATTGACGAGGAATATTAAAACACTCTTATACCCTAATTGCGTTTTGTTAGGAGTCACAAAATATTTATTAGGTAAACCTACCTTAACCGGTAGATTACTTAATATTACTCCCTAACATAACCCTTTAGTATTACTTGTCGTGGAAGAATTTGCAAATTCCATTGGGTATGCCATGCGTTAACCATTCTTGGTGGCAGCGGGGTAACGTCCTCGCCGGCTAATCACAAGTGGCCGATTCGATTTTACCTCGGCCTTTTCCTCCTCCGCTTCGATGATAGTGATGACCCCATTCGATTATACTATATGCAAAATTATTACATTTAAGATGGAAAAATGTAAGATTTATTATATAAAACAATGGAAACTTAATTTCAATTAGCGTATCAGAAAATAATACTTTCGCTAATAAAAGGAATCGTGAAGCTAGGAGTTTCGAGAGACTGGCATTTTTGTTAACTGGCAATTGGAGCCACGAAAGCCTATGGGCTCTGGGAGGCATGGCGCTCGCGGTTACCTCGCCCACCCTCGTCCTTGAAAGGCACTCAAGAAGGGCGCATTTCCCCTCGGACCGGACGGGTCAAAGAGAGCCACAAAGGAGGAGGGACTCCATACGGTGACCCAGGGGTCGAGAGAGAGAGAGAGAGACCCCGTGGCGAAATGCGATCAGCGTCACGGAATTGGACGTTGGTTCGCCTCTCCCCTCTGCGCCCCGCCTCGAGGACCAAATTAATGAAATCACGCAACCCCCCGCCCCCTCAGATCGACTTTCGCAGGGCAGTTGCACAAATAGGGGAGATAGCGGGCCGGCATCGAATGCCTCGTTGCCGCCCACCCCATTCGAAATCTTACGTGAAGGTCTTCCCGACCACGGCCACGAACCCCACTGCTCCGTGAACGGCCCCGTGGGATCCATAAGATTAAGACGACCTAACGTCGACATTTTACGTGGTGTCGCATTTCCGTGTAATACTGGGCGTCGACATAGGCAGACCCTAAAATAGCGAAATGGGCGTTAGTGCATCGCAAGATGGGGGAACAGAAGAAAGGCAAGGGGAAAAGGAACACTTGAATTTAAACTCTTTTTAAATTAAGTGTCCACGATTTTCGAACCACGCATTACGGAGAGGATGAACGGGGGTCGACTTCAAAATGAAACGACTTAAAAACATGGACGTATCCTGGACAAACTAAAGGGCGCATGTTTCAATTACAACTCCGGGAAAATGGCCAATGGCCTCGAAAACTCGGGAATCCATCGAAATATTACCCGTCGCGCAAAAATAACGTCTCGGGTTCGAGTCCCAATGCATTTTTAGGGTCCAATTTTCGAAAGTCGTGTGAATGAATCGCGTGAGAGGCCATTCTTCGCTGAAGACACTTGTCTGGTGGTGGGGTGTCGACCCAGAGGTCAAGAGTCAAATTCAAAGCACCACTCGATGCTTATAGCAAGAGACATCCCCTAGCTGGGAGTCCAGTTTAAATCTTTACACAGCCTCCGAACGACATACTACAAAATTTCAAGACATGAAAACCGGAAATGGCAAATACGTACCATAATCCTTCTACCCTCGACGACCACAGAGCCTACGGATTTCAACGTTTCCAGAATGAGGGTACGTATTTATGTCTGTTTGTGTGTATACATGTGCGTGTGCATACACACACACACGTAAATGATTTACCTGGAAAAATAAATTTACAGTTCACAATAAGGTTAACAAAATGAAACTTTTTCACTTGTTACATAAAGCACGTGGAGTTGGTACGGAAACAAAAAATAAAGCGCTAGGGGCATCAATTGTAAGAACCATTTAATATGCAGGGTTCGTCCGGAAAATAAGTGTAATAACCTCATTGTCTTTTTTGACAAAAGGGGAGTCGTCCACTACGAATTTGTACCTGAACGACAAACTGTAAATGCTGCATTTTACGTCCAAGTGCTCGACAGGCTTCGAAAACGAGTCGCCCGCGTCCGGCCAGCGATCAAAAACATCTGGCGGCAGCTTCACGACAATGCGCCGTCTCACACCGCACTTGTCGTGTCGGACCTCTTGGCCAAGCACGGCGTGACAACGCTGCCGCACCCGCCCTACAGCCCGGACTTGGCACCACCGGACTTCTTTCTGTTCCCGAAGATAAAGAGGAGTTTGAAAGGAACGCGATACGGGACTTGGGACGCCGTCAAAGAGGCCGTGACGACGTGTCTTCGAGAGGTTCCGATGATGCCTTCGCGGGAGCGTTCCAGGAATGGGAACGCCGCTGGAACAAGTGTATCGACTCACAAGGGTCCTATTTTGAGGAATATTAGCTTAAGATATATAAAAGTGTAATATAGTTTTTTTCCTGAGCTCAGTACACTTATTTTCCGGACGAACCCTGTAATCAACTAGAAACGTAGGCGTAATACACGATTAACATTCCGACAGCATTTGCAAGTTTGGCATGCACCTGGCATTCCACCGTTCAATACCGTACAACGCACCGTGAAACTCACAAATTACTAGGAATTGAAAAATATTTTCAAAATTATTAAATAGCGAGTCCAATTCCGAGGAATGTCAGTCTAAAACTACTCGTCCGCCAGGGCGGCGGGTTAGGAAATGGAATTTAGAAGCATAAAATGGATTAACGAGGAAGGAGTATCAGCAGGCTGTAGAGAAAATAATGGGTGACGATAAAGAACTGAGTACTATCGAAGAAAAATGGGAATGTATCAAGAAAGGGATATTGGAAGCCGCTAAAGACACTATAGGAACCGTTAACGGGAAAAGGATAAGGAAACCATGGGTAACGGATGAAATGATTGCAAAGATGGATGAGAGAAGAAGATGGAAAAATGTAAACACAGAGTTAGGCAAAATGAAATACAAAGAGTTAAACAATAAATTGAGAAGGGCCACAAATAAAGCAAAAGAGGAATGGTGGAAAACGCAATGCGAGGATATGGAAAGTTTACAGAATAAGGGTGAAATTGGTGCTCTATACAGCAAGGTTAAGTTATTATCGGGAAGTAAGAAGGCAAGATCTGTGCTAACAGTGAAAGATAAGTGGGGCAAGATAATAGTTGAACCAGGAAAAATCCAAGAGAGATGGAAGGAATATATAGAAACACTGTATGGTAAAGAACTTAGGCCGACAAGGTTAGACATAGAAAAGGAACATGACGTAGAAGAAGATAGCTTAGGTCCAGGCATACTCGACGATGAAATAGAAAGGGCACTTAAGGAGATGAAAGCAAATAAGGCCATGGGGGTGGACAACATTCCTGTAGAAATGTTGAAATGGTTAGGAAAAGATGGGAAGAAGGCCATATATGGACTGATTCGTAGTATCTTTGAGGAAGGAATCTGGCCGGAAGATTTTGTGAGATCGGTGTTAGTTCCTTTTCCAAAAAAGGCAAAGGCTTCGTCATGTGAGGATTACAGAACAATAAGTTTGATATCCCACGCAGCTAAAGTTATTCTCAGGATCATCAACAAAAGGATAGAGAGTAAGGCAAATGATTACTTAGGGGATGATCAGTTTGGGTTTAGGAAAGGAAGAGGTACGCGTGATGCCATTGCACTAATCGAGAGGAATATAGAATATAATCAGGACGTTTTTGCCTGTTTTGTAGATTTCGAAAAAGCGTTTGATAGAGTGAATTGGGAAAAATTAATGCGTGTATTGCAGAAAATAGGAATGGATTGGAGGGACAGGAGACTGATCCGCAACCTGTACATGTCTCAGACTGCTCAGGTGCGAGTGGGGAACGGAGAGTCCGGATGGGCAGTGTTAGGAAGAGGTGTAAGGCAGGGTTGCCCATTGTCACCGGTACTGTTCAACGTATATGTAGAGGAAATGATTAAAGAGGCATGGGAAGAACTGGAGGTAGGAATGAAAGTCGGAGGGGAATTCGTAAAATCGGTTAGGTTTGATGATGACCAAGCATTAGTTGCTCAGTCAGCCAAGGGGTTGCAAGCATTGCTGAGTGAATTGGAGGTTCAGTGCGATAAATATGGGATGAGAATCAATATTAATAAAACAAAGGTTATGCGATTTTCCAGAAAGAAAAAGGCTAAGCTAAATATTAAAATATGCGGGGAAAAAGTAGAGCAGGTAGAACAGTTTACATATCTCGGAAGTGTTTTGGACCAATACGGTCAAAGTAGTAGGGACGTAAGGAGAAGAATTGCGCTAGGCAAGGAGGCTTTCTCAAGGAGGAGGGAGTTGATGACGGGGACGTTGAGTAGAGATGTTAAGACAAGACTCGTAAAAACTCTGATATGGAGCGTAGCTATGTATGGTGCGGAAACGTGGTCACTGAAGCAGGAGGATAGACGTAGATTGGAGGCTTTTGAAATGTGGGTGTGGAGAAGGATGGAGAAGGTGAAATGGACCGAAAGGAAAACAAATGAGGAAGTACTGGAGATGGTGGGTGAGGAGAGGGGTTTGTTGAGAGAAATCCTATGGAGGCAAGAAAAATGGATGAAAGGCGTATTGAGCGGTAGTGGAATGTTGAAGAAGGTAATAGAGGGGAGAATGTTGGGCAAGCGAGGAAAGGGTAGGAACAGGATAGGGATGTTGGATGGGATGAAGGGAGGAAAGAAGTACACAGAGATCAAGAGGGACCTGATGTAGTTTAGGTTGCTGGATTGGGTTTTGTTTGGAGTTATTTGGGTTGTTGTTGGGTTGAGTTGTTTGAGTTATATTTGATAGTTGTGTCCATCCAAAAACCTACCTTAACCGGTAGATTACCTAATAATAATAATAATATGTATATATATATATACCCTAAATATATCTAACATCACCCATGTACTAAGCCCGACGGCGTGTGAATATCCACACATCAGGGTAGGGGGGCCAGTTCCTTTCCCTGTGTCGGTTATGGTTTCCCAGGAAGATCTGGTTCCCGAAAAATCAACAAGCTTGGGTGAAACTGCAGGTGCCCAGAGTGCCGGGAATCAAACCCGGGACCCTGCGGTCAGTAGTCCAACGCTCTACCCCCTGGACTACCGCGACCCTACAGAATATATTTATGTGAATAAAAATATATGATTCGAGTTCTGACGCGAGGGTCCGGAAGACTCGGGATACCCCACCCCAACAGATTTTTTTCAGAGTGAGCGCGGCGCTGGTCCTCTGTGGTGCTTCAGGTAACATTGGGCGCTTTGCGTCTTTCCAAAGACGACCCAGAAGTCCGACTGGCTCTCTTCACCAACATTTCCCGTCAAAGGAGTTTCTCCGGCTCCTCCGTCACGCTTCCTTTCCTCACGCAACGCTTAGACACATCTAGCGGATCATCTTTGAAAGTGATCCAATTCCTTAATTAACACTTTCTCCGATGGACGACGCCGAACACTTCCTGCATCTTCTGAATGCGACACGACCAATATCAAAGGGCGGGTGTTTCCCTGAGTGCGCCCCACGACCGATGGAATCCCTCCCTTTCCTGTGACGGCTTCCACAATCGCGGGGCCCTTACTTCGGCCCCGTCTCTTGTGCAATACACTGACTTTCCTATGCTAGAAATGTACTTATTGTAACTTGCTCAACACCTTCCGGCTAATCGCTATAGTTTCCCACCAGTTTAGTATTACAATTTACATTACAGTGTTTTACCAATTCGAAATGATGTCCAAATCATAAATAGTCAGTGGTGCATAGCCCATAATGTCCTCGGTCATTAATCGAATACTAGATGACCAGTGAGACTGCATTAGCATGTGGGCATTCACTTACGTAAAACCATAAACACAGTAATCAACCCGAAGGTCGGTTTAGTAGGTGATGGTAGAGCTCACCCGTGTACCAAGCCCGACGGCGTGTGAATATTCACACATCAGGGTAGGGGCCAGTTCCTTGCCCTGTGCCGGTTATGGTTTCCCAGGAAGATCTGGTACCCGAAAAATCAACTAGCTTGGGTGGACCTGCAGGTGCCCGAAGTGCCTTGCCCGGGAATCGAACCCGGGACCCTCCGGTCAGTAGTCCAACGCTCTACCCACTAGACCACAGCGACCCGCCTCACTTACGTAGTCCTCCAATAAATAAGAGAGTGCTATTTTAGGCACATAACCTATGTTGCCGCTGTTATCACAATTACGAAACATTACCCAGCGCCCCTTCCTCGAATGTAGTCGATAATCGATAGGGCCCGAAGCCATACGTCACGAGTGCAATAATGACGAGTGCTGACAATCACAATTTTCACCCGAATGCGGCGGAGATAGCACCAGCATGAACAAATATTAACCTCGATTTTAGAATATAAAACCCAATTTTCATTAATGAGACTAAAATGATATTTTTATCGAAATAAAACAACCCTGGATGTTTTTATTTACCAAAGACTATGAATTAAATTTCCCCCGGGCCTGCGAAAGGTGGTTTCATGCGATGGATGATTTACGGGGAAGTTTCAAGTCGTTCAAGTGTAATAGGGGAAAGTAACCACAGGGTCTCGGAGATATCAAACATACGATGACAAAGGCGAAGGGGGGGGGGGGGTCGCCGTTGTAGACTGGGTGAACGACGCACTTATTTATGCGATGGCGGGTGTCGTCAACTGCGGCCAATTGGGCGGGCGAGACAAGAGTGAGGCGCCCGAGCGGTCGACGTCCCAGCAGGGCGTCGCTCGGGTGCACCCTGGCCACGCACGCAGCCACGGCCAGGGGTCCGTCCGCGGAGGGAGAGACTTCGAAAGGCGAGCAAGGTGGCACTGAAGGCCTTTCGAAACAAATAATGAAAGGTCCGCCGCTCTTTCGAGGAGCGGATCGTGATCGATCGGCGAGTGCTCTCGCTCCTCCGGGGGAGGGGGTTGACTTTAGCAGCGGGGGTCGGGGCAGGGGAGGAGAGTCGGGGTGGGGAGGCGCCAGTGGTCGCGGAGATTATCTGCGGCCGATTATTACGTGCGCGCCCCGGATTACTTAAGGTTGAGTCGGTTATGAGGAGAAAGCGGGCGATCGTTCTGCTTTGATGCCAACGAAGAATCTTAATGTGGGTGGGAATGACGGCGGAGGGAGGAGTGGGGATGCAAATAGGGGCGTCCGAGGGGGAGATGCCCAGTGCCGATTGCACCCCCGGCAGATCCGCGGGACCAAACTCACTATTTCTATGGACACACATCTATTCGAGCGGATTTTGGACGGACCCCGAGCACTTACACGCATGTATTCCTTGCGGGACACAAGCGTGTGGTTTGGTGAGATGTGTTATGGGTTTCATTAGTTATGGAAAATGGTCACAGTGTGGCCAAAAATGAATTAATTCTGATTCCAGGTTTTTTCAAGAGTTTTACCAAAATTAATTTTTCAAGGCTTCGTGCAACCACTTTTACAACTTTGATTTCCCGATGTGATCCAGCCGACATTGCTAAATTTACACGTGCAAATATTTGAGCGTGTCCCCCCGTACCATAAGACATTCAGTCATGCGTGGGCCGACTTCTTTAATGTTCACCGTACCACTACACCTATTTGCGTGCTTCATTCTGACGCATAATTGAGGAAATACAGATAATAATATCGATGCAAGTGAGCTTGCATCGATATTGGTATCGTATCATCATTCTTATCATGGCTTTGAAGGAATGTCACCACTGCGATGGAGTTTCTCATTTGGCGCGATCTAACCCGCCGATGCGACCAGGGCCATTATACACAACTTACCCAAAGTACACTAGAGTGCCCTCGGAACACACGCTTCCAAAGGTCAACCTCCCTTTACTCTCTCTTTCTCCGCATTGTGTCCGGGGGGACTCATCACCTCAGGTTAGGTCACCCCAACAAACTCGCTCCTTCCTCGCAATTTATTTCTCCCACACCCACCCCGGACCTTGTCTCCATCTCTTGATCCATTACGCAACACTTTCTCCGGTGAGCTGCTGTATTTTGTTATTAGACCTTCCCACCTCCGTAATATATGGATTAAATGGAAGAAGGGACCATTTGGTCTCAATTTCGTCCAAATAAAGACCTCCTATCCATCCGACTCACATAACGCTTCCCATGATGTTTTCAACTCATCAAACTAAAATGCGTACGGTGAAGCCTTCCGTTTCTTTCAGATGCTATGCAGATGATATTCTTGTGAAGTGTGCGCCTTCAGGAAGGTTGGAGATATGAATGAAGGAATGACGCCCAAGTGTCTCAAATATTCCGAGTGGCTTACGCCAAACTTAAGACGACTATGATGACGCGCCATGAGGCATCGTCGAGGAAATATAACGCACTTTCTTCACAATATGAACGCATCTCGCCGAAATGTACTGCCTTCCCATCCATCCATCACTCTCTCTCTCAACCTACATTAAAAGAAAATTTCGTTCGGTAAAGTACCAAAAGTACGGTGTTGATACCTTAAGGAGGTAAAGACATTAAGAAAAGGCTGGTGAAAACTTGAACAAGGAACGTAGTTTTCATTCATTGGAAACTTGGTCGTTGAGGCAGGAAAATGAGAGTAGATTTAGTGCTTTAGTGAGGTAAAGGGGTATTCGCGTAAGATAAAGATCATTTAAGCGATCTAATTTTCGATGCTTAACATCAGAGGCGATAAAATGCAAAAAATTCACTGTAAAAATCACTCACCTTCATTCGCACCCGGATCCCACGCTATCCGGCCGAGTGCTTTAGCCAGTTAAGCCGGAAAAAGGCTAAAATAATGGCGTACGCGAAACAGCTCGTAAAAACAGTGAAAATGGTTTTGAAATGTAAACAATTCAAGAAATTTCTCACCCACTAAAAATGCTTAAGAAAGGTGAGTAAGCCAGCCATAACTTAGCACGGGACACTTAATTAGCACGTGAGTGCTCGCACGCACGCCATGGTAACAGCAACGCTAAAAGCAAAACTGCACGTCACGTTTCGTTCGAGAAAACGTCCGTGGCCGTCCATATGGCATGGGTGCCACTGCCAAAATAAACTCGTTAAGTCTGTGGGGTAATATATTAAATGTGAAACTTTAAGAATAGTGAAAAGCGCGCGAATTGTGAACATCGAGATTTTCGTTAAAGAAACTACTCTGACCTTCCGAAAGTACGATGAATTTGCTACCATTCCGCTTGCGACGTTGGCATCGTGGGCATTCCGAAAGCGGAGGTCGCGTCTTTGGCGCGCCGTGCCCTTTAAGCAGCGCTTACGACGAGGGGCACCCATTGCTCGCGCGCCATCATCCAGATTACTACTCTACCCGGACCAAAACCTTCATGGCTAAACCCATTTGGCGAAAGATGGGGCTTTCTTATGACTCCGAAAACCTTGAGTCCGCTCAATCTGGCCTTAAATAATAAAATTGCAAATAGTCGCTGTTCACGTGGTCATGATGAGATTTGTGACTCGAGCATAGAGGTGCTCTTCGGCCGTTCTTTCCACGAACCCAGTGGAGTTCATGGAGTGTATTAAAAAGTATACCATCACCCAAGGATACAAAATTTGAAGAATTTTACCAAAATGGCATTGTTACGAGTATTATTTTGAAAATGAATAAAAATAAATTTCATCAAGAACACTTCTTTCAACCCGAAAGAAATGCACGCCTTCAGTGGAATAGCAAACAATAATTAAGATGGAAAACTGAAGAGGACAAAAGGGCATTACACCACAAACACAACAAATAGCATTTCGACTTAGTTGTCACGAGTGTGTCAAACAGTTTGACATGTCATGTTTATGTCATACTGCAGCAAATACAAACAAACAGGTTTCCATGTAATTTCCGTGAACATAGGTATCCCGGATTATCCTCCTCAACTTCTCGTGAGAATCCTCAAAAGACAACATGCATGTTGTCTGCACATACTATAAATTTGTTGTAATTACGATGCAAGTGCACTTAGCAATGCTTTATAATAACTACTTCCTCAAATAAGTGTAGCTCATTCTAGAGAAAACGAACTTCATTGTTTTTATCGCCGCGTTTCAGCCATATTTTGGTACTCTGTCACCAGTGCCAAAATACCATTGGTAGATATTATCCAAAGGCATTGATCATTAGAATTATCGGATTAAGATTTAGCGAAGTTTATGGAGATTTAAACGAATGCTATCTGAAATGGAGTCCCGAATATGGAAAAAACATAAGAGCTGCAACATACACAGGTAGAGCACGACGCCATCGTTTGGAGGCAAACAAGAGACGGGGTACGCACGTGGCACTGGGCAAAACTATGGCAGTCATCACGGCTCCTTCGTGCCGTTCTCACGGAAGCAAAGATACATTCGCGAAAGGAAGCGCCATAGCCTCAAACGCGCTAGATATTTCATCGTCTATCCATTACACTAATAATCACTTAAATTATCGCCGATAACTTGGGTGATTCGGTGCACAAATCCACGGTAAAAGTAATGCTAACACGCCCCTGCTTATCTCGTCCTTAGACATTATATAACGGCCCAAATGAAATCAACTCTTACAAATATTGCAATTGCACCCTGGACAATCCTTTCTAAAGAAGAAATTAGTCGAAAACGGATGACGGATAATTTTTAAAGTTTTTCTACGCCCATTTTAAAGAAGGCAGAAAAAAGGAATAGGGCACATGAAAATACCAAAAGACAATCGGTGACTGAAATACCATGGTGTCATCAAAGATGTTTTCGGGGATGAATAATTAATGAGTTAAACATTGATAACATAACGATATACGAGGGCAGTCCGATAAGTACTTAGCCTACAAAAGAAAAAATTAAAATTTTGGAAAAGTGGCGATTTATTTCTCAACATAGTCTCCTTTTAGCTCGATACACTTGACCCAGCGATGCTCCAACTTCTTTAACCCGTCTGAAAAATACGTTTTCTGGAGGTCAGCAAAATAGGCCTCTGCCCAGCGAGTGCCTTTTTCAAGTTTGGAAACAAAAAGAAGTCGCACGGGGCCAAATCTGGAGAATACGGTGCGTGGGGCAGCAATTCGTAGCCCAATTCGACCAATTTGGCCGTGGCGAAGGTGGAGGTGTGAGCCGGTGCGTTGTCATGGTGGAAGAGCACTTTTTTCTTCGCCAAATGGGGCCGTTTTTTCTGCAATTCGGCGTCGAATCGGCCCAATAATGCGGCATAGTAGAGCCCTGTGATCGTTTTGCCCTTCTCCAGGTAGTCGATGAAGATCACACCTTGCGAATCCCAGAAAACGGTGGCCATCACCTTTCCGGCCGATAGGACAGTCTTCGCCTTCTTCGGAGCACGTTCGCCGGGTGAAGTCCACTGTTTAGACTGTTCCTTGGTCTCTGGTGTGTACCAGTGGATCCATGTTTCGTCGACGGTCACGGAACGACGCAGAAACTCCTTCGGATTGCGCTTAAACAGCGTCAAACACTGCTTTGAAGTGGTCTCACGGTTGCGCTTGTTGTCCGTGGTGAGCAAACGCGGCACCCATCGCGCTGACAGCTTTCTCATGCCCAAAATTTCATGCAGGATATGACCCACACGGTCTTATGAGATGCCTACTGTCTCAGCCATCTCGCGCACCTTCAATCGGCGGTCTGCCAAAACGAGATCGTGGACTTTGTTCACGTTATCCTCCGTGGTAGCCATTTTCGGGGCACCTGGCCGTGGTTCATCAAAAACCGACGTGCCACCACGTTCAAAGTCATTAAACCAATTTTTGACGGTCGCCATCGAAGGAGAAGAGTCACCGTACACAGCATCCAAGCGCTCTTTGATTTCGCTGCGCGATTTCCCTTCCAAAAACAAGAATCGAATCACCGACCGATATTGCTCTTTTTCCATTTTCCTAGAATCGGCGGACACACCTGCTTCCACACGTGGTCAAAACAAAACTACCAGTCCGATTCGGCTGAAATTTCAACAATAGCCGTCTATAACAATGTCCTACACGATAGTAAATTGTTCTTGCGACAGTGGCGCCATCGGGCTGTGAGGCTAAGTACTTATCGGACTGCCCACGTAGATCACATCTTAATATGGAGGGGTACACTAATACACAAAGAACAAAATATTAGTAATAAGGGTGAAATAAGCCATGGATAGCAAATAATAACTACGTCTGACAAAATTAAAAATAACTCGGCGAATTAAATGATATAATGATAGATATACATAGAGAAAAAATTGGCCATTAGGAAAGTCAAAGATACGAGTAGGAGGGTCGCGGCGGCGCGCGCAGAAGGGTCTGGCCTCGAGCCTGCCTGGAGCCGCCGTCGGTGCCGATCTTGGTGGTAGTATTCGGAATTTATTAATGCTGAAAAGAAATATTACTATGAACGCTGTCAGGTACGTAAGTATTTATGAAACAATCAAATCACTCGCGTGCCATCTCGTGGCCACAAAAATATACAATAATGAAATAAAATTCCAAATTCAATTAATAAATATCCAATGATGGCCAAATATATCACGTAATCGGAATTCGGCAATAAAATGAAATATTTTACGCAGATTGTGAAGGGCATTGAGAAGTGGACATTATAACCAACAGGAGTTAATAATTCTGACGTTGGTATTAATAAAATGCAAAATGAAATTCTGTGACTTCATACCCACTACCGTTAAGGACCTACGGGATATAATATTTTAATCTAACAGTCACAAAGGCAAACACTTGCACAATACCGCAATTCATTGGCGGAAATCCCAGGTTAACAACAACATGTAAAATAATTAATGTCGCTCTGCAACTGTAATCACTATCCCGAAAAATTAAATATCCGACGAACCCTGGAGAACTCCAAATATTAAATTTGCCAGCAATATCGGATCAACTCAAAGTTTCCATCCATTAAATCCTTTGTAAAAATTTCTGAGATAATAATATGCGCTGAGCTCATCAGTTACGTTTTTCGACAGAAAGTGCAATTGACCTCATTTTGAGTTGATGGAGGAGGGAACAAGTAAATGGACTAACTCTTACACATGCTACACCTCGAAATACCACATGAATTTGCGAATGGAATATATTGGAACAAAGTTGCATCATTGTTTATTAGGGAGGATTCGTTACACGATGGCACAGATTTTGAAGTAATAATTTCAGTCGCTCAACTTAATGAAAACCACAAACATTAAGAAACGATATGGATATCCCCGGTGAAGTGTGCTCCCAGGACATATATTTCACTGCACACGAATGACGAATGTTTTATTTTTTGTTCAACAAAACTGTGCTGTAAACGTGCTTTTATCTTTTGCGTGATCTTTAAGTTATGCCAAGATAAGATACAGATTTTCACAGTCATGTTGATAGGTGATGCAATGCAGTGCGCATGCACTCGGTTAAGTGCATTTGGCCATTTGTAACACATCGAATAGAGAGCAAAAAGAGGCAGATAAAATGTTCCCTTGCGAAATTAATTGAAAGGAAAAGTTGGAAAACCTTCTGGAGTGATGACGCCAAATGGGGAGCATGAAGAGGTATTCATAGAAAGAACGCCCGAAAGGTGGAAACGGAAGATCAAATAATTAGAATATCATCTGCAAGTTAAATTCCTCGGTGCGATACTTGATTCCCTCTGAAGGTCGGAAAACATGTCAATTGGGTATGTGAAACATGTTTCAAACATTGCATTCTTATGCATAGTGTTATCCCACTTTTATCAATGCGGACGAAGCACGAGGAAGACAAATCGATAATAATTACAACCACAATTATCTTTGACACAAGCGAGGAAAATACTTAAAACATGTAGAAATTGGAATCAAGGTTTACGAGGGGTCTACTAAACTACAGCAATCGACCCGAAAGTTGGGTCGATAGGCCAGGATTGAACTAAGCTTGTACCGGCGTAACTTTCATTTCGAGAATTTTTAGAGCTGTAGTCATCACCCAGGGCGGAGCGACACTATCTTTTCAGACCCAGCCAACAAAGGCACAAATGAAACAATCTCATTTATCCCAGTGAGCTTAGTTATCAATCAGTAATTTCAGTTTTAGTTAGTTTTTAACCACCTGATTGCTTCGCATACTTTAGATACTTATCTGGAAAGCTTAGATACTGGAATGCATAAAATATTTTCATTACTTTAAATTATTAATTTTTTACTTCATTTCCCTATGATGTTATACGTCTGCTGTGGTTTCGTCCTCCTGAGCCACGTAACTTAGTTGTGGACCGCTGATATCTGTTTAATCCCGAGCGCATTCGACAAATCGAAGTCGGATTAACATACAACGATTGTAAGCCTTTAAATTGAAATTTGCAAACATCCGGATTGTGGTCTTTGAAAAAAGTGACCAATTAGGGAGTAGTGGAGGGTCAACGTGCTGTAATAAAACACGGCAATCAACTTTAAGGTTGGTCTGGGAGGCGAGATTGGAGTTTACTGCATCTTATGGGAGTAGCGCTCCCACAAGAAAGAGTACGAGGGAGAGAGCATGAAGGCAGAGTTCACGTTAGTTAGGGCCGGCCACGTGTGATTCGCATCGATTGTCAGCGGGGAAGCGGTACCTTACACCCCCGCCCGTGGTTTCTCGCCAACACTACAGCAGCCGAGAAATCGCACAGCACGTGGGGGGAAGGCGGGGGGGGGGGGGGCACGTCCCCAAGGCTGTCGTCCGGGGAGAAGCAACATTTATTTACACACTGTGCACACGCATTCACATACACTCCGATACAAAATGTAAAATAAACTTCGGGAATATAATTGCGTATGTTACCAATAATTTATCTCTTATTGTTTTTTCTTGTCAGGTGCCACATGAGTGTATCATTAATGAACTCTACTTTCATTTGGGTAAAAAATATTTCCCGTAGTAAATAGTGCTTTTATACAGACATATTACTCATCTAATTAATGACTGATTGTCAAGTTTATAAACTAATATTTAGGAACTGTTTTAAATAATGGTCGACCTACTATAAATTTTAAAAGGTCATTTTCCAACAAAGGGCATGCTCCCCATGTTACTCCGTTTAATCTTTTTTTCAGTTCAACATGAAAATTACGAGACTTTATTTTCTGCTGTGCATTAATTTTTAATTTTTCAATGGTAAGAAACTAAATGTCCCAGCCATAAGCCGCACATCCAATAGCTCACGATCCTCGACATGTGCTTAACCTTCGCATGCGCCCGAGGCACTCGTCTCCCACAATGAGGAGAAAGGTGGGAACACACACACGCACGCACGCACGCGCGCGCGCTCTGCGATTGCCAAGTAGAGCAGGCGCAGACACTTCCACAATGGGAAAGCGCGCCGTGCGGCCATGTTGGGGAGAAATGAAGCATTGTCCCTCGCGGAGAAAGTGGGCGTTTTCATTTCCTTTTCGTTTCTAAAATTTTCATTTGATCAGACTTAAACTCACCAGATTTGGCCTTCACCACGGTTGTTTATGAAAGTGAAATTGAAATCGTAACGAAATGGCCAAAAAAGATTTTTAAAAAAGTTGAAATCTGTCCTTGAAACGATTTATGTCGATTTAGTCGACCGGGACAAAATTTAAATATCGTACTAGTTATGACTGATTTCGTACTTCGCAGACTGACGCCACTGCACCACACTAATTGCACTTATTGCAGATAATTGGCATTGAATGAATGCATCGGAGGGACCGCGAAACGTCAAAAGTACAATTATCCCTTTCGAAATTAGAAGTCCGCATTTGCGCGCCGCACCGGTCCTAAGTGTCGCGTAATACTTGGCACTATTCTCTTCCACCTCAAAAGTCATTTCATCCTTATTTCCGTCTCAATACCTTTCAACGGCATCACAAAAGAGAAGGGGTTCGAAACTATCAAAATAGAAATGTTGAAGGAAATTAACGACTCGGAAGGCGGAGATGTTAGTCGAGCAGGGTACATAGTAATTAAGATACGTGAGAGGAGTTTGCAAATACTTTTGGCTGGCGTGAAGTGCAATAGAAAGGCAGCGAGGAGTGGGGAGGGAGTAATGCAATGTTCGAGTGTGGGCTGGAGCCAATGGCAAGCGGCGAAGTGGTGGGAAGAGGGAAATCGGCTTTGCTCGGCACCGCAGCGCCGAACAAACCTGATATAAGGTGGTCTTTAGGAAGGCGAGTGGAATATTAATAATATACACAGATCAAAGTAAATAAGGTTTAAACCCACCGCACACGCCTACATATATGGATCGCAACAAAGGGGTGAACTTGGCTGAAATAGGGGTAGGTTAAGGCCGACGTAAGTCTTTGTAAAGTAAGGCTTTGTGAACCTACAATAATGACATGTGCTAGCTTTTTAAAATGATAAATGAGTCACTTTCGTAAAAATAATATTTTGCCAACACTATAGATATATGTTGCAGTTATCTACAACTGCAGTGCGAAGTCCTTCGGTTAAAAACATCAGCAATTTTACAGATAAATAGTAAATATATTAAATAACGAAGAAACGTACACTTCTGTCACAGGTATCGCAATGTCGAATAAGCAAAGCCGCTCGACCATGAAGGACAAGAAAATTAAATGATTCAAGAGATAAAATGAATATTACTGACAATGAAAGTAAGCTATGGCGCTAATAGAAAATGCACAACATCGATTCTGGATGAAAACATCACGTTCGATACATTATCAGCATTCGCAAAGAACTAAAGACGCTGATAGTCTAAGCGCGTGCGGCGATAAGTAAGACACAATTAGTTGTTCAAAAGACAAAGTGTGGCCAAGGATCACAACTAGCACACTGTTCCCACGAATTCTCTGAGTGATGAGGCAATGTAATCGGGAGAAGAGAGGAGAATGAGGAGATGAAGGGAGTGATGGACACAAAATCAATTGAGTGCATTCTGAATTTAACATTAAATCTGGGAAGTTGAAAATATTTCAAAACCTCGATGACAGTTTTATCGAGTTGCAATTACATATTCTTTCTTCTCATCTTCCCCGAAATCTTGATTGGCCATTAAGAACCTTTATTCGACTATGGAGTTCTTCAGCGAGAGACCCTGATCTAGTATCGAATAATTATTGAAATAGTGCAAGGGTGTCTTCAATGGGAACATTATGAAACTTGTGGAAAGAGAATCGCATGCCCAGCTGCGCCACTTGCGCATCGCGATCCCCGCACCCCAGGGGGCGACGTGATGGCAGGGGGCAACCGACACCTCAAGCACTCGATTCCGACTCGGGTGAATGAGAGGATTGTGGGAGGGAACGCCCCACTTGGAATACACGACGGCAGAAGATATTCTCAAGGTGTGGGCAGCCCCAGTCCAGGGAATGGCGGCAATGCTTAGCAATTACTTGATTGGGTGAATTAGGACTGGCGAAGATTTGCATCTGTGGCGCTGGGTTGTACGGTTCCGAAGCTCGGGCCTTCGAGCTAAAGGACGAGAGGCGCAGGGCGCGGGTGGGGCATCGCACCGAGCAGACGCGAGTTTGGACGAGGGGGGAATTTGCCGAGGGTGTCGGGGTAGGGGGCGTGAGTTTGCGGGGGGCATCGGGCGGAGGCAGTCTGAAGGACGAGAGAGGGCTGTTTGGACGGTGGCAAGGGAAGTCACGGCCGAAGGAGGTAATAATGAGAGGAGGGGGAGGGGAAAGGGCCAGGGGGAAGCGATTCGGGACCCGGTGCAACAGTAGGCACACCGCCCAAACCTTTAACTTGCGCATTCAAAAAACACGAACAATAGCAGAAATTTCAAATTAATTTAAAATAATTTTCATTTTAATTGTCGAAAATGTATTTCCGAATTAAGTATGGAATGTGAATGATGCTTTCCGAAAAAACTTATAATGACCTTTTGGGAGAAAATTGCTAAAAATCCGCAACTAAAAATATTAAGCCCACAAGGAACTAACTCTAGAGGACAGCGAGGAAAGGTGAAGGAAAGAAGAAGCGAGAGCCAAGCGATGGGGTGGCGTGGGGCGAGGCGAGGCTGCGAAGAAAGGCAACTCCCCCGGGTCGCGGGTCGAAGGTCGCGCGTTCGAGTTGGATCCTACCCCGATCAAACACTCCCCGACGGAAGGGCGATGGGTGGGAGCGGGGGAGGGAGGCAGAGCCGCGGTCGCCCTCGGTGCGCGCTTAAGTGCACCACTTCTCTCTCTCGGGGAGGAAAGGGAAAAAGGAAGAATGGAATGGAGAGGGGGCGGGGGAAGAAAGTGCTTCGGCGGCCCAAGAAAAGCGACTTTCCATTCCTCGAACGCGCTCCCGAGTTGTGTCGCGAGAGAACAATGGCCGCGGCGACGAGCCACCATCATCCCTTGCGACGTGTTTTCCCGGGAAAGTTGGGGGTGGGAGGGGAGATATGGTGGGCCGCAAAAAAGAGGGCAGGAGAGAAGTGCGTCCCGAGTATCTTCCACTTTCCGTTGTGGAGATAAATGAAGAGACTCGGTGAGAAATGAACAAGTAAGAGTAGAAAGAATATATGCGACCCAGATCCGGAGGAGGGCCAGTACGTCCCCGGGGTCACGAGGAGTACGAGGGGTCGTGAAATGATTGAAAGGGACAGAGGAGAGGCAGTCGATGGATACCCTTGGGACAGTTTTGGGATACCAACCCCGAGGATATTGCATACGATCCCCAGTTCAGTCATTTCATTTGCCAAACAAAGTTAAACTTCAATAGCAGTGTAAACTGGCTCGCCCGCCTTTCGTCCAGTTTCACAAAGGAGGTTTTGGAGATTTAATCAATTTTCTACTAATTTCTTCCGTGAGGCAATAAGTTTATAATAAAATAAGTTCAATAGGTAGCCTTAGTCGACGATAAACAATATTACTTTTTACTCTTGAAACAGAATGGCTGACTGAAGAGAAAATTTTTATTTCCATTTTTTATTGCCCATGCAGGGGAAAGGTAATATTGCGCTTCTTTCTTTATTGCGCGGAATAATAACATGTATACCGCGATATAAATTGCACATTGACCTGAAAACCTACACCTTAACAAATATTGAATAATGAGGACGTATTAATGTTATTCCAGCGCATAAGGCACCGTGTAACTCCACAAAAGCACACGGAAACATTGTCGCCAGCGTCACCGTGATTCAACGGGTGCCTAACTCCTCCGTTATGGCAATAATGGTTTATTTCTCATTAAATATAAGATGGCAATAAAATAATACTTAGCTGTGAATAAGAAGGCTTTTCAACTTTCTAATTTAATTTGCGCAGGCCCGTGTTTCGTCCATCCACGCTCGTTCGACCAAGAATAAAAAAATGTGATGGAAAGGAGACAAACTATGCAAATTTCACTTGAATAGAGATTTATTCACGACCCGGGTTTCAAACACTTAATGTCATCTTCAGGTGACTATACAGAGTTACGTATCCTATATATATATGACAAGCAATTGGGGGGGGTAGGGGTTTAGGAGCGGGGGAGAAGGGAAGAGGGAGGGGCGAGAGGGGGGGGGGAGGGAAAAGAGTGTAGAGTGAGGTTCCAACTATGAAAACGAACTCCGTGTGATCAAGTGCATCGCTTCCACGAATGGATACTCCTCCAACTTAGTGGAAAAAATTCTTAGTAAAGCCCTCCATAAGCTTGCGATTTCGGAAACTTCCGTCCTTGAGTTAAGTGACAAACCAAAACAGTGGCGCAAAATGACCTTTCTAGGTAAAATATCGTACGCGGCCGCCAAAAAAATCCCAGTGGACAAATACCCAGACATGCCAACTTTCAAAAATGAAAAATCGGGAGGACATGCCAACTTTCAAAAATGAAAAATCGGGAGATTTTTAGAAGTGTATCACGAAGTAATCACTTTTAATTACCACAATATTTGCATGGCACCTTAATCCCTTTATGACACTTTGCCAATTTTTAATGAATGTCACACTTTATTAACATGTTAAGCTAAGTACACAATTTGAACAGTTCATCAATAACGTAAGAAGGAAAAATCGGGAGTCTCCCGCTTAAATCGGGAGAGTTGGCATGTCTGGGGGGTCTACGCTACCCCATCTACGCTAGGCAAACAGTTAATCAACGCCAAAGATGACGTACCCGACCGGAAAAAGAGTGGCGTCTATTTGTTAAAATGTAACGACTGCCCAGCCATATACATCGGGAGGACTGTTCGGAGCCTTGAAATAAGGACGGATGAACATCGGAAGTGCTTCGAAGCGGGCAAGGATCATTCTTTGTTCGCCAGGCACCTCCTTGAAAACGGACACTGTAGCAATTTCTCTCCAGAAATTTTGCACTTCGAAGATAAGGAGAGGATACTGGACGCTCTCGAAGCGTTGGAAATCGTCCGGCATTCCCGAAGAAAGACGTTACTGGTTAACGACCAAATTCTCCCATCCCACTCCCCAATTTTCTCCATTCCGTTTGAGTCCATGGGACTACCCAATGTACGACGCTGATGAAGAGGAGACGAAACCAGGGCCCTTCCTCCCAACCCCCCCCTGTTTCTTCCACTCTCCGTACCCAACCCTAACACCCCTCTCTCTCTCTCAAACCTCACTCTACACTCTTTTCCCTCCCCCTCCTCTCGCCCCTCCCTCTTCCCTTCTCCCCCGCTCCTAAACCCCTACCCCCCCCCAATTGCTTGTCATATATATAGGATACGTAACTCTGTATAGTCACCTGAAGATGACATTAAGTGTTTGAAACCCGGGTCGTGAATAAATCTCTATTCAAGTGAAATTTGCATAGTTTGTCTCCTTTCCATCATGGATAAATTTCACAAGGTTAACCCTAATACCGTTCGGTTTGTTAAAAAAATGTGAGTTTAAACCTACTGCAGTGAGTCCAGCAGTCATCGAGTGGACTAAGTGTTTTAGCGGTGACATGACTACATTGGCAGTAATTAACGGGGAATTTGTTGCTCCAAAGTATGCCGCCATAATTAGAGTCTCCCGATCGGGTGGTGGGAGTAGTGCAGCTCGGGTGGCGAGAAGGGGAGGAAATGGACGGCGCCTCGCAGCTCACACTCGCCGTCGTGAGGCCCGAAAGCACTTCCACGACGTTACGTTTTCCTGCGCAAACTCCGAGGAGTATTCAAACGGATGCTACCCTTCACGAAGCTCGTCCCATTTTCTTGGCTGCACTTTTTAAGTGTTGCGCTTTCGTCAAACGCCACCGTCGAAAGGCCTTCGGACGTCTCGGTTCCTCCGCCCCCCGCGCGTGCATGTGCGGCGTCCTTGGTGCGCGCCGGTGCCCCCCACCCCCATCGCCCCCAGAACGTGCATCACGCGCCGCGGCTCCATCTCCTCCGAGCGAGATATGGACGGACGTCATCGAGAAGGAATAAATAATAAGGTCGTCGGAAGGAGTTTGCGCGCAAAAATCTCCCCTTCTCCATCCATCCGCCGTCCTTTCACCTGACCTTTCCTCCGCGGGAGAGTGGACAGCGACCGTCGGCGGGGCGATGCTTTGCTCACCTCGCGGTCAGCTCCCACCCCTTCCCCCGACCCGTCCGCCGTGAGTGAAGGAAGCCACACTCCGGCGCGCGCAATAAATTAAGCCTCGGTTGTGCCATGGATACCTGATCATTTAGAATTAAAAACTGCAGGATGGGCGATTACTAAGCCCAAAACAAAAAACTCGATAATTTAAGCTGAAAATACGATACGAAATTAGAATACGGGTACATAATAATATACGCAAAACAACGGTGAAAAGGCGGTACCGGATGCAAAAATTTAGACCAAAATTAGGGTGTGCAACGTCCTTCGAAGTAAGTAATAATTTAGGATAAATTTAGGCTACAAATTGAAGATGCGGTCCACTATACTTTGGGCCAAATACAAAATGGCACTAAATTCAACACAAATTGTATTTCAGAATACTCCCACGGCATCAGAGTATGACTTCAATTCACATTCCCTGCGCCCCAGTCGCAAAATTCCCTCACCAAACATCGTGTCCCTCTTGGACACCCCACTCGAAACCAAGAGCTCGGAAATGTTTCCCGATGGACGTGGAGCCGAGTCGTCCACGCCCACGTGGCAGCACATTTCCAGGAATGTTTACTTGTGGCACGCATGCGTCGACGGACAATAACATGCGCATGGAAGAAATATAGTATGGCTAGGTGGCACAGACGTGACGCACACAAGGAAGCAAGAGACGGAGCATGCAAACACGAGAGAAATTCACCCGAGGAATAAATGAAAGACTTCGGCGGTATAGCCAGCCACCTTCTTCGAGTGATGGAAGGGAGGAGAGGACCGTCTTTCCGTCCGCAAGAACGTGGCCGTGCCGCCGAAAATTCTATCCCTCGAATAGATTTCTCGCCTTTCGTGGCTCTCAGAGTGTGAAATTCACATGTTAACAGGATACATATCAAGAGGGCTAAGCTACATTCCCGTTTCACCGCATATGGCTTCCCAAGAAGGTCTGATCCACGAGAAATCACGCCGCTAGAGGGAAGCGGCTTAACGGTGTGGACAGAGGCGTTGCCGCAATCGAACCCGGGCCTTTCGGTCGGTAAGATATCTAAGAGGTATCTCTGCCCACAAGACTACCACGCCTCCATTTGTTGTTTGAACAAAACACTATAAATAAATATAAATTTGAAGCATCGCACGTTTTGTTCGTTCGCATTTGTTTCTTCTAAGTGGTTCTTTAGCGAAAGCCACTCTGCTCCGTCTGCCTGCTTGACGCCCGTCCTCTAAACGTCTACGCAATATTAAAAAATTCTTCCTTTACTTGGAAATGACCCTCCATGCTTCGGATACACGAAATATTGTCTTTTTTTTACGCATATACGCATAGGAGACTACCCTTCAGTCAACATCTATTTAGCGCCATGAGAATAGCTACCCGTGAATGAGTGGCGCCAACGGTTGGTCGAAGCGGGCATCTGCCTCCCGGCAAGAGGGGGGTGACGGCGTGATGGTAGACTGCTGTTTTACATGTGGGTGGGCGCCACTCTCCCCACTCTGCCCCCCACTCTCATCCCTTCGTTCATCACGAGAGGGAATCCACGCGCGGGCATGCTAAGCGATCGAATCGCTTTTTAAATGGGTCGCGACCGCGCTGCACAAAATCTCATAAAAATGTCCACAAAAGCCGTATGCACGTCCATATGCACGTGAAAGAAAAATTATATTCTAAAGCACAGTTTTCCTTGGAGTTAAAACAACGTAGAATTGAAAAAGTGAAGAAAGTCAGCGAGCAACCTTCTTCTCCTCGAACCACGCTAAGGAGAGCAGACGACGCCCACTTAACTTCCTTATCTACGCCAGACGTTGAAATCGCCGCGTGTTCCAAGATGCCCAGGAGCTCTTCCAAACTAACGCGGCGTTTGAAGGCGTTTCCGGTTCACCTCCCCCGCGTCAACACCGTGACGGCAAGTGATTACCCTCCACCAGAGATGAACGAACACTTCGCCGGGAAAAGAGAGTTACTCCATTCATTCAACACCGATATGCCATGTACTCCAAGATTATTCGGGACTCCCACCGGGTCCACGTTCGTAGGTTTGCCGACGTTTCGATGGCCGAGTCGTCTTCACGCCCTGAAGACGATGGACGACTCGGCCAACGAAACGTCGGCAAACCTACGAACGACTGTTTGAAGAGCAGAGAATGCATTCAGAGTGTAAAGATGAATAAAATATTAAACGTTCATTAAGTCATTTTATGAGATTTTGAGTTTGCTTAGCGACTGTAAGCCCAAACAAGAACAAGATGAAAGGTTTGTCGCTACGCCGCCACTTCGGCAAGAGCGCCCGACGTCCTCCAGCCCATGCCCATAATATTATATTATTTTACATTTTTATTTTTTTAATTTTTTGAAAAATATAATAATTTTGAATTTTAATCATACAATTATTAAATATGCAACTTTCAACATGGAATTACCAATGACAACAAACATTGAATCTCAGTTCTGTGACGAACTATTCGCACTGAAAGAAGTTAATTACCAATAGCTGCACGATGAAGTTGCCAAATTTCTGTTAGGAAATCCTCGCCTTTAGTGAAAAAAGAACAGGCTCTCGCGGGCCCTGGTCAGGGGTGCGGGATTCTCACATTATACCGCGGTATTAGTAGGTGGGCCAAATTTTAATTGCCTATGTGCTGCATCCTAGGGAGTTAACGTGAAACAGTCACACGGCTCAGGTTAAGCCGCAGGTGTGAAGGCTCTCATGGCTATGAAGGTGTAATTCTAGATAAATTGAAGATAGTGCTTTTATTTAATTTCCTAAATTTGATTAAAATTTGCCTTGCTCTACTGCCACTACCGCATTTTCCTGGAAGCTGTACCGCTCAGCCATGCTTGGTTGAGGTAGAGTTCAAATAATTCATTTTACGAGGCATATTCAGGGCAGGAACATGATAGGGATGTTGGACGGGATGAAGGGAGGAAGAAAGTACACAGAGATGAAGAGGGACCTGAGGTAGAGTAGAATGCTGGGTTGTGTTTTGTTAGGAGTCGCAAGATATTTATTTGGTAGTTGTGTCCATCCAAAAACCTACCTTTTCCGGTAGATTACCGCAATAATAATTAAAAAATGAAGGGCCGTTTTCTTATATTTAAATATTTACGTGTCAGAACTAAGGCGTGCGCATGCTGCGCCATCTGTTGATTGTTTTCAAAGAGATCCAAGTAATTGTTTTGATTACGTAATCATTTGCCTGTCGGTGAGTGCACACAGATAACAATGTCCGCGAAAATCGAAGCTCGCACCAATTGCAAAATGCGCGCTGTAAAATCATCAGCTGCCCAAATTCATTGGGAGTTGTTCCTAATTTTTGGACCTCCATTAATGAGCGAAGGAAAGGTTAAAATCAACGGGCGTCGTGCATTCGAAAATGGCCGCACAATTGTGCATGATGAATAGCCCAGTACATCCATATCGATAAAATCGTAGTTCAACAAGTGAACAAAGAACTGCGATCTGGATCGATCAGTGCTCTGATTGATAAATTCCCCTCTTGTTGGATGCACCACTATTCATTCACTCACGACTGTTACGGAATAGCGAAGAAATCAAGTATTTTATGTAAGGTGGGTGCCGGAAATGCTTACCGACAAACAAAATGAGTAAAGTTTGGCAACTTTTTGATCACCCGTCCTTAAACCTAGCGACCATTTCCTCTCCTTGCACCCATGTAACAGTGGCTAGGAGGGAAACGGTTTTAAGACGACGACGAACTCGAGATCGCCGTTGTCAAATGGTCCCATTCCCAGGCGACGAACTTCTGTGCTGAGGGATTAAAGAAGCCGGTGCTGCGACACGAAAAGTGCTTAGAAGTGAACGGCGATTATGCAGAAAGGTGAAGTAGGTTTGTCGGGAACTGAAACCGTCTATGAAAACCTTTGCAAACGAATATATTATTTGATGAGCAAACGGCCCTTACTTTTCGAACATGGCTTGTAAATTTAGGTGCAATCATTTAAGTCAGTGCGACGGCTGTCTTAAGCAGTGCTGCGGCTTCAATGATAGAACTCAGAGAACTTTCTACTTGTTGAAATCAACCACCAAATTTAGGAGGCGTGTTAAATGACCAAACGATGTGATTCCCAGCATTCCTCCCGAGGACGCAATCCATGAATTCCAAGAATGCACTTCGTATTTCCACATTAATATTTATTACAACGAGCATAATGACTTGACGATGGTGCTACGCCTTGAAACCCAAGCCGTTGTAATGAATATGTATGCTGAATTACAAAGTTCATTCTTTGAAGTAATATGACCCTTTTCCTTGTAGGCATTCAACAAAGCATTTTCAAACGCAATTCTCCTCAAGTCCCGGCTACTTTGACCATTTTTGTCCAAAACACTTTCGAGACACGTAAAGTGTTCCACCTGCTCTAGTTTCTGCCCTCTTATTTTAGCGATTAACTTGACCTTTCTCTTTCTTGAATACCACAGAACCTATGTTTTATTTATATTGATTCTCATCCCAATGAGTTCCAATGACTTTCATATGCACTCAGCAATTCTTACAACCCATTGGCTGATGACAAACTAAAGGTTGTTCTTCAGCAAACCTAACTGATTTTACGAATTCCCCTCCGACTTCCATTCCTACCTCCAGTTATTCCCATGTCTCTTCAATCATTTCCTCCACATAGACGTTGAACAGCACCGGTGGTAATGGGCAACCCTGCCTTCATAACACTGCCCATCCGAACTCCCCATTCCCCACTCGCACCTGAGCAGTCGGAGACACGTACAGATAGCGAATGGCCACCTATCCCTCCAATCTACTCCTACTTTCTACAATACACTCATTAGTTTTCCCCAATTCACTCTATCAAACGCTTTTTCGAAATCTACGAAACAGGCAAATGCGTCCTGACTGTATTATACATTCCTCTCGATTAGTGATCTCATTGCTGCAATGGCATCGCGCGTGCCTCTTCCCTTCCTACACCCAAACTGATCCTCCCCTAAGTAATCATTTGCCCTGCCCTCTATTCTTTCATTGATGATACTGAGAACAACTTTAGCCGAGAGGGAAATCTAACTTTTTATGAAATTCTAAACAACTCAAACGGAGTGAGATGGTGTTAAAAACAAAAATATTGAAAAACATCAAAAAGGACACTCCCACGTATTCCGAAATTTTCGGTGGCCAAACCACCTTTCTGTGCGGAAAGAAGGAACACTTGGGTGGCACAAAAGAACACTAACATAAAATAGAAAACACATAAAAAAATACACTCACAGTTAAGAAAGTTCAAGCTTTCGGTCTTCTCCCGAGGAATTCAGGTAAGGCAAGATTCTTCACGTTTTAGGAATAGTTATCATAAATATACACACAGACACACAGAGAGAGATCGACGTTCAGGGATAGGCCTTCGGACTAATGGCTGTATATCCCGGGTTCGATTCCCGGGCACGCCTCTCTGGGCACCTTCAGCTCCACCCGAGCCGTTCGATTTATCGTGTACCACAACTTCCTGGAGTCTCAGAGGGGGTACAGGGAAAGGATCTGCTATTTGTATACATTTACACCCACAGAAAAATCATATAAAACTCCTCGGTAATTTTAAAAGACATAGGGTGAAGGAGAATGGTTCAAGGAGAAATGGCACCAAATTTCCTTGGAAATTAGCATCTCCTTTGTAAACATTAAACGAGCATGCCGCCTATGGCCGTGAGACAAGTGAAAACGAAAATAGCCGAGGAAGTGAACTTGAGGGATCAAGTTTCCGGCCTTGGCTATTTCGTTTTCCCATCTCATGCGCGATCATCCCCACAAGAGCTTCCTCTCCTGCTTTCCTTTATCCTATACCAAGTGTGTTTCTAATTAACCAACAGCGTCTGTGTTATTTGAATATTTGGCGCGAGTCGACATTTTTCTTCTTCCTGTGTTTCCATGAGAAGGTGAATCTTGACGGGCGAGAGCCGGAGAGCGCCAAGTTTCGACACCGATGGCCGCAGGGCTGCTGGCGCTGGTTTCGAGCGGTCGAAGTTTTCAGCAACAGTTTAATGTGGAGCTTGGGGATGGGCGGCCGCACGCCCCTTGGCAGGGTCTAAGGTGTGCACCCCCTCCACCCGTCGTCCACGGCGAAAGGCGACCGCTCTGGCATTTGCCTCGCCGTCCTTTTCTCGGGGAGAGAAACCCTCTTTCGTGGCGGCGGTGCCAATTAATGGGGGGAACTTCAAATGCCAGGGTGGCTCGGGGGAGGCGGGCGCAAGTGGGTCGAGGATGTGTCGAGAGGGCGCCGCCATACGTGCACTTCGTGAGGCGGAGAGCATTCGTTTCCAGGGGAGGGATTTCGGGTTGGAATTCCAGACAAGAGCACTTCTCCAGCAAATTACCATGCAAGCCATGGAAGGGGACGCAGGGTCAGCACGCGCTGGAATCTACATATGTACACCTACGGCGTACCCTGCAAGCCACAACTAAGGGGTGTGGCAGGATGGGAGGACAACCACCATGGCAATCAACTCCATTCGTTCGACATAGCGTTTCCTACAGAAGTGGTCACCACAGGGGGGCAGGGATGGGGGGAGGGGAGTTAATTCCTCATATAAGGATCGGTTCTGCAGTCAATACCCCTTCAACGTTCGCCGTGGTCTCGCCTGCCTTTGCACTGCTAAGAATACTCGTGTCCGCGTTCATTCGGGAGATTCACATTCTTGTTAAAGTCGCGCACCTAATCTTCGTGTTCCCCGAGTCTCTCCTAACGCGGACAATCCAATTCAAACGCTTTCCGTCCATTCACAACTACTCTCCACGAAGCGGGCAGCTTCTCTTTTTGCATTCTATTTCATTCCCAAAGTAGTAATTCCTTCGGCGAAAGCTTCAAACACTCGACGCCTGCTCAAGTTAAGTCTAACCACAAAGAAACGACTCACCTCCTCAACATTTCCATTCGAATATTTTCCCCGCACTCCGTTCGGCCGATGAGCCCCGCAAGTATTCTTCGGCGCCCCACGCAATAGACGCTCGACGATTGCGCGGCTCCTCGGTCTTTTGCCTGCCCCGCTCCCCTAATGCCTACCCTGCATTGGTTGAAGGATTTCTTCCGCGGAAATTCAGAAATTTCGTACATTCCCCACAATTCGATCGATGCATGGCATGGTTAAGTTGGAATGCGTAGTAACCAGACGAAGAAAAAACTTATAATTTAGAATGAGAAGTTTTCGAGGATGTGCACTTTTTCCTCTGATTCGGCGGGTCACTCGCGCCCTCTGCGCCACTCTGGAGATCAACGGGAAGCATCCGCGGCGACCGTCACGCGCACCACAGTAGCCGACCCCCGGCCGGCCAGTCATGCCCCCACCCTCGCCCCTCCACCAACAAAACGACGACTTCGGCCCTCCGAGACGCGAGGGCCAACTCCACACAGCGCACAAGAAGTCCGTGGAAGGGGAAGCACGCCAAAGAGACGAGAAATTACAATCGTATCTTTAATGCCAAAACTATTACAACAAGAAGATTAGAAAGCATTTCTAAACGCTTCCCCTATCTATCAACGCATTAGTGTGCATATAATCTCCACCCCACTTGAATTAAGTTCAAGTTTAAGATTCCGACAATATTAACATTGTTCATTTTTGCTTTTCTTCCGTCAACAAGGAAAACACATTCGACGGAGTACGCATACGTGCGCTAATATTGAATCAATATCAACCTCTCGAAACGCTCGCCCCGATATCTGCCGGTATGCAGGGAAGTGCAATTCTAGGGACTAAAACGAGCAGTAGACGGTAAAGCACCACCAGCGCTGACTAAGGTTAGTGAGGCGAGCACCGGAGATCAAGAAGACCAACTGTCGGGAGAGGGGAGCGATCGAGGGAAGGGCAGTGGGCAGCGGCCGTTGGTGCACTGACCGTTGTGTTCTTTCGAGCAGAAGGTGCGGGGCGACCACTTCCACCTCTTTATTTGACCATGCCAGTCTAAAAAAATCTAGAGTGAAACCAAGTATATCCTTAACGCACGAAGCGCGCTCGCCACCGATGGCCAACGGGCACCATGCACGCTCGACTGCGTGTCTGGATCAGAGGAACCAGGGGGGATGGACCCACGGCCAACTTTCACCTCTCCTGGACACATCTTGGCGGGCGTGGTGCTCGGAGGAATCAATTCATCGTTACCCACGGCGGAGAGTGAAAGGGGTGAGGGAAAAGACTAGAGGCGCGGCTGAAGCAATCTGAGGCGAAACGACAGGCCATTTATGACATCAACACAAACCGGAAACAATTTCCGAAAATGTAAGATCACGCATTATGGACCGGAAATCAGAAAGCTCAAAAAACCGCACTTTTCTCTCATTGCAAAAAAGAAAACATATTTTTTTCACACGATTATTCGCGGCCCACCAAATTAGGAATTAAACAAGCGATAGAAACATAAAGAGCACGGAATCAAATAACGTACATGCAACATTGATTACAAAACTTCAATTTTTTTACCAAATACAGGTGTCCTTTCCAGAGAGCCTTACGCAATACAGTTAATACAATCAGAAGACAACGAGTACAAAAATAATAATGAACGGTAAATGTGTGTAAAAATGTTATGAACCATACATTCATATGGCAACCTTTAAATTCTGCACAAACGCCAACCCTCGGGGCGAGCATTGAAATTTAAATGAAAAGGTGTCCATCACGTGGCAAATTTTATTCGTAAAAAAATAAATGCTTTGCGCTTACACTAAAGAGATTCTTAATTACTCACGACCCGGTTTCCTTATGATGAATCATTATAAAGTGAAACTTTTTCCTTTGAGAGACCCAATTTATACACGCTTAATACAAGGGGAACAAGGGAATCGTGTTGGAATGGCGAGAGGGCGCCAACTTATATTAACTTTTTATTCTGGCGAACGAGCACACCACGAGTGGAGAATTCTGGGAGAAACCCCAAACAAAACCATGACGTCAGAGAGCCACATCGTTCAAATGGCCGGCAAAACACTAATCAACAATTTGATTTTCAATCGCAACGTCAATCTAGACGGAGTGACTCTTCAGTGAGCACTCAACAAGTCTCTAAAGGGTACAGTACCTACAATAATAAGTTTGCCACGTGACATCACCGTGCAGGAACTACAGACACAAACAAAGAAACACCACACAACTTAGAAGTAAATACGACATTTTAATAACCTTTTTTTATACGAGTTGTTGCATACGAAAAAGTCGCTTGTTAATCCCTAGGGCCTGCAGCAGAAGCATTACAGATCAAAATACGCCGCGTGTCTCACACCTACTTCTCAAGTCATTGACACACTCTTGTTAATTAAACTAAGAACACAACGTATATATCCACGGTTCTTATATACTGTGTTCTTAATCTAATGAACAGGAACTTCCACAAAGTTGAACCTGAAACAATAAAAAGCGTACTCTTGTTAACTTTAAACGCATAAGGAAAGCCAATGAAGACGGTAGTTATCAAACGCTAAATGGATTCCAAGATAGTGCAAGATATGTAGATTAACAAATATGTTCGCTCGTTTGCGTCGTCGCGTCGCAAAAGGAAGTGATTTGAGCAGACTACAGCCTCGGAGGAATCGCACACCGATACTCTCGCCTTTCACACCCCACACTCGCGTGCCGCATGACCCGGGATGTTCATTGACCCGGGGTTCCATTGCTTAATTAATAATGACTACACACGCCTGCGTGTGATAACCATAAACACAGTTATCAACCCGAGGGTCGTTTGTACTATATTAGGTCGTTAGTACTATACCTCTATACGGCGTGTAAAATTCACACACTACGGTAATAAGGGGGCCGGTGCCTTCCCCTTTTCCGGATATGGTTTCCCAGGAAAATCTGGTACCTGAAAAGTCACACACATTGGGTAGAGCTGATGGTGTCCAGAGAGGCTTGCCCGGGCATTAAACCCGGGTCCTCCGGTCAGTAGTCACACGCTCTACTCCTGGACTACCGCGACCCACAGGGAATGTACTCATAAATCAAGGCAGATGTGTTAACAGCTTATTCATAAATGCATGACAACATAATGACGAGTTAAAAATCGAGATAAAACACTCTTTGGAACTCACGCAGGCAATTGCCGCATACACGCATCAGCCTCCCCGAAAATAATATTACGCATAATAATGCGGACTGATAACACGGACCATACCGTGACCATGGTGACTGTGATCCGAAATAATAAGAATTCACACATGGTTTCTAAATGCATTTTTATCGTCGAGATACTATAACGATATGAAAGGTCGTTCTCTCATATTATTAATAACGCCTGGTTAGACGGGAACAATCTTCTTCTTTGATACTTCAATGAATGAACAAAACATGACGACACGCGTTTTCCATTCCTGTGCATTCTAACTAAAGAAGAGAACATCATAACTGGAGTCGAACCCTGGACTATTTTATGCCGCGTTTACTCGGGTGGATTCGGGTTGATTCGGCCCGACCCGAAATATTCGTGTGAAGTTCCCCACCCCAATGTGATGCATAGAATGCTTTCGAGTGGCCTAGAATTTGTCAATCACCCCGACTTGGGAGATTTCTATTTTAATAGCGACTGGTGCTTGGATTTCGAAGGCCCGAGGATACCTATACAAAAAAAAGAGAAAGGGAATGCCGAGTCAAAAGACAAAGTACACGTACTATTGGTTTTGAGAGCCTGTTTTCTGTGAGACGACAATCATGTGCGCAAAAGGGGAATAAAAAGTAGGAGAGTAAAAAGTTTTCTTTTGGAACATCAAAATTTCTGTTATTCACCGACGCCGTGGGAACTTCATGGCATTGTTCTGGTTGACGGCACTTTAGAACACTCATGATATCGTTGAAAAAATGTTTTCAACAACGAGTAGCTTGGAAAACGAGAGACGGCGATTCAATCGAGAGCGATCAACCCGATGGTTAGTGTGGACACGTGTGTTTTTAAAAATATTTTTAGCACCCTGCGAGCCACCGCTAGGGTGTTTGGCAGGGGGTGAATACAGACTAATTTTGACTCAAAATACTTTTTCCTCCTCGGTCGGACGATATAATTCTCATATCTTATCGTTCGTGGAAGAAATGACATCTTAAATCTAAGCCTCATATTTTCAGGATCAATATGACTCTCTGTTATAGATCTATTTCAGGATCAATATGACTCTCTTCTGCCCAAACAAAACGACTGATATTCAAATAGTTCATCCCAGCAGTGGATAGTGGTGAAGGGAATGAAAGAGGCATTATTTCTGGAAGTCTACGGGTCTGAGGTAAATGAAGCCGATGTCAGTTAGGAGGTGCATGCCTCAAACCTTAGGGTGGATCTTGTGTAACGGTATCCAGGGTGCATTCTTAAAGTAATGCTTTTATTTTTTTAAAGTAATTTATTGAACAGATTTGCACAAACACTTAAAATTCTTCAAAGTACTGTCCTTGGGCCTCTACACATTTTTTCCAGCGACTCTGCCATGAACGGCACGCGCCCTGACCGGGAGCCTTCGGGGACCTCTCGCAAGGTCTTCTATTCACGGCTGATTGGATCTCTTCTATGGACGAAAAACGGGTCCCTTTCAGGGCTGCCTCAATCCGAGAGGACAAGAAGAAGTCTGCTGGGGCGACGTCAGGACTATAGGAGGGGGGGCAGCGTTGGCACCTGGTGTTTGGTCAGGAACTCGCGGACACAGATGAGGATACCTTAGGTCCAGGCTTACTCGATGTCAAGATAGAAAGGGCACCAATGGAAATGAAACCAAACAAGGCCGGGGGGTGACAACATTCCTACGAAACTACAGAAGGGTTTAGGGAAATTTGGGAGGAAGAGTTTTGCCGAACTAATTCGTGGTTTTTATGAGGGATGGATTTCGGAGAATTGTCAGATCAGCGTACGTTCCGATTCCAAAAAAGGAAATGCATTAATATATAAGATATACTATATAGAACAATACGCTTGATTTCGCACACGACTGAAGTGGTTTTTAAACCCATCAATAAGAGGAGGAAGAGCAAGCTAAGCAAGTAATTTCTTCGGGGCTGATCAGTTTGGGTTCAGGAAGTGAAGAGGCGCGCGTGATGCCACAGCAGTAATGAGGCCACTAATTGCGAATAACACAGAATACAATCGGAATGTATTTGTCTGTTTCGTGCATTTCGAAATGGCATTTGATAGCGTAATTTGGGCAGAATCAATTAATGCATTGCAGGATATGGGAGTAGACTGGGGGGACTTACACGCAACCTGAACATGTCTCAGACTGCTCGGGTGTGAGTGGGAGACGGAGAGTCTGGATGGGCAGTGTTAGGCAGAGGAGTTCGACAGGGGTGTCCAAACCTATATAGGCCTGCGGTGTTCAAGGTACATGTGGAGGAAATACTAAAAAGAGACATGGGAAGAACTGGAGGTAGGAATGAAAGTCGGAGGGGAATTCATAAAATCAATTAGGATTGAAGATAACCACGCTTTAGTTTGTCGGTCAGCCAGGGGTTGCAATCATTGCTGAGTGAATTGGAAATTCAGTGTGACAGATATGAATCTGTGACAGTGACAGTGTGACAGTGTGGGATGAGAATCAATAAAGTATTAATAGAACTAAGGTTTTGTGGTTTCCCAAAACGAGAAAGGCTAAGCTAAACGTAAAAAAGGACAAAAAATAGAGCAGGTGGAACAGTTGACCTACCTCGCCAGTGTTTTGGACCAGAGTGGTCAAAGTAGTGGGGGAAAAAGACGAAAATGTATTAGGCACAGAAACTTTCACAAGAGAGCTGGAAATGACGACGGGGAATTTGAGCAATATTGTTCAGAAAAGGCTCTTTTTGGCTAAACTTTGATATGTAGTATGGTTTAGTATTGCGCGGAGGAAACATGGTCACTGAAGCAGGATGATAGACGTAGATTGGAGGCTTTTGAAATGTGGGGGTGGAGAAGGACGAAGTAGTAGTAGTTATAATGGGAGGCGATCGACAGCTGAAGTCATTTTTGCCCTTAGGGATGGATGGGAAAGGAAGGGTGGAGAGAAACCCGGCGTCGGAAGCCCGGCAACCATGTCGAAAGGCACCAAGGGGTCCGCGGCTTAACGTCCCATCCGATGGACTAACTTAAGGTGTCCTCCACAAAGCACCTTAAGTTGGGATCGAGATACCACTGAAAAATATTCGACGCCGCCGGGATTCGAACCTGGGACCTCTTTGTGGGAAGCTTGTACGTTAGTAGTACCGTACCATCCCGCTCCCCGGGAAGGAAGGAGAAGGTGAAATGAACCGAAAAGAAAACAAATGAAGAAGTGCTAGGTACGTTGGGAGAGGAGAGGAGTTTGTTGGGAGAAATCCAAAGGAGGTAGGAAAGATGGATGCAGGATATTTTGACTTGCAATGGTATTCTGAAGACTGTGATAGCGGCGAGAATGTTGGGCAAGGGAGGCGCGGGGAAGGAAAAGAATAGGTAAGTTGGAAGCATTCAGAGTTGACGAGGGGCTAAATGTAGTGCCTGATTACAGGTTTCCCTTTTCGTTAGGAGAGGCAAGGAAATGCATTTTTCAACAGTTGTTTAGGCCGTGTCCATCCAAAACTTAGCCTAACCGGTAGAACAAGTACCAATACTAATAACTGAACATAAAATTATCCGATCCTTTTCCGATGTTACTGTTACTTGGTTACGGCGTCAATACACGAACCCGTGAACTAGGAACCCACCGTTGCACAATTTTGAAGTATTTATATTCTTTTCCTTTTTACACATCACCCCTTGGCGCAATGAATATCGAGTGTTTGACTTCAACAAAACAATTTTAATTGCAGCAGTTTCATAATCGGATTAGCATCTTTCCTGATTAAACAACTAGGGAGTTTAAATGCATTTTCATCCGAATAGATTAATTTAGCTCCCTAATGATCATCTAAATGTAAATCATGTAAAGCTCCCAATCGATCATAAAGCAAAAGGGAACGTACTACGGCCGAATGAACGCAATGAATACAAGTTACCCAAAGCCGTACTCTTGGGGGCACTAGTTAGGGACTTTAGTCACTTGGGGGCACTAGTTAGGGTTTTGTGACTTGCAACGGTCAATTTGCACTGCAAATACCGGAGTGAGAGAGTGTGTGCAGTTTTGTTATCCTTATTCTTTGCACCCTCCCCCGTGTCCCCTAACTAGTGCCCCCAAGAGTACGGCTTTGGGTAACTTGTATTCATTGCTCCCAATCGATCATTTCAACTTGATTTGGAGTTTATGATGGCAAATTTATCCTCCAGTGCAACGCAACGCCTTTGAAACCCGAAACTCAAAACAGCATAGCACAATACATTTCCATAAGTTATTTTTGGGAAGCTCTTTCCCATTCCGACTTTCAGGAGGGAATAAAAAGTCAGGATTTTCCAAGCTTTCAGAATTTCGCCCATTCCCTGCCAAAAACATTCCCATGCACAAAGTTTTAAGGCTTCGGCCAATTTCGAGTAATGGACACGAAAAACAACAATGAAGGGCCACTATTTTAACCGCCGACGCTGGTGTCGTGGAATAATTAATTCATGCGGTGGTTTCCCGCTGCCTTCCTCAATAGTTTGACGTGACACGATCTCTCCAACGGCCGCTCCACTGGGATCGGAGGTCTTTTTTGCAGCTGCCTCCACACCGAGGAGGAAGAGACGCCCCGCGCGGACTACTTTTCGGCAGGCCCCTGGTATACGTAACCAAACCTCTCCCTCTCTCTAGGGCCCGTCACTGCTTCCGCCACAACTGCTCAGGGGTTTAAGGGAACGTGAGAGCCCTTTCACCACGTCAAGGTCACAATTGGGTGGAATGAGTGGCCAACAAATTCAATTTGCCACTGACGACGAGTAAAAGTTATCGTATCCGACCTCGGTTTTGATGCGACGTATCACGATCAGGTAAAAAACTATGCATTACTCTCTTTGAACTCTTGGTCGTAAATATTATTATTTGGTGATAAATTGAACATGCCTGCATCTCATTGTACTAATATGAAAATTGGTGAGTGAAAATTGAGTGGAAAACCCGTTTGGGACCAGGGGGACAGATCGGCGGGGACGAAGGGGGTGCTGTCATTTTTTATGCCAAACACACTCTATTCTGTTTCACGACTGCTTCGTTGTTCCAAATATCACCTCCCTCCCTTAGAAATACTACTACGGGCAGCTGCGTGCACCTGGCTCCTAAGTGCTTCCCTGAAGTCCAAGGGGCTCACCAGGGAATACTTTTCCCACCACCTTCCAGGCCACTTTCCCAACACACCCCGCCTCCCACTCCACCCGGGCGCTGGCACATTCCACACTAAATCTCGTGTTTTTTCTGCCCCTGTTCCTCCGTGACGCCCGTGTTGATCCGATCAAGAGTACGTACACAAGGACCGCGCAACACAATGTATTAGCTCAAGGTCGGTGGGGAAGGCGGAAGATGCGGATTCCAGGACGACACTAAGTTCCTGGACCGAGAATCGAATGCCCACACCACCGCGATAGCCAGGAAGACGTCGTCGCCATTGATACGCTAAATTAATAATGGTTAGACATTAAAATCAACCGAGACATAAGGGTCGGTTTCGATTTTTCGCCTTTCGGAGCATTTCAGAGCCAACCAGCTTTCGCATGCCGACCCTCCGTCAGTCATTCCTCGAATCGCACACGCGTGCTCGTGAACAGTGAAAGACTTCCCCTGGGCAGGCCTTCGACGCGGACACTAGAAATGGCACACGACCCCCGCGTTCTCTCTCTCCCGCTCGCTCCCTTTCGCAAAATTACATTTCGGGCGGGGCAAGACAGTTCCGTTTGAGGGGCGTGCAGAAAGGGAAAGCAAGCCACTGTGGGATCCCAAGGCTGGCTGGCTGCTCGCTCGAGAACACACGCGCGCGACAGGGGTGGCGATGTTCGGCGAGGGGAAGGAGGAAATGAGAGAGCCATTGCCCTCCCCCGGCACCCCTACCCCGCCCCTCCGACTGACCCCTCCCCGCAGAGGCAACACCGAAGAAGCGCCATCGAAAGTGAGTTACAACACGATAAATCACCGTCGTCCGGAGGAAATAGAGCGTGAACGGAGGAAACAATTGCCGCCCGGCGGCCCGCGTCTACACGCACGCCGTCAGATGGACGGACACCCATGGCACCCACGAGATGGAAGGGGGAGAAAGGGGGCCCATGGACCTCGGTTTCGCGCTATTATTACTTCTCACGTCCAGATGAGGGGTGGGGGGAAATCCAAATACGACTCGAACCACGGCACACCCCCGTGGGGGGGACAATTCTCCCGCCGGGGCCTCGTCTTCCAAGATTACAATTTTTAGATGCGAGTGCGAGGCAAGCAGCCTTGCATGTAAAATTAAACTTTTATATTCGCACACCGTGCTATTTCAGGCATGAAAAAAGCGCCACATTATTCATTACCAACCGCAGTCTCCGTAGGCGCAATTTACAAGAACTTGTCAATGGTGAAAGAAAGCGGGGAGGTAGGGCGGAGAAGAGGGTTCGAGGAGAGAGAGGGAAGGCAGCGGGGCACGGTGCCCCGAACACCCTTGACACCACCACGGTGGCCTCAGGGTGGGCTGTGCCAACCGTCCTCGGGGGACCGACCGACTCTCCGGCACCTCCCGCACCTAGACGGGAGGCTGCGCATCTTCGGGGCGATGGGAGCGGCACGGGACTCCGCCTCGCAGCGAGTCGCTTCATGCAAAGTTAAATATGTCTTGGTTCGTACTCATCCAAGGTAATTATCAATCAACGGTTGGTTATGGTTGGTCCCCAGCAACTCTCATGAACAACCAAACCTAAAAACTATGATGAATCGCGAGACGTTCCTCTCGTCTGCACAACATTACATCATTCTTCGCGGCTTCGCAACATCTCCCTGCCTTCATGTCGCCCGAAACCCTCCACTCTCTTCTTTCTGCTTCCCCGATAGTGCGGGAGCTCGAGGTATGCTGTGAACCTGATATTTACACTTTTAAGACTTGCTCACGTTTAACGAGGATACCTAGCAGAGTACAAAAGGGGCAAGTCATACAAGTAACCCGTTGTCTTTCCCCCCGGGAGGGGGATGAAAAATTTGCGAATCGGACATTGTTTTTTTCGTCTTAAACTCCACCGAATAGTCAATGGGGGATGCCAAGACCCCGCTTTGACCGTTTTATGACGTTTTTGGTGCGCCGATTCCGGATAACGGGCCCGCAAAGTCACAAAATAACTCCACGGGCCCTATGCCCACTCTGAACCAAAACTGCATAGCATTCCTGGGGAAATTAATTCAAAAGCTTGTTATATCTGCTTTAGAAGAAGAAGAATATAAGAGTATATGACTAATATTCTTTGTCTAAGGGTTATTGAATACCTAGTAGACACCACGAAGACATGATAATTGACACTGAACATATTTACAACATCTTAGACACCATCCAGGTAGAAATCTAATTTTGAAACAATCAATTTGCTCCAGATAAGTTGGGATTATCAAAGATTATATTTTTTTCCAGCACCTTGAAGTCCACTCTATTATTTCCTTTTCAAGTATCTTTATCGGCTTATACTCCCATGCGTTCTTTGATCCCAATCTGATGAAAATTTGAGATGAATTAAAGTGTGAAAATTAAGACACCGCAGCGAGTACATTTTTCTGTCCTTTTCAAAACAATCCTGATATGAGGATATTTCATTTTGGGCTCTATTTTTCTCGGAAAGGACAGACAAATTTACGTGCCCAACCACCGTCTACCACGGACGAAATTTTTTCCGAAAGTAATTATCAGATTTCCGTCCGGAATCACGGAATAAATAATACATTCAATACATAATACAAAACCCTTGAGTCTGAAAGAACATTTATGCAGCTGCCACCCGGGAAACACCAAGTCTCATTCTTTCATGTTTTGGAAAGTTTTGCCCGAAATTTTTCAATGCTCTTTTGGTTCTATACGGCCAGGCTGAGCCAATAGAATGCCAATTTTGCTTCCACTGATTCTCTGTTAACCCGAAATGAAGTCACGATTCTTCTCTGATATCAATAATATGTGCCATCCTGAAATTTTCAGGGCAACCCCTGGACCCCCGAAAATTCCCTGTATTTTGGCGACTTTTTCGAGTACGGTTTTGGTGGATTTTGGTGTTTCTTAGCGTTTTTAGGGCTCTTGAGTGGCACTGATGGGCTCGCTGTGGCACTGAAAGCTTGGCCTTGGGCTTTTCTGGGACCCTTCGAGTTCCCTTCGAGACCATTCTAGTGTTTTGCATCTGTGTTTATTTGTGTTTCTTTTGAGAAATTTTAGAGGGTTTTTTGCTTTTTCTGAGAATATTGGTGTCTATTGTGGTTTTTCTACGAATCTTAGTGTTTTTTATGACAATGTTCGTGTACCTTGGTAGGGTTTCTTAAGAATTCAATTACGTTTTTCCTAGGGATTTTGGCATTTTATGCGATCGGTTTTTGCCACATGTGTCCGTGCATTTTTGATGTTCACAGTTTTTCAGTTATTTGTGACGTTTTCCGGCATTCCGGGCCCCTTGTCTATGGCGCCCCTTCTCATACATGCATTCATCATCTTCATCGGTAAAGTTGTGCATGAGCGCCATGATCTCAGAATGGTTTTCGAGCCTCGCTTAATTACAGGACCAAGTTTAAAACCACTTCAGATGGGTCGGTTGTGCTACTTTTTTTTTACATTTAGAGCCCGTCTTAACGGGCATTGGTCAATCTGATTCGTCTTAAACTGGTCGAAAGGGGTTCTTGGCATCCTCATTGACTATTTGGCCAAGTTTATGACGAAAAAAAATATGTCCGATTCGCAATTTTTTTGCAACTTTGCGGGCCCGGTTTTCGGAATCGGCACACCAAAATCGTCTCAAAATGGTCAAAACGGGGTCTTGGCATCCCAATTGATCGTTTGGCTAGGTTTAGGACGAAAAAAAAGTCCAATTCGCAAATTGTTCACCCCCCTGGGAGAAAGACAACGAAATACCCTATTGGGGATATCATATCCCTGTGGTTATCGGCAAGATACTCATTAAATGTGTACAGTTTTTGTGAGTGTAAATATGGTGGTCACAACATACCACCAGCTCCCCTACTACGACGTCCTCCCTTCCATTTCGGCCTTCAACACCCGGCTCCGCCTGCAACACAGCTCCTCCGCCCGCTTTCCCCGCCTTCTTCCCCCAGCAACGTCTTCCCTTTCCTTCAGTCCATCCACACTTAAGAAAATTAAGGAAGGTATGCACAGGCAAAGAATGAGTCATTGTGAAATGAAATACGCGGTTAAAGGGTATTTCCCGTCTCGTATGTTAGATTTTATAAGTGGAGTATAGCCAATGTCTATCAAAACCTAACCTAACCAGGTAGAATAATGCTAATAATACATATTTAGGGACAATTAAAAACTCTTCCATTGCCACCAATATCGTCAAAGCAGGGCAGAAATATTTAGCCCTAACGATGATATCTGTGGTTTCATCAACATTTAAACAATAAGATTCAATCAGCATCATAACGAGCATAGACGGATGACAGCATACCATCATAGGTATTTGTGACGCAACGCAGAAAATTGATCAAATTTACTCGTTTACGCACAACGAGAATCATGTATTTACTTCCATTATGTACGTGGTAGCACTAACCGAAACACCGGAAGGATATAATGAAAGAACAATACGAATACGAATGAAAGAACAATCAATCAATCGGGAGGCAACGCGCGGAAACGGAGCGTGCGTTCTCGTGTCGGAGAACAAACGCGCCGGCCGGAAGATAGGGACTCCTCCGCTCTGGACTCGGCCCAATTCCGAATGTCGATCGCTTCGCCACCAGCGAAGAAAGCAGAGGGCACATCCAGGCTCGAAGAAAGGCAGCGAGAGCACTTCCGCCTCTCCGGCGACCGACACGCCCCCCTCGGGGCCTTCCTCCGCGTCACGACCCCCGCCTCGTTGGCACGGAGCCCATTCGCCCAAACCAATCGACAACGGCGACTCCACTGCCACCTACCACAGCCTCCATGCTACGCATCACGCCGCGGTCGACAGTATGGTTGAGACTAAAATTGACCACATTAGTAATTTTCGTAAACAACCGCTAACCTTCGGGCTGATTACCGTAGCGGTCATATAAATAACCGTAATTTTCGGTAACGATGCCAACATGTAATTTACGCGTCAGACAGCGGGTATTCCATTAAATTTACGGGTAAAGTGATAATAAGAAGAAAAAACAATCACACACAACCCACATCCTACCCCCAGGGTTACATTCACGGGGTCATGACTCCGAAAACTGGCTCGTTGACCTCACTTCGCCTCACAAACAAGGGAAGTCGGCTAGATATCGGCATAATTATAGTATTAGTAGCAGTACTGTACCATTATTAAAAATACTAACACGTGAAAAGTGTACTAGTTATCTGATCTTATTCTACAGGGTTCGTCCGGAAAATAAATGTACTGATTTTTTCCCGCCGCTCCAGCGCCTGGACGCCCAGCACCGCTCTGACGGGCTGCGATTGGATGGGGGGTATGTTGGCAAGCGACGCTGAAAAAGGCAGTCGGCTCTGAGCTGTGGTGTAGTGAGGAGCTCTCTTAACGCGAACCTCCACGCTCGACCCACGTCACGGAACGCGATGCCGAAGTTTTTGGAGCAGCGTTATTCCATCAAATTTGCGGTAAAGCTTGGGAAATCGTCTACCGAAACTGTCGGTATGATTAACCAGGCTTACGGGGAGTCAGCCATGTCCAGAAACATGATCTTTCGGTGGCACAAGATGTTCGTGGAGGGCAGAGAAGAGGTCGACGACGAACCACGGCCTGGACGCCCATCAACGACACTAACCGACGAAAATGTGCGAAAAGTTCGCGATGTACTGAACTCTGATCGTCGTCTTAGTGTTCGGATGATAGCAGACCAGTGTCATGTGCCAAAAAAAATAGTGCACGAGATTATTAGGGACCAATTACAGATGCGAAAAATTTGTGCAAAGTTGGTGCCGAAAGTGCTCAGTGATGATCAAAGACTCAATCGTTTGGAAATCGCGACACAACTTGCGGATCACTGCAAAAATGATCCACATTTTTTAGAGAACGTCGTTTCGGGTGACGAGACGTGGGTCTTTGAGTTCGACCCGGAGTCGAAGAGACAAAGTGCGGAGTGGCACACCCCATCATCACCCCGTCAAAAGAAAGCTCGCATGAGCAAATCTCGGATCAAGGCGATGCTCATTGTCTTTTTTGACAAAAGGGGAGTCGTCCACTACGAATTTGTACCTGAACGACAAACTGTAAATGCTGCATTTTACGTCCAAGTGCTCGACAGGCTTCGAAAACGAGTCGCCCGCGTCCGGTCAGCGATCAAAAACATCTGGCGGCAGCTTCACGACAATGCGCCGTCTCACACCGGGCTTGTCGTGTCGGACCTCTTGGCCAAGCACGGCGTGGCAACGCTGCCGCACCCGCCCTACAGCCCGGACTTGGCACCACCGGACTTCTTTCTGTTCCCGAAGATAAAGAGGAGTTTGAAAGGAACGCGATACGGGACTTTGGACGCCGTCAAAGAGGCCGTGACGACGTGTCTTCGAGAGGTTCCCGATGATGCCTTCGCGGGAGCGTTCCAGGAATGGGAACGCCGCTGGAACAAGTGTATCGACTCACAAGGGTCCTATTTTGAGGAATATTAGCTTAAGATATGTAAAAGTGTAATAATTTTTTTTCCTGACCTCAGTACTCTTATTTTCCGGACGAACCCTGTATAAAAACATGAGAAGTCCGGGAGGCCGTAAAAATACAACCATTTAAGCCGCTCCGGCCAAATTCATACTTAATCCGTGCTTACAAGGAGTTACGCAAAACGTGATGCGCCGGCAGAAAACGAAGGCGCGAGTTTCTAGCAGCCGCGAGGATTACCATCGGCAGAAGACGGGCATAAAGAGGAAAGCATGCGACTTTGCCTAAACTGCGCCTAACACAAGAGAGAAGGAAGTAGCAAAACTCAAGGGCCGAGGAAGGGCAGATATTCCACAGACGGTTGGGAAGGAGAGGACCAGCAGAAAAGCAGGAATAGCCAAAGAAGTCTGCAGTATGAAGACCTTGAATTGCAGCGTGCCCTCGTCCAGGGAGAAGCCGAAGCAACTCGCGGAACCGCAAGACGCCATTTCAATTTGCGCAGACTAACCATCAACACCGCTTGTGATGAAAATGGCGAGATACTCACTGGAGATGAAGACAAAGCGAATAGAGGAAAATTTTAGGAAAATCTTTAGGACGGGAAAAACTCACGCCGGGTCACAGGAGGATGAGGACATTGTCGACGGTAATGGGCAAGGAGACTAGCTTTAGTCCAGGAATTGACCTTGCAATTGAATATTTCAGGACATACAGGCCATCAGGGATACACAGTACTCTCTCGGACATTAATGAAAAAATTACGAAATAAGATCCAGACTATAGAGCCAATAGATATAGCTACAGAGCCTAATATGTGTTATTAACTAACAAAGGAATAGAGCATTAGGATATACGTAAGGAAGCTATTCGTTGAGAGTTTTATACAGAGTCTACTTTTCCCCAGATATGACACTTGGACGATAGGAGTAGCAGATTAAAGAAGATAGGAGGCGATGGATAGCGGGTGGAACCAAAATAAAATGGATGGAGTAACAAATGAAGTACTCCGAGGAGAGGATGAAGGATGGAGCCTAGAGACACTCACCAGAAGAAGAGGGAAATTGGGAAGGGAAAAATCTGGAGGCAAGATATCTTACAGAAGACCATTTTCGAAGGAAACATGGAAGGGAAGAATAAGAGAAGTAGGATGAAAACTATAAGGAGGAGGGAATAAGGTGCGACGAGCAATGAGAGAATAAGGAGATTGGCGAATGGGAACAGAATATAGATAGGATATCTGCTACAAACCAATCTTCGGATTGATAAATCACTGTTTATTTTCGTGAAGATTTAAATGATAATCAGTAGGACGGAAAAAACACACATCCCAAGCTCGGCAGAACCGTAACCAAATTATAAAACGCTTTTAAAAAATAAATGCATAAGAAAAATGCACCATCTATTTAGATAACCTGCTGAGAAAAGCCAGGGCGCACTTAAAATCGGCTACAACCATATTTTCGATAATAATGCATGTGCTCGCAGTAAATTGACATACATATACTTCGGAGTGTACTCATTTGCGCTAACCGACATAATAGGTTTTACTACACGATGCATATACTTATTCGTTTCAACTGTCGTCACCTTAATACAGAGACATTGACACATGAAAATGTTGCGCTGTCAAGCCAAAATGTAATAAACACGAAGGTGGGTAGATTTAGGATTTCACCTATTATACGAAGTCCTACACGGCGCATGGATGCCACAGATTATCAGGGCATTAATTAAGGAGGACCAATTTGCTAATTCATTTGTGGCGCCAGTGGTTTCTCAATAAGAGCAGATGGCAAAAAATCTGTTGGGGTGGGGTATCCCGAGTCTTCCGGACCCTCGCGTCAGAACTCGAATCATATATTTTTATTCACATAAATATATTCTGTAGGGTCGCGGTAGTCCAGGGGGTAGAGCGTTGGACTACCGACCTAAGTGTCCCGGGTTCGATTCCCGGGCAAGGCACTCTGGGCACCTACATCTCCACCCAAGCTAGTTGATTTTTCGGGTACCACATCTTCCTGGGAAACCATAACCGGCACAGAGAAAGGAACTGGCCCCTGATGTGTGAATAGTCACACGCCGTCGGGCTTAGTACATAAGTTAGCTCTACCATCACCTACTAAACCGACCTTCGGGTTGATTACTGTGTTTATGGTAATATACACGTATTCTTGGCGATCGCGCGCAGTTGCTAATCTACTGGCTTCCCACCCAAAGGACCCAGGCTCGATTGCTGGAGGCATTAAGATCTTTTTCATAGGTATCCCGATCTCTACTTGAAGTACTTTGTGGAGAGCACTTTGAGTGAGTACGTCGGATGGGACGTTAACTGCGGACCCCTTGGTGCCTGTCGTCAGTAAAAGTAGGCAAATGCCGACGTCATAATTCTCTCCGCCCTTCCTCCTTTCCCATCCATCCCTGACGGCGCAAATGACCTCGGCTGTCGGTCGCCTCCCTTGATGACTGCTAATACCATTACTAATAATACATTGTGCAAAAAATTTAACTCAACGTCATAATATCAGCGTACAGACATGCCAACTTTCAAAAATGAAAAATCGGGAGGACATGCCAACTTTCAAAAATGAAAAATCGGGAGATTTTTAGAAGTGTATCACGAAGTAATCACTTTTAATTACCACAATATTTGCATGGCACCTTAATCCCTTTATGACACTTTGCCAATTTTTAATGAATGTCACACTTTATTAACATGTTAAGCTAAGTACACAATTTGAACAGTTCATCAAGAACGTAAGAAGGAAAAATCGGGAGTCTCCCGCTTAAATCGGGAGAGTTGGCATGTCTGAGCGTAATATGCAATTTCTACGTTGAACAATTTTCTCTGATTGGACTACAGTAGTACGTCGGCAGTAACCGTTGCCATTAGATAAATGTAACGATGGAACACGACGGAGCACTCAAGGCTTGCTTTCGCCGAAACAAACCGTTAGCCGAGGCCTATGCAATAATGCTCTGGAGGCTTACGGGAGTCTGTTCCTCCCTACGTACAGCTGGAAAATGTTTTGTTTAATGTTTATTGAGGGGAGACTACCAATTTCAATTGATGATGCCAAAGCTCCAGTCACTGCTCTTAAGGAAGTAAGCTGCACACTGCCGCTGCCATCCAGAGAAAAGATCGTCGAACAATGCAATATTAGAAATATTGAAATTTTCATTGTGTGCCGCCACACACACGCTGACTTACTTCCACTTACAACGTGGCGATTCACGTCTCCTTTAATAATCTTCATAACGAGTCCACGCGATACGAGCTAATTTTATTTGCATTCCGTTTGATTCTGAAATTATTATATTCTTATGCGAAGGGTCGCTTCGTTTTACAGTCTGAAAGTCACGGAATTTCGTTAGCAGCGAAAGAAAACTCGCAACGTCGGTTTAAGTAAACGAATTATCTCTTTATACAGCTATCCTGGCGAGAAATGAAATTAATTACAGACTCGCACTTTTAAAAGTTGCCGCTTCATAGAATATCAGAGAATAATTTATTGATAACTATACCCATGATACCAATGTCTCGTTTTAACACTGAATTTAAACTCACACCTACGGACTAACAAACACGTTGCGAAGGAAGATGCACAGCGGAAATCGCCGTCCGTTTAAATCTGTCTGCAAATGAGCGAGTTCCGAACTCCTTCGTGCTGACCTCGGGGAAACATTGTACAAGTCATCCCTCGTCCGCGGCACTGGCTGCTCATCACGCTAGAAAAGATTTATAATATGTTTCCGCAGGCGCGCATGACCTCAATTATTGTTATTATAAAACAAGACAGCGGTTAGGCTGGGCCGGCCGTGGGAGCCAAAAGGATGATTTTTAACATCGCGGGAAAAGGAGGGCCCAAATGCCACCACGGATACATACTATACACCCATTCGTCTACCCACGATGCATGCATCAATATACAATCGAACGAACCCCGCTGCCTACTCGCTCACTGGCGTTTTCATTATCACGCTTGCTCCACAACTGCCAATATTCTTACATTGCTTACCGGAACCATTTTCTCAACAATTCATCACTGGGTGGAACATTGAAAGACTGCACGAGCGATTACTAGTATGGCTTTGGAACTCGGAAAACTTAACTACCTCCGTCTATGGTAGGATGAGAGTAAAAGGAGTTAGTTTCACTGTATCCCTAAAGCCGTGACACGTTATATTAGTCTGGGGCTCGTAGATGCGCCTATTGCTCTTCCAAGACGATTCGATTCGGCAATAGTTCAATTAAAATCGACGACAAGAATTGAGTCCCGTGGGCGTACCGGGGGTTTTCGTTTCCACCCAAGCAACGGATTATCCTGGGTTTACCCCGACGAAAAGAGGCTTTGAGAAGACGGATGTTTCGTGGTCACTTTATATGCTTACTCGAAAACCTGACATATAGTGCATGCAAAAAGTCAATTCCACACTCACCACAACTTTTCTAATGCGATCCTCAGGCTATGAACGCATGCACGTGTCGGAAAATGAGTCGGTAGCTCAGCCCAAGTTGACCTCCACCTGAATTTTAGCCGTAGACGAAGACGATCGATAGCAGAGGCCGAGAGAGAGGAAGCCGACGCAGAAGGAAGAACTTGGAACGAAGACTTCAGCGTTTTACCGAAGAGAGATTTTTCCGTTAGCAAAAGGTTTTCACTGCACCTCACAATAAATTTCCGCGTTTCGTGAATCCACATTGTCACGTGGGTGTGGCGTGAGGAGTGGGGAAATAGGGCGGGGCGGGTTGTGACCGGGTGCACGGCTCAATCGGCGGGACTGCACTGCACAGGTCGGGACAGTGAATGCGATTTTCCCGTCAAAGTTGAAGTTATGGAGAGGAATGGCACGAATCTAGATTAATGTCGATAAAATTCTTAATACTATATACAAGCACCTGACTTAATCCACCAAAAAATAGACTCGACTTTCTCATTAGGTCACCAAGGGCCGAGAACGACGGTCCAACTCTCGTGATTTCCGCTATTGCCTGCTGATGAGTTACACCTTGATATTTTCGTTCCCAACGTTCCCATTGCTGAAACCTCGCCGGCCCTGACTACAAAATCACGTGCTACTCTCGATCGTATCTCGGAAACTGAAAAACAACCGCACACAAGGCATTTCGTTCTTTCAAACACGATTCGCATATCTATGCACCGTTTGTATTTCCTGATTCAATTGTCGCTTGGAGTGTCTCCTTGCGAAGCCCGAAGAGATCAGCGGCACCCAGACGGAGCTGCAAACCTTTCCAACGGACACCGACGGCCGTGCGAGGGTACGAGTGGCGTGGCGAGTCAAACGGCGTCGCGCACTTGAGTGGACGCGTGCAGTCCTTTTTAGGGGGGCGGAGACGTGCATGCACCGCCGTCACGCCAGGTCCAGGCCGCCACGCGGAAGGCGGATCGACGAAAGGTCACTGCAAGTGCGCAGAGCCATCGAAGCATGGTCACTCATTCCCTCGAGCCCTACATTCCCAAACTCGCGCCATTCCCTCTCCCGAACGCTTTGGTTCTGAGCGGGGATTTCGTCATCGCCGTGCGTCCGCCGTCGTCGCCCTGCGCCAAACATGAACTGATCTGAACACACGTGGCGGGGACGTCACCCCTCCTCCACAGATCCCGACTCCCGATTCATATTTCCGATTGCCACGCATTCCGTCCTTTTCTCATGATCCCACGCGCCATCGAAGGGAGTCTGTGATTCTCGATCCCGATTCACGGATCCTCTGGCCACTCTGCATCAAGGCTTTGGATCGAGAATTCGGGATCCCTGGACCACCGAGCGATGGTGGCACAGCACTGCTAAGGATCGACCCTGCATCGGATAACGAGTTGACCCGATATCAATTTTTTTTAGCAGAGGGTTTTCTATTTCTTTCCAGCGAGCTCATTTCCTCATCTTGCACATTTGCGGTGGATGACGGAGCACATGCAGCGGGCGGAGGGCGCCCCGGGGGGGGGGGCGTGGGAAACGGATCCCACGCCCGCCGTCCCCGTTCGCACGGCCGGCCGGAAGGAATCCAGAGGGCGCTTTCTTTCAATGTCAGCGGGTGCGAGTACGGGGCGCGGGGCGCCACTGCTTCCTCACTTCGCTGAGGCCCCTTCCTACTCCCGCTCCCTCCTCTCCGCCTACGCATGCAACCTAACGCGGCCTACACATTACAACCGCTCCCGATGCGATCATCTCCATGACACAATCTTTCCACTGCTCCCTTCCATCATCCTCGCTTCTTTCAACTCTTGGGGAATACGATTAGGAAAAAGCGAAGCCGATTCATCCCAGATCAAGACTTGCTTTAATGTACCCCGTCTTGGATTCGAATCCCACATGTGCCGAGCCCTGCCCCGTCCGTCGGCATCTAAACGCAGCCATGCATCCAGGATGACAGCTTTTGGTCAAGCTAGCGAGGAAGGCGTCAGAAGGAGAAAGGCCCACCGACAATCTTCACGCCTCGCCTACGCGGCAGGTGGAGAGGGCACTCGCCACGCGCACACCTGCACTTGGTCAGCAATCGAGACGGAGTCGGACACTGATGACCTTTCACGGTGGCTCCCACATTCGGACGATTGACCACATCCAAGTTGAATATTTCCCCAATTACCCATCAGTCAGGTCACGCAGGAAACGCATCGATACAACGCTAATCACACAATAACTCCTAAGCGGAACTATACGTGAACCGTATGGAGGATGTAGGGAGGAAAGAGTTCCGAGGTTCGCAACCGGATTAACAGTGAGAGCGCTAGTGAGAGCGCTGCAGGTCGTTCCATAATCAAATGATGGTTGGGCCGTATCCATACACCTTTTTGTATATACATATACAACTGTAAGATACACAGATGAAGCACGACGCCATCGTTTGGAGGCAAACGAGTAACGGGGTAAGCACGTGGCACTGGGCAAAACTATGGCAGTCATCACGGCTCCTTCGTGCCGTTCTCACGGATGCCAAGATACATTCGCGAAAGGAAGCGCCATGGCCTCAAACGCGCTAGATATTTCATCGTCTAGCCATTACACTAATAATCACTTAAATTATCGCCGATAACTTGGGTAATTCGGTGCACAAAGCCAAGCAAAGGACATGCGAAATGGAAATTAAAGATCGAATGGAAGAATCAAAAGTCACTAAAGAAGGGTTGTATTTGGCTAAACGGGTAAAGAATTACAAGGCTTACATTAAAATATTCAAGTCTCCAATTGGAAACTTCCGTAGTTGGCCCATGGCTCCTTTGTCGAGAACGGCACGACAGAAAGTTTGGGAGAGCACGAAACGGTACCTCTCTGGCAATTCCCAGCACGTGAGCGAGGTCTGACGACACCCGGTTCGCCAAAACAAATGTGCAAGCAGAAGAGGGCGTGGGGGGCCCCGATGGCGTTGCGACAAGGGCCAGAGCTGCCCATGGCATTAAGGACTCCAGCCAGGCACCACGAGGGACGGCGACGACCACCTGGGCCACCATTTGGATTCCCTCCTCACCACTTACGAGTGCGTCATTTGTTTCCTCGGCCCAACAGTTGCCAACATAATAATTATTTCGACTGAAATCCCTTAGCAAGCACGTCTGCGGTGGCCCAGCGAGAAATGTATCAGAAATATTTGATGAAAGAGAGCGGAGAACAGAGGAGGCTCCCTTTATAGACTCAAATTGGGGGCCGATTGCCCGCCGAGAGACAATGCAACACCTCCGCCACTTAGATTGAGTCTCACCAAGGTTACACTATATGTATTATCGTTGCCGAAAACCACTGCAGGCAATGACCGGGGCGCCAAGGATCGGGGAGAGGGACACGATGATGTTGACTGCTTCACGCCGCCGCTTTGACCAAAGAGGACTTGGCCCGTGAGTGGTGCCACCCCATACGGAAGGAACGTTTCCCGCTCACGCCGTGGTGGAGGAGGGCGCGGTGGCCCGGCGGGTAGAGCGCTGAACCGAGGAGCCAGGGGTCGATTCCCGGGGACGCACCCCCGACCCGTCACCCGAACCGTGTAGTTTTTCGGACAGTACCAGACCCTCCCACCCCCCCTCCGCCAGTGGCCCACGAGCCGGCGACCCAGTTCCCTCCGCCTTCCCAGGGAGCGCTTTTTCACACGGCCGTGAAGGCAGGGGCGGTCACGGCGCCTTCACACGCGCCCTTGCCACACGCGAGCAGCGTGCGAAAGAGAGCCACCAAGCCCCTCTCCCCCCCCTTCCTCCGAGAGGGGCATCACCGGAGAGAGCGCGCACATATACGCAAAGGCACTTTCATATTGGCTCGTCAAGAAAAGGACAATATTTTTATATTTTGGTGGGACAACCTCCGGAAGGGAGAAACTGAGGCCACGGGTGATGTGCCGGGTTGCGAGGGGCGAGTGTCAGGAGGGGGGCAGGGAGGCCGCCCCCTGGTGGACAAGGCTAAAAAGTCCAGGTCCGAGCATGCTCCTTGGAGCCACATGCACGCAGTCTCAAGGATTTTGCGCTTTGATGGCGTGTCCGGGGGCGGAGGGAGAGGCGATTAGTAAAGCCTAAAAGCAGTCATCAAAGGAAACATTAGATGGAAAGGGGCGCATTTAGGAACCGACAAATACGCTGACGCGGAATAAGGGTCGCACGAGAATTGTTTATGCGGATGATTTGTCTATCATGTCAAGTCACGCACGAGAAAATATTATATTCCACTTGTAGGAAACAGGCGTGGCATTAGAAAATGCACTGAGCACATAGCATAGGATGCTCACACAAGTATTGTGATTTGGCGTGGCCTTTACCAGTGGAGAGAGAAGGCAGGGCCGGGAGGGAGGCGGGCGGGAGGGGTGAAAGTGAACACTCGCTGAAACTTCGACCCAGACCCATCGAAAGAGGCGTTATGGAGGGAGGCTACAACGACGCATTGCTTCATATCGGGTGGAACTGGGGAATTATATCCATGGGGAAAATGCATTGGGATACGGCAAGTTAAAATTAGCCTGAAAGTGAAAATTTACGAGTCCGCGCATGAATATACAATTTCTTAATTAATCACTATTTCCGGTGATTTTGGAAAGTGTTTCATTCGCTTCCTCATTGTAGGCCAGGGATAGAAGTGAACTTTTGATGGCAAAATACAATTTTACTCGTAGTTGGATAACATGCATAATAAATTAAATACTTTATTTTGTTGAATAATTTTAAAGCTTAATTCGGGTTCTTATGGAATGAAAAAGAATATACACAAAACAATATTTTATTGAATAACTTGTGGGAAAGTGCTACTAGTTATTCATTTCATTGTTCACGGAAACTAAATCTTCATCTTCCGCAAACCCAACTAATGTTATGAATTTTCCGCCGAATTTCATCCCCATCTCCACTTCCCCCACATAACCATTAAACCATTGCCTCCACATATCATATGCATATGCCTGGCTTGCCCGACCACACTCTCTCCATCCGCCATTCGCACTTGAGCGACCTGTGACATGTACAGGTTACGGATATGATTAACATTCATCCAATCTACTCTAATTTCCGGCAATGCATTCATTAAGTCTATCCAATTCACTCCATCTATCGAACGCCTCCTCGAAATCTACGAAACATAAGAATATACCCGGTTCGTCACCTGTATGTTCCCAACCGACCTCAATACCGCTATGCCATCAGGCGTGCCTCTCCCCTTTCCTTAACCCAAATTGATCATCCTCTTGATCATTCCCAGTGTTCATCTCCATTTTCTTGTCGAGGATCCCGATAACCACTTAACCCGCGTGCGAAATCAAACTTACTGTTCTGTAGCACTCGCTTATGCCTTTCTCTTTTTTTAAGAGCTAAACACTCATCTAACTAAATCTTCCGGCTAAATTCCTCCTTCATTCATTCTACAGATTGGTCCATTAAATTCTTACAAAAACTTTATAGGCCCTTAACTAGTTCAGCTGGAATGTTTCTACCTCCATGGCTCTACGATTTCAATTACTTAAATGCCCTTTCTATTTCGCCATCAACTATGTCCGAACCTAAGCTATGACCATCCGCATATTCTCTTTCTTCGTCTAAACTTCTTGGCCTATGTCTCTACCATACCGTTCCTTTACAATCTCTCTAGAGTCTTTTCTGATTCAATTAATTACTTCCCTGACTTATCTTTACTTGCTTACATCTCCCTTACTTCTTCATAGATCTTTCACCCCCCCCCCTAAAGAGTGCACCCATTTCCACATTCCCCGGTGAATATTCCATATATTCGCATTTCACCACTCTTTCTTTCGCTCTACTGGTTTCCCGCCCTAGCCTATCATTCAAGTCTTTTTACTTCCTTCTACCCAACTCTGTGCTATTCACAAATTATAGGCATCGAGTTCGCAGTACATATCGTACAGCCAATAGTAGACTGACATCAATTACTTGCGCACGTGCCCACGACTCCAAAACCCCGCAAATTAGGCGAGTCGGTTCCTTTCGAAGGATCGTTCAGCGGCCGGCCGAATCTAGGAACGCCCAAATCGGTTTGAGGCGAGGAGCTCGATCGACGGAGAACGTAAGCCGAGTCGCAGACCCGGTCACCGATTGGGATTTTAGTGCGTACTTCCCCGGAACCTTCCGGAGTCGTACGATACAGTACACACGCGTCGTGGCGCCCACCACAGAATGCCCCGTAAACAAACACACTTCTCGGAAATCCTTTCCAAGAAATCCAACGAATCTTCACTAAACTTAATATAATTCTTTAATGAGCGCTTAATCGGATGGTTCACGAACACTTCCCGCCGATAATGAATTTGTCCCAGCCAATGGGAAATGGCACATTTATGCTTATTCATTACATTTACCGCATGCCTCAAAGTGAAATATTCTCGCAACCTTAAGGTGCTAACTTGACGACAGAGCCTCGTCCTCGAACAGAACAAATCAGGATTGTAATTTACTAGTTTGCTAATACTCTTGTCCGATGGCAGTGGCATTCTGAGGGGTGATTGATGTGTAAGTATCGTTTCAAACATTTAACGATCGGTAAGGAGAATAACAATAGACATACACGTGTATGTGCTTGCATAATATAAACTAAGCATTTTCCAAGAAGATTAGAACATCTGTGCGATCGAGAGAACAAGATTCCTGTGCTCGCGACGCGGACGCCTAGACCTTTGAGGGAAGACTACACAATCGAGAGGATTTCTCACAGGGGTATGTGCTTGCATAATATAAACTAAGCATTTTCCAAGAAGATTAGAACATCTGTGCGATCGAGAGAACAAGATTCCTGTGCTCGCGACGCGGACGCCTAGACCTTTGAGGGAAGACTACACAATCGAGAGGATTTCTCACAGGGTAGGCATCGTATCCTTTTAGCTCGACCGAGGGATCTGTTTTCCAACCCCGGTGACGCCGTACGACTTGTGAAAAAATGCAGTACTTGTTTGCGCATGCGCTGCAGTAACTGCTGGAGTTTCCCACATTATCTTGGTCGTATTTGCAAATGCACTTGCTCCACTAGACGAGGCGAGGGCCGCTGCGTCATCCGAGAGACCGATAAGGAGGCTCAGCAAAACCCGAAGATCAGAATGGGGATGCAATGCACAATAGATTCAAATTCAATACCGTAACAGCTCTACGTGATTGCACACGCCACTACTTTTCTGCTCGTTCTATTGAGCTTTTACCACAGGGTATACCGAATTAACTACATCGAGTACCCCAGGTCAATATTACTACTATTCAAGTACAAACGCGAAGTTGTAATGTGCAATTACTCAATTAAAAATTCATTATTGCTCACAATTAACTATGCAAAGCTTATCTTAAATGACCATTGAATGAACAAAACAAGTTTTAAGAATTTTCAATGCCAACTCACTGTAAATGAGTGCGTGTGTATGAATGGGCGTGTATAACGCGTACTCGTGGGAAAGTGAAAGTCTTGTGTGTGCGGAAGTGTGCATTTAATTTTTCGTGAACATGTTAACCTAAAAAAATATATTCCACCGATTACAGACTAAAACTTCACGCCAGTGACCGGAGACAAAATTGAAGGAAACGGTATTTTTTTGCAAGGCTCGCCCTCAAGAAAGCCAGCCAACAACGGGTACGGATTTTTCAGATAGCACTCGAAACAGTCTAGCCTCGATAAATCCAAACTCGCCACATCACAGCCCCCCCCCCTTCCCCACAGAGAGAGACGAGGATTTTCAATGCTAAACTGTTCTTTCAATTCCAAACATGTGATCGGGATTTGTTGACGTGAACACTTTTTGTCGATGTTACTTGGATTCTTTCCGATGAATTCTCGCATCCAGTTCTTGAATGCACCATGTTCCTCCATTACCATTTTACATATCAATAAGGTTCTTCTTTTACGTTGAGTTTGAATATAGCATTTTCTATAACTATTGTATGCTATGTAAATGGAGAACTAAATATTTTTCGTAACATAAGTTACACGGTTAGGAATTTGCTTCAACTTTTTTAGTTTTGAACGCTAAATTCTCTCCACATATTCCTACACAATAAGCGACACACTGCTATCGCTTACAGCTGAAATAACAGGGGAAACTCAATGACAAATGCTCCCGGCGAAGGGATGCAGCCCCTCGCACTCTCAGGCAAGAGGACTCCACAAGTGTGGAACGTGCTTGTCAAAAAACAGGATTATTATTCCTCTCCTTTCCGAAACATCCAAGTTACAAGTAAATACTTCAGTTCATGTAATAATTAATATTCACTGGGGACTATTTCGTTCGCTTTACTGGCAATAGGACAAAGTATAACTGATATTTAAATGGCATCACTGATTTTGTTCTCGTCGCGAGGCGTGTACTTAGCGTAGTACCGTCTGCGATGGCCTTTACATTGACTCCTGTTTTCTGAGTGAATAATCACGGCACTCGATCGCGGGAGTTAAAAGAATGCATTACCAATCAGGTTATATGTCCAAATAAATATGAACAAAAGTGAAATACAGTCGCCATTTGAACAATCTAGATTACTGCAAGAAATACGATTACTGCAAGAATACGACTCGTATTAATAGTAAAGATAATTAATTCAGATAATGATCAGAAATTCGGGATCTCGTCACATTACTTCTCTATCTTCATAAAAAAGACAATTGTTTCAGTTTTCTATGAGTTATGTTCGCACAACGATTTCCGACAGAGCAAATGAGAGCCATGGCAAAGCTAAGAATTCCAGCGGGACTCCCCATCGGGTGGTGGCACGTTTCGCGATTTCCAATAGCTTGACCGAAAAAATCGCAGCAGACATTTAAGCGTATCCGCTTTTCACACCATTGTTCCTCCTAAGTTTTTACATGATTTTTCCTTTCCTCCTTCATTGTCCTTTTGTTTATTTCTTTTGCCTGAAGGGCTTCATCCCATAACATTTTCGGTTTTGACAACGCCGTTCAGTGTTTTGTCCACTTCATATTCCCGAGTATTGGTGTTGCTTTCCTGTAATACCCGCGTGAGTGTATTATTCCCCCGAAGTAGGTCTCTCGCAATAGGATTAATTTACTCGCAAACCTATCGGGTCTCTTCCCAGTTAACGTCTAAGTGGTTAAGGTAGTCCAGGGCCGGTCCCTGGCGAGGGGATAACTTCCCCTGAAACCACTTTGGGCCAACCAGTTCGACTGTGTGTATGTATTTGTAAGTTCCCCAACATGGTCCCTGGCATTAGGATTGATTTCCTATCGATTGAAACCTATTTGGGAAGTACCCTCCCCCCGTGTAAACGCGAGCGTCGTTAAATTTTGAAATGCTCGACCGATTACTGCCGAGGGATTAACTCCCCCCGTAAAGCACCACACTAATAAATGACACAGTTTCAGGCGCATGCATGGTGGAAATTCTTCATAAAGAAAGAAGGCACATTGCTTTTCCACACAGAATTTTTTATCACGACCTAGGTTTCGTTAGAGCGATGAAGATGAGATGCTGAAGATGTTACTCGCTTCAACGAAACCTAGGTCGTCCTAAAAAATTCCGTGTGGAAAAGTGTCTTCTTTCATCAACACACTAATCTCAATTTTCCCCTCCTTGTTTTACTTTTGCAGTCAAATACAAAATCCTTTGCGGCTTAAAGAAATATTATTTAATATAGTCATTCTTAAAAAGGCCAATTTCTCCTTTCCAGTAATGGAAGCATGCGCGATTTGGAGAGAAAGTGTCTCATTACGAGGAATAGTAAAAATAATGAAATAAAAAGGGTGAACTAAGTGCGGGGAAAAAATACGTATCACCTGCACCACCCGGGAATCCGCGCAAATTTTCAATTCGCGCGGATTCCCGGGGGGCGTCCCACGCACTCGCCGGGCGAGCCCTCTCGAGTTGCGGCTCGAGCCTCCAGACGCAGCCTCCGACTAATTACTTCGCCTCATCTGCACAGCATCTCACCAGAACACGGCGGCGAGTGGCAGGCGGTGGTGGAACGCCGGGACGGCAAAGGTTCCCTTCTCTTTGTATTGCAGTTCTGCGTTGGACGGAAATCCGAACAAGAACCGAAAACCGATTCGCTCGACTCTCTTTCTTATTTTGTCGCAATAGTCTGACCTGCCGATGCGTTTACTAATTACAAATGACAACGTTTTCTCGCTCGTAACTGGAATATTTCGAACGAATGCTATTTCAATTTGCCATGAAAAATTTTCCCTGTGTTTTTCCTGAAACCGTGATGCGAGGATATTTATAACGGGCAATCTTCCTTCCATGTGAATGCGCGCGACAAACACCTCGATTAGCAATATCGGGGCCGACGGAAGTCTCTTCGAAATCCTCGCCGCCCCGGACTTCGCAGCAATTGTCCGCCGCTTCGTGCCATTTCCTGTTTTTCCACGAAACTTCCTCCGCTTTTTCATCAGCTGCTGAATTACGCTGCCTTAGTTACACGGATTCCAAACACATTCAATTTCATAGTCCACTGGCGAGAAATCACACGCCGCTCACCTTCCACTAATCATTTCCCCACCAAGCCTTCCATTTTTCCCCCGACGCCGGAGGGAATGCCTTCGCATCGCTTCCGCCCGTGCCACGCGTGACTCCCCGAGTGACTCCAGAGGCCCAGTGCGATCCGACCACCTCCCACCCAACGTGAAGGGGCGAGTTCACTTTTTTCTACTGTAGAAAGAATATTCCTCGCGTCTTGGTCGCGATCTTATCGTAAAAGGCGGAAGCTTCGCGAGAATCTTTCGTCTCTTTCAGACTTCAATTTATAGAACTTATTTATGCAAGGAAGGGTAAAGAGCCCATCACTTCGTTTTTTTATTATTTTCATAATTTAAAGTTATTTTGTCTCCAGATAGAGTATAGTAATGATATGATGCGTAGGGTGAATACATTATTACTCCGAATTATAACAGCTACAATTGTGATTACCTAATGATTACTAACAATGCAGTTGAATAAATTGTCCAATCTTCATTCTTTGCAGTCTTTCGCAGCGCTTTTGCTGTTCAACTACTTCCGCATGCCACAAAGCCAAGGAAGAGATAAATACACATAAATTAAAGGAGGGGTTTCGATGGAGTTTTGACTGACGCAATACGCAATAGTGGTACGTTCTAATCATTTTTGGATAATATTAAGATGACTGCGTCAGCTATTGAATGGTGAAGCGCCGCCGAACTTTGATCAAGACTCTCCAAATTGCTTTCCACGAGTACAGATAAGCATAAACGATACACCTAGGGTGAGGTTGTGACTCATGACACGTCTGAGTCAATGTAACTATCCTCATCTGGATTGCCACCACCGCATGAGAAAATTCGCGCTCAGTCGCTGAATCATCCGAGTCCAACGAGCGCAAATATTCAAAATATTGTTAAAAAGAGGGCATCATAAATACCCAGGTGTACCACGTTAATTATGGTCTATTTAAAGGAATCGAGATGGATTAAAATTCTAACACTTTCCACATTGAAATAAAAACTCGCAAGAGGGCGACGCAACACAGCCCATTCCACCATTCCGCAATGTGACAGTTGTCAACTTGGTGTATTTTTTCCTGGCCAACTCTCTTCCAGTTAGGAGCTCGCGGTCATGGTGCCGTTACGAAATGAATGGAGGGAAAGAATGACATTTACTCTTGAGAGAGACCTCAATACGCGAATCGGTTTTAGAGATTTCTATTTTTAAATTTGCACCGCGAAACGATATCTAAGTCCGCCGCGACCAGAAAGTGGGATAAGGGCAACTCGATACGGCCCGGGATGTTAGAAAAGAGGATGTTAAGACTTTGAACACTGCCGGCAGGTTATTCAAACACCCAAAATTCGGTGCACGCCAATGAGAGGGAACACGGCGCACATCCACAGATTCCAAGCACTCCAACTGCCAAGGCATTTCCACGAAACAATATGTTACACCTTGCAATAATTTAGTCGCAGTCAGTGATGAACAAACTCAGCCTACCAACGGGTATTTCCATTTTACGAGCTCGTGGGCCGTATCGGGAATACTGTAGCAATGTAACGCTAATTCGTGCATCGTGAGCTTACATTGTATTATTACATTAACAGCCGTTATAATTACTCATTGTTAAAGGTCTCGGTTAGATAATAATCGGGTAAAGTAACTAAAGGCTATTCTCATTATGACCATTCAAAGCCGAATACGAATCTACAGGTTACGAAATTTAATTTAATTCTTGACGAAGTTAATAAATATCTGGGACTATAAAAGACTAAGAAATGGAAAATTAAGCGAGAGCATCAACTTTTACTTTTATTGAATATCTCCTTCGGAGAGGTTACAGCATGAATATGCAAAAAATCTAACTTATATAATCAAACACTTTGATGCACACAATTTTGATAATGAATGAATTGCAAAATTGGATTTCGGAGGTCCAACTATTTACAATGAATTAACAAAGCACAACTTCCATTAAGAGGCAAAACTGAGACGAATGGAGTGTTTCAAGCACGGAGTATATCAACCGGGGGGGAAGAGGAAAACCCTGGCAAGCGGGAGAGAGAATTCAGGGCGACACGCTCCGAGCAGAGAAATTGCATCCAGTGGCATTTCTCACCTCCCGCATAAGAAATCGGATGGAAGGACAAAATCGAGAGCAGAACATCTCGAGGGAATAAGACGTGAATGATGAAGAAGTACTTTCCAGCATTCGCTCATCCATTGCCCAGGTGGATTCAAAAACCAAAGTAACATGGATAAATTTTCTTCCGAACGCAGCAGGGAAAACAATGAAGTGCGGGGTTTGTGCCCCGAGCGGGCCTCCTCCGGCGCCCGCGGAAGGCCTCTCCAAGAGTTGGCGACTGGAGAAGATTACACGGATACCGTAGGCATCCTTAAAACCTTAACGGACGAAAAATAAACTAACATTAACTACGACTAGTCTTTAGGCGTGGGCAATTTTGTAGAAATGGTAAATCGCTATTTCTAGAATGTAGGGCGGTACACAATTTTCCGAAATTTCAGGGTCATTGGAATTCTCGTACGCCAAGCATTATTGAATCGGTGAGAGGACATGTGTGTTTCAACCTCTTAGCTTTAGGACCCACCATACCCGCGCGCCCGGAGCCGAAAGTTCGGCTGGAACAAGGTATGCGTGCTGGAAGGTGAAAAAGCCGCCTTCCGGTATGCATGTAACTCGGTTTAGAATCCCTCTGTTTCGCTAAGATATAACATTCAGATATCCATCCGACTGATTTACACACCCGAGTGCCTTACGAGAGAGAACGGCGAGAGGCTGGAATGTACTTACACTAGGGAAACAAATTCGACGTGTGGCATTACCGCCGAGTCATCGAATCTACGCCAAACTTAACTCATTTCCATTCCGTCATTACTTGCATTAATTACATTTAAATTTCTGCTACAACATCCCGGATGTTGCCTTATGAACGATTGCGACATGCATTAACTAAGTGCAGCAACTGCGATTATAACACGTAAAAAGCGGAATAAACTCGCCCTCCATATCACATTTCCCGGCGGCCTGCCACAGCACAATTAGGCTTCTCTATCCCCCTTCTGGCCACGCCCCCTCGTCATCGCACACATTTACTCATTCGCCACTGGCGTCCGAGGTACCCTTTGCAACATCCGACGAAAATGGGGGAGGGACAGAGGAGAGAGGGAAATCCCCGAGAGGCTCCTGCGACGCAAGAGGAAGGCTAAAACACGTCATGCGCCCCTTCGAGGAGCATTCGAAGACGTCGGATGATCACGCCCTTCGCCCCGTGGGAGGAGGACCGCGGTCCCCCCCCTCTGGGCGAGACCTCAATGGAGAGGGACCACTCACCTGACTCGGACCACGCACCACTGGCGACTCACCTGCGAAGAGAGAGAGAGAGGACGTGAGTGAAGGGTTTCCGACTCGACGAGCCGACACTCGACGGCCGAAGCGCAAAATATTGGCACGGCGAGTCAACAAGTTAAAAAGCTTACCCAACACAATCTTACCAATACTCCTCGATATATTTAATGCCTGCATACATCGAAATTATTTCCCCACCGTCTGAAAATATTCGCAAATCATCCTCATTCCTAAATCACCTCATACCGATCCCTCGAACTATCACCTCATCACATTAACACGTACATTTTCCAAGATACCATGAACACCAATTTTAACATTCAAAACCTCAGAGGGAGTAACGTGGATATATTGGAAGAGCTGGAGATAAGAAGACGGGTAGAAAAAGGCATGTTCTTAATGACAGTTTTTCAACTCGTGACCCCCAAACCACGAACCTTCCTGACCACCTGCATTCTCCTCGGATCTCACCATCCCCACTCTCCGCCACTCACTGCCCTTGCCTCCCTCAACCACCCCCAACTACTTCAACCAATTCTAGCCACCCCTTTCCCCTCTTCACCTCCACCATATAACCGACATGTATGGGTGACTCCGTCTCCGAGGATGACGCCGATGCGTCGAAACTAGATGAATCGAATAAAATTGAGTGGATATACGCGTTGTTATTTTTACTTCAGTGATAATGGATTACCACAAAGTTAAGCCAGTTCACATCGAATAAATCATAAAAAATAGTCTGTAAATATCTTGGTGAGAGGGAGTATATTAAGATTCCATTTTGAATATGAAACCGCTTTCGGCATCATTATTCCAAGTCGTTGGAAAACTTTGTCTTGCTCTCGCTTCGATTTACGTCCATTCATCGGACCAAGTGCCTTCTATTGGAATACGGCAAACGGCATAAGTAAATCATTTCATAATTCAAGGATTTTTTATGGTTTCCCAGATGATAATCCAATTGATCGAATGCTTCTGCCTTAAATTTATTTTGAAAGCACAATGAATACAATGCTTTAGGCACTATTAAAATGAATACTATAAATGTATTGCACTCTTACATCATGTATATAAAAATCGAAAATTAAATTAACTTGACCAATTCGGGAAGTAATTTTGTTGAGAAATACATAATGGGAAGAGTTGACCCCAGCCGTACTCTTATAAATGGGCAAAGTATGGGTCAGGGGAATTAGGAAAGATATAAGTTAGCAGAAAATAATAAAATAAATTTCATAAAAGATACTAAAAATAAATTAATTGAATAGATCCCGCAAACGGTCAAAACAACCGTGTGTCTAATGATTAAATTACAAGTTATTCTAATAAATGAATATTAATCACGCACTCTCTAGCTTGGATGTACTTTGCAGCATTAATCCTTGCTAGTCTCAATCACTCACGCTCAAACAGGACTTACGAGAGATTTCCCTCTACGCCAGTGGTCCGACAGTTACACGTAATAAAATTAAAAAATATACTAATTGAAAAATAATCACGCACTCTCTAGTTTGGATGTGCCATGCAGCCTTGATCCTTAGTAGCGGGTTATTAATTATATGCGGGTCGCGGTGGTCTAGTGGGTAGAGCGTTGGACTACTGACTACTGGAGGGTCCCGGGTTCGATTCCCGGGCAAGGCACTCTGGGCACCTGCAGCTCCACCCAAGCTAGTTGATTTTTCGGGTACCAGATCTTCCTGGGAAACCATAACCGGCACAGGGAAAGGAACTGGCCCCCCTACCCTGATGTGTGAATATTCACACGCCGTATAGGGCTTGGTACATGGGTGAGCTCTACCATCACCTACTAAACCGACCTTCGGGTTGATTACCGTGTTTTTTTATGTAATTATATTTTTAATTCTTTAAATTTTATTTCTTGCGACTGTCGGACCACTGGCGTAGAGGGAAATCTCTCGTAAGTCCTGTTTGAGCGTGAGTGATTGAGACTAGCAAGGATTTATGCTGCAAAGTACATCCAAGCTAGAGAGTGCGTGATTAATATTCATTTGTTACAATAACTTGTAATTTAATCACCAGACACTCGGTTGTTTTGACCGTTTGCGGGATCTATTTAATTCATTTATTTTAGTATCTTCTATGAAATTTATTTTATTATTTTCTGCTAACTTATATCTTTTCCAACTCCCCTTACCTATCCTTTGCCCATTTATAAGAGTACGGCTGGGGTCAACTCTTCCCATTATTCCATACGGCCGTAGTTACCGTTCGCCTTATACAGAGAAATACATACCAAGTACCTAGAGAAAAAAACAACAAAGTTTCGTTCCTGAACTTTTGTATGTTCCAGAGCAATAGACTTATTTTATTACACATTAAACTTATTTTAGAACACACCGGACACACTTGAACCATGCCCCGTATCTGAAGCGGAGAAAAAGGAAAAAAAAATTATTCTACTAATTTTTCGACAATTCCTGGCAATTTACACTAAGTAAAAACGCAACTGACCACAGCCGTCAGTCGCCTCCCTAATAACTACTACCACCAAGTAGAAACCCGTGACTTTTTCAACGTTTTGAAAACTTAGCAGAGGGACCACCACCCACGGCATAAACGACACATGCATTGGAGACGGGGCATGAAAAGGATCGGAACCCAACGGCTACACACGAGTCATTCGATGAGAAGTGTGGAGGAATGGGAGGTGCGAAGCGCGTGAAGGAGCGAGAATACACGAGGAGTTGGGCGCATGCGTGGAGGGGCTCTCGGAGGACACCACCACCCAGGGTGCACAACATGCTGCGCGACGACTACCGATCGTTCGGCGGAGAACCCGGATCCACATTGGTGGCCGCACCCGCCCAAATAAACGCTACCTTTCGAAAATGGCATTCCGTTCGGGCACGTTGATAATTAAAATGAGGAAAAATTACTTTCATCGAAGCAATCGCCGCGCCGAAGGACAAATCAAGCATGGACCTCTCTCCCTCTCGAACCGGTTTCCGCCCCGGGCGATCCACCTCTCCCCCATCCGTGGAACAATACCGGCGGGCCGCGAGGAGAGAGGGACGGCCCCCGCCCAAGGTGGACTGGGGGCGGGAGATAGTGGCCCCGGGGGGCAGCCCTCCGGAAATCCTCCCGCGACCCCGTGAACGACGGGGAAGCTCGAACCCCTGCCGCCCACACGCCCTTTGTCGAAGGAAAGGCGGCGGGAAATGCCATCGCCGGTGCAACATAAGAGGGAGATTTCAACGCATGCAAATCCTCGCCTTGACTGGGATTCGAAAACAGTTCCTTCAGCTTCCAGGGATCCAGCCTTTGAGGGATATGACGGAATGAAAGAACTGGAATCCAGTCCATTCGAAAAATTTTCTCACTGCGGTATCTCTCGCGCTCATTTCATGTCATTCATTCATTTACATCCCTCAATTATATTGATATTTGTCAGTTAATCAGGGGTTAACTTTCAATGATTTGTATTATTTTGCACTTTCCTACAACATAACTGCCGTCTTCTTTTTGCACGAACCACGAGAGGCTGCCCACAAAGCCCCGTTTTCTATATGGATCGTTGCATTATTATTGTTTATTTTTTAAGTATTTAAGGCTGGAATTTCACGGTTTTACTCATAAAGGTTTAATGTTTTCAGTTGCCCATTCATTAATTTTAACGTACGGGTAGTGATGTAAACCTAAGGCCAAGGTCAACAATGTTAAGGTCGGTTGGGTAGGTGATGGTAGAGCTCACCCATGTACTAAGCCCAACGGCGTGTGAATATTCACACATCAGGGTGAGGGGGGGGGTCCTTTCCCTGTGCCGGTTATGGTTTCCCAGGTAGATCTGGTACCCGAAAAATCACATAGCTTGGATGGAGCTGCAGGTGCCCAGTGACTTGACCAGGAATCGAAACGGGGCCCTCCGGTCAGTAGTCCAACGCTCTACCCCTGTACTACCGCGACCCACCGCATACAGGGTTCGTCCGTAAAATAAGTGTACTGAGCTCAGGAAAAAAATTTATTACACTTTTACATATCTTAAGCTAATATTCCTCAAAATAGGACCCTTGTGAGTCGATACACTTGTTCCAGCGGCGTTCCCATTCCTGGAACGCTCACGCGAAGGCATCATCGGGAACCTCTCGAAGACACGTCGTCACGGCCTCTTTGACGGCGTCCAAAGTCCCGTATCGCGTTCCTTTCAAACTCCTCTTTATCTTCGGGAACAGAAAGAAGTCCGGTGGTGCCAAGTCCGGGCTGTAGGGCGGGTGCGGCAGCGTTGCCACGCCGTGCTTGGCCAAGAGGTCCGACACGACAAGCCCGGTGTGAGACGGCGCATTGTCGTGAAGCTGCCGCCAGATGTTTTTGATCGCTGACCGGACGCGGGCGACTCGTTTTCGAAGCCTGTCGAGCACTTGGATGTAAAATGCAGCATTTACAGTTTGTCGTTCAGGTACAAATTCGTAGTGGACGACTCCCCTTTTGTCAAAAAAGACAATGAGCATCGCCTTGATCCGAGATTTGCTCATGCGAGCTTTCTTTTGACGGGGTGATGATGGGGTGTGCCACTCCGCACTTTGTCTCTTCGACTCCGGGTCGAACTCAAAGACCCACGTCTCGTCACCCGAAACGACGTTCTCTAAAAAATGTGGATCATTTTTGCAGTGATCCGCAAGTTGTGTCGCGATTTCCAAACGATTGAGTCTTTGATCATCACTGAGCACTTTCGGCACCAACTTTGCACAAATTTTTCGCATCTGTAATTGGTCCCTAATAATCTCGTGCACTATTTTTTTTGGCACATGACACTGGTCTGCTATCATCCGAACACTAAGACGACGATCAGAGTTCAGTACATCGCGAACTTTTCGCACATTTTCGTCGGTTAGTGTCGTTGATGGGCGTCCAGGCCGTGGTTCGTCGTCGACCTCTTCTCTGCCCTCCACGAACATCTTGTGCCACCGAAAGATCATGTTTCTGGACATGGCTGACTCCCCGTAAGCCTGGTTAATCATACCGACAGTTTCGGTAGACGATTTCCCAAGCTTTACCGCAAATTTGATGGAATAACGCTGCTCCAAAAACTTCGGCATCGCGTTCCGTGACGTGGGTCGAGCGTGGAGGTTCGCGTTAAGAGAGCTCCTCACTACACCACAGCTCAGAGCCGACTGCCTTTTTCAGCGTCGCTTGCCAACATACCCCCCATCCAATCGCAGCCCGTCAGAGCGGTGCTGGGCGCGCCTGGAGCGGCGGGAAAAAATCAGTGCACTTATCTTCTGGATGAACCATGTACATACATTTTGTATCGTGTATATATATAATTACATGCATGTGGCCTTGGTAAATATCATATATATTAGGTTAGGAAAAAGAAATCCATTATGTGCTCGGTAGATGGCTTTGGTGATCGATGTCTCGTTAAGTACCGATCAAACAATTTCAAGTTTATGCTCGTTGTCAAGGTCATATTTGACACCAAAAAAATGCCTTTGCTGTTTTATGTTTGTTCCATTCGGTTGTGCGTTACACGGTGTTAACAATGGAAGTCAACAAAGAGAAAATTCGGTACATTTTAAAGTTTTTCTTTGATAAAGGCGAAAATGCAAACCAGACCGCTGAAATTGTGAATGGTGCTTATGGTGCCGATACTATAACAGCTAATTACGTGCAATATTGGTTTCGTCGATTCCGTTCAGGCATTTTTGATGTTAAAGATGCACCTCGCACAGGCAGGCCCGTCGTCGAAAATGTCGATAAAATCACAGAAATGATCGAAGTTGACCGGCATGTTAGTAGTCGCAGCATCGCCCAGGAGCTAAAGATCGGCCATAAAACAGTTTAAAAGCATTTGCGGAAAGCTGGATTCGAAAAGGAGCTCGATGTTTGGGTGCCACACTAATTAACATGATGAATCGAATTTCCATCTGCGATGCCTTGGCCAAACGGAATGAGCTCGACCTATTTCTGAAACGGATGGTGACTGGGGATGAGAAATTGGTCACATACGACAATACTGTGCGAAAACGATCGTGGCCAAAGCGTGGTGAAGGAGCTCAAACAGTGACCAAACCACGACTAACGACCAGGATGGTTCTGGTGGGACTTCAAAGGAATCATTTACTAAGAGTTGCTTACCAAAGGCCAAACACTAAATTTAGATCTCTACTGTCAACAACTGGCCCGTTTGAAGTTAGCGATTGACCAGAAACGGCCAGTGTTGGCCAACAGGAGAGTTGTTATGCTTCATCAGGGCAACGCAAGACCATACGTCTGTAGTGACTCGCCAGAGACTCCGGGAGCTTAGTTGGGAGGTTTTAACGCATCCACCATATAGTCCGGACCTGGCACCAAGCAATTACCGCCTTTTTCTCGCATTGCATTGCCAAACTTTCTGAGTGATAAGAAATTGCAATCAAGAGAAGATTGTGAAAATAGATTACCATAGTTTTTCGCCAATCAGGTCCAAGACTTCTATGAGAGAGGCATTATGAAGCTACTTTTAAAACCACAACAAATTATAAAACAAAACGGTGCATATTTGATCCAAATCGGACATTCCGAAACATCACAAAGTTTTGAATTTCACGCAAAAATAATGGATGTCTTTTTCCCCAACCTAATATATGCTGATAACTATGCCAAATATTTACATTATACACTACAACGCTATGACAATGAATTAAAAAGGAGGTGTTGATCCACATTTCGATCGAATAAAGTCGTTTCTCTTTCTCTACACGACTCTGAACTCGGGTGCGTGGAGTGGAGAGGAGTCCTAGCATCCTAGAGGAGCTAGGTTTATAAAATGTTGTCAAGATAAAGTGAGTAGCGTACCAACATTATTTAAAATAACTAGGTTTGGAAAGCTCATGGAGAGAAGGTTAAATTGCAGATTAAATCTCTTGCTGGGAATTGGTAGGATGTCTTCTTTAGTGATGATGTTGAAAATGTATTATTAGCCCCATAGTACTTAAGGTAAGAAATCTTGTTAATAAAGTCAGAGAAATTAATTGTAGAACGAATATTTAACATTGTATTTTTCCAACGAACGACAATGGATCAGAATAACGTTATCCGAATGCGCCAGTGGGAAAAAGCATTTTGTGTCAAAAGTAGCCCGTGATGCAATCAACCCCTGACACACACCCTAGCTGCGGCTTGCAGGGTACCATACATATTATAATATTTTTACAGTATTACCTTTCCAAAATTCCATGAACACCTTAGCTCTCTAAAATCACCCACGTATCCCTAATGGCGCGAGTGACATCAACTGATGGACGCCTCCCCCAACCACTATAACTACTTGGAATAAATGCGTACACTCCCCTGCATTCCGCCGAGAACATTCTGAATATCAATTTTGGCTTCCGAGGTGAAGTGCATGCCAAGGTGAATAAGTTGGTTCCTGGGTTAAAAATGTGTCCTCTACCAAATACAAAGTCTTCTTTCCTCAACCATTTGGTGAAAACCACGAATGGCTATCACCAACCCGTGGGCCAATCTCTGCTCCGAGGGCGGCCTCGCACCGCGCTGATTTTCGGATGAAACTTGTTTTTCTCGGCCATGTGCGAGTTCATTCCTCCGAAACGCGACTATTTGAAAACGACTACACTTGGAGGTGGATAGAAAAGGACACACTTGTCGTCAGAGGGGGTTCGTGTTGCCTACGGTGGCCTAATCTTACTCTACTCAACTCTTTCACTATTATTTCCAATGAAATTCCTTCTTTCATCTTCCACCATGGCGCTACGCTCTTTACGCTAAGATCGCTCTATCTTTCTCTCAACTCATTAAGGACTTCATTTAATTAACTTAAACGCCGTTAGACCTGGAATAAATGAAAACTCACGATGTTGGAGTTAAGCGTGCTTAGACTACGAACTATAGATGTAGAGGACTTTGATTGATGCAGAAGACTTTGTTGAAAGAACTATCACTGACCACTGTAAGTCAGATAATACAACAAATAAAGTAACAGTCGGTACATTTTGGGTGACTCAATTATTCGGCGGGGTATTGAAAGCATGTTTGCAACAGAAGAATATCCTCCGGAGGCTTGAGTTTTCTGAAAGATTTGCTCCTCGTTCACTTCAACTATTTGCGAAATAAATACTTGTCCGCGAAGTTTGCGCGTGTTGATCATCAGTTCGAAGAAAAGCCGCTCAGAGTGAATGTGTCATCTATTGCTCCAGAGACGAGGTCATGACCTGGTCATTCTTCAATTCGACATGGGTTTTCGTCACACATCATTCACCTTGGCGTTACTCGACGTTTTCCAACCGCGCGATCCACAAGCGGAAGGCTCATAAAGGCGATTCCTACTCTAACCTCACCGAACGTCGGCGCATTCTTTTTGTATGAGCAGCGTTCATTGGATGACGACTCTGCCTTGATGTGGTCACGAGGATGTTGGATTGGCCGGCCACTCCCGTAATGTAAGGTCTCGTCCAAATATGACCTCATTCCTGGGTGCTGTTACTCGGTATTTGATCCCCTCCCCTATCACCACTTTTCATGACGCCGGAGCCGGGCCTCTATTAATATGACGTCACGACCTGCCATAACCCCCTGCAGTCGTCAAAATCATAGGTACGCAAGTACATAATACGGAACATAGACGGCCTGATTACTACGGAGAAAACAAGTTTGGCAAAAGCAGAATATTAGCCGAGAGGAAAATTGCCGGCACAAAATGCACGGGACGCACGTCTCTCCCGCAGGCGGGGGAATGCGTCTCGTGAAAATAGGAGGGGAAGAAAGTTTGCTCTACGCTACGGAATAGCCAAGTGATGAAGAGATTCAGATTCCCAGGGCAACGAAAAAAACTATTTCAGGCTTTATGTTGTGGCACTACTCCCTGCCGAAGTATAATAAAAGACGGCGCCACAAGGTATTTTACTGTCTCTCACACGACGTAGATTGTGTCAAATTTGGCCATACCCGTTGATGAAAATATCTGCCGGGAAGTCGCCGAGCGTAAAAATAAAATTTCTCGGAGAAACTCGAATTCGATCGTCAAAATATTGTTTTTAACAACTCCGTTGCAACTGTACCTCGACCATCATACTTCACACTCCCTTCGCTTCTGACATAATATTATTTTTAATTTCTAAGAGTAGGTAAGGGAATCAATGAAAAAATGGATTTTAAGCCGTATATTCCAACCCCCCCCCTTGAAAAAATACAGCAAATCCCTCGCCCATGCTCCGTGTGAGTAGCACAGTGTAAGGGAGCACATCGTGCACCAGGCGTCACCACGTCCCCCAAAGTGCGTGACATCATTTGGGAACGTGTCCTAAATTACGCCGGTTCATAATTTTAGTTACTTTCATTCGCGTTTATTTCGGGCGTTAATTAGCTCACCATCTCGGTCTGATAAACATAATAGTGTCTTCCTAATGGTGGGAGAGGCACCCTGCTCCTCCTCCCCTCTCAGGCGAAATAACTCTCCTGGGGGCGGTTGCCATTGTCGCCGGCGCCACTAATTAGCTCGCTCAGCCAGGCTCCCATCTCCCTTTGGCGCGCTCTGGCAGTGAGCGTACCCGCTGCTGTATGTGGGGCGTCGCTGCTGTATGTGGGGCGTGGGCCCGGGGGAGAGCGGGATCGCTCGGTGTGCTCTGCTTTCTGCATCCATTGTCCGCCTTTCTCTTTCTCAGGGAAAACGCGACGCCGATTATTCGAAGGGCGTGCATAAAGCGAGCTCTCCTGGTTCCATGCGTACCTGTCCGAGCGGCCCCCGCTGGGTCCCTCAGTGGAAGCCCTCGACGACTTTCCACTTCATTTCAGGCAAGCATTCTCACGGCTCACAGAGACACGGACGAACCTCCCGACTAATGGCTACAAATGAATGCTAGTTTTCATGTTTCAGCCTACATAAGGTTCTATATCACTTGCCGTGAACTTGTAATAGTTTTAATAAATAAATATTTAAAAAAAATGCAAATAGCATTTTATACACGCAACGTCTGTGTATATGTACACAGATATATGAGCACATCAATAAGAATACCATTTATGCATGCAAATGTTTCATATCTAGCACCACTGCGCTGCAGGAGACGCGATTCGGCAATTAATCCAACTTCATGAGGATCCCATATATGGCAATAGCAGCATATTCTAAATGTGGCCTAACCAGCGAAAGATAACTAACATATCTCTTTAACCGTTTCATCACGTTTTCCCAATACTAACATTTTGAAATCCTAACATTTTGTTGGCGTTTCCACAAATACCCCAGGGTGTTTCACCCTGGAGAGGTCGTGAGTGAGGGTAACGCCTAAGTGTTTAATTGAGTTATGCCAACGTATAACGAATAATGAGTTATGGCATTACGGTCATCTGCTTAAGCAGCTTTATCCTCAGGATAATAGATCTTTTTTAAACACTATCGTCAGCAAATGCATGCATTTTAATCTTAACCACAGAATTAATGTCATTCACGTAAGGAAGGAATAAAAAAAGGCCCGGTAACACTTCCCCGGGGAATACCTGAATCGAATTCCACTGCATTAGACCATTACAACATCTATGACTACGTAAACGCCCATTCAAAAAGGCCTTTGATTGACCATGGCCAGGATATTTTCGTCCATTCCATAGGTTTTCAGGTTTGAGAGTAGTTTATCATGAGGCATAATTTAGGACTTTGCGAGGATTAACTTCTCTGTTGATCACTGAAGCAGGAGGATAGACGCAGATTGGAGGCTTTTGAAATGTGGGTGTGGAGAAGAATGGAGAAGGTGAAATGGACCGAAAGGAAAACAAATGAGGAAGTACTGGAGATGGTGGGTGAGGAGAGGGGTTTGTTGAGAGAAATACTATGGAGGCAGGAAAAATGGACGAAGGGCGTATTGAGCGGTAGTGGAATGTTGAAGAAGGTAATAGAGGGGAGAATGTTGGGCAAGCGAGGTAAGGGTAGGAACAGGATAGGGATGTTTGACGGGATGAAGGGAGGAAGAAGTACACCGAGATGAAGAGGGACCTGATATAGATTAGTTTGCTAGGTGGGGAGTCACAAAATGTTTATTTGATAGTTGTGTCCATCCAAAAACCTACCTTAAACGGTAGATTACCTAATAATAATAATACCATGAGGCACTTGGTCGAAGGCATTTTTAAAATCTAGAAAATCCGCGTCCACTGGGACATTACTCTCTCCCGAACAAAGAATACCATCAACAAAATGCGGGCCCGGAGCTAGGTCTAACAGTCCCAAGTATGCAATTTCAATTTTGGATATCGGTTGGCGGAAATGATTTGTTAAGCTATCGGAGACAAAGGTGACAACGCTGTGAAAGGAGGAAATTAAGAAGTCGGCCTTTTCCAAACTGCTCGTTACTCTTTCGCCTTAATCATTTTAAAGCGAATGAACTGCAGACTTATTTTACTAAACCTTTCTGATATGGAACCAAAAGTCATTTGGATTCTCGTCTAAAAATCCAATTATTTCTTTTCTTTTGAATTCGCTTGGCCTTTGCAGAAATTACTCATTGTCATTCGCCCTACATATCCCATTCCTATTGTCTCAAGAGATATGGTTCTCTACATTTTTCATCTCGGCATGGTATGGCCTTCGCCTTCCATTTAATAACGATTTTATAACTTCCGCGTTGTACCATCTACGTTACATTTCATACATTTACATAGAATGAACCTGTTGACTGCTCAGCGCGTGATGCCAAGGAAGATTAGACGTATCCGCAGTATTTCGGTGCTCAAATTATTTCTTAAAATTTGCAAATACACACCGTAACATGCACTCTAGTACCGAATAGTACCTCTTCTAAATATGTAAATTCCTTTAAGCATCTCATTTCGGATCTCATATAAGGAAGATTAGCATTCAAGTATCTGCGTTCGCTAAATCTTTTGATACTCGTACATTCCATAATTCTACCATAGGATACCAGTGTCGCAAATATTTACGGGTCCTTGGCACCAGTCACTGCACCATCCTAACTACATTACCCCCCCGTTCAAAAATTCGTGGAATTCTCCTTGGCAGGGATATTGTTGCTTAAAGTGGTCAGGTTTTTCGAGGACTTTATGAATTATTATACGTACAAGTGACCAACAACCAGCATCAACGATAGAAGCACAATGGGGAATGCAATGGAAATAAATGAAGTAAGGTAGAACATTTGCCAAAAGTAAGTAAACATTTTGGATGGCTAACATGGAAAAATTATCGATACTTCGGAGCAATTTCTGACGACAAATTCACTACATTGATCGCAAACTTACGAATATGATCCCTGGACAATGAAAGTTGCTACCTGTAAGAATGTTTCAATGTAAACATTGCTTTGCTAATTTGTACTCATAACAGCCAGAATTCAATAGTTACAACCCCTAAATGAGAATGTTGTAATTACAACACTTATTCGCAGTATTTTATATTCTGAATTTTGACAACGATAGTCTAACGAATTCATGTAAAAAAACTTGTTTCTCATATGTAAATGAGCATTGAATCGACCGAGCATAGCTACCATCAAGAGTGTGAAAATGCATGCATGAAAAAATGTTTATCAACATGCAGCTACCATTATTATCATTTCTTGTAGGAGCGCCCCAAGCTCTATGGCGCACACAAATCGAACCAATCCATTCCCAAAAAAATTCGGATCGCCCGTCATTTCTTGTACAATCATTACGCCATTACAGAACTATAACAGCTCTGAGGATTGTTAATGAGTCGCAATAATTGAAAATGTGATAAATAATGAACATTATTGTTCAAAATTCCAGAAACTGTAACAGTAACTTTAACGGAGTCACCCGCTATGTGTGCATTATAATGCAACCATTTCAGAGAGTAAAAATCATTCGCCTTGACCGGGATTCGAACCCGGATCCCTCGATATCCGGCCAGGTGCTTTAACCAATTAAGCTACCGAGACGTCCTCTTACACTCTGAAATTTTGGGGGCTTTAAAGGAACAAGATGTTATGACGAAATACCGTACATACAATGTCCAAAAAATTTCAGAGTGTAAGAGGACGTCTCGGTAGCTTAATTGGTTAAAGCACTCGGCCTGATATCGAGGGATCCGGGTTCGAATCCCGGTCAAGGCGAATGATTTTTACTCTTTGAAATGGTTGCATTATTATTGTTCAACTAATTTATCAATACCGTATCGTTTGCCATTGAAGTAAACGTTTTGGGTCTATTTTTTTGGGTCAGTTGTTACCCCAATTCATTACGTTGAATATGGATGAACTTTCCCTCCCAACTTTCGAAGCACCGAAGCTTCACTCACTCGTCATCATTCGACATTTCTCATCTGATGCTCGAAATTAAATGATTGAAGCGACCCAAAACAAATCGCCACTCGTGGAATTCGGAATTTGGAAAAGACATTCTTTGGGATGAACCCACTCTCTCATTTTTGCAACCAGTATTCGGATGCTGCGGAATCACACGGTGCTATCGTTTTAAAACACTCAAAAGTTCTGCTGCGGTAGCACTAGAAGGACCTCATCCTATTTTCAATTGGTTCTGCCTTCCCGATGCCCAGCGGGTACAAAACGCCCCCACGGTAGTAGATGGGTCGGTCGCCTAGCACGCTTTTCACGAATGACTTGAACCTTCACGAATGCACGCACCCCGCACAACTGGGAACTTGGCGTTCACAGCGGGTGGGGCAGCGACCGCGTCATCTCCCCTATCAATCAAAGGCCCAAATGCAAAGGCCGAAATGGACTCATCGGAAATGTCGACCTATCCTCACCTCAACGTGACGTATGAATCACTCTCAGTTTACCGAAGAACCTGACATCATACCACTCTGTCCCCAATGCGATAGGCCATGTTCATCCAATATTGATTTTCGATTCTAATTAGGTGTGGAAGCGGTGGGTAAACCAAAGTAATGAACCCGAAGTTCCGTTCGATGAGGTGGCGTTAACACCATAACGGAATAATTCCGAACTTAGTGGCAAGAGAGAGCTTGACATGGACTTGAGGAGCAGGGCCAGTTACTTTTCCCGTGACACCCGCCGTTTCTACTGAAGTACGGACCCCACGAAACTCAAACAGCATTAGTTTTACGGTTCACTAGTCCAGAGGCATTGTCCTCGGCATATCATAATTCCTTATGGAAGTATTGACCCTATATCACGCAATAATTAACTAATGTGACACACGGAATTACTTCATTCTAATCTATTACTGTTACTCTCACACCTCTAGTGGTTTATGTCAGCCTCCGACAGAGGGACACATGTTCATCCCAACGAGTACTCCCCCGTCCAGCAATTTACCTCCAGCGAAATTCTTTAACATACTTTTCAATCGAAACGAACGAACAAACGGTTTTCCCGGAAAATTTAGTTTTACAGCGGCGACTATATAGCGGGTTATATTATCAATGGCTTCGCTGACTTACCGTTTCCGATTTACCAACAATTCTCAAAATCGGACAGAAAGAAATACAGCAATTCCACATTCACTCTTCGCTATATCCACGACCATTATGATGATGATCATGTGAAGGATGGAATAATTGAATGCGAGCCCGGAGGTGTTGCTTTTCCTTCAAAATCGATATATCTACGTGTAATTATAGAATCGGTGGACTTCCGATGCAATTGTAGCATCCGTACAATTTACTGGCCAGGATGATTACCCCCCCCCTTAAGTAACCAATTAAAGGCGTGGGTTTAAGCATGCGATATCACCGCTGCTGACTCGATGTGGACTAAGGGCCAAGAGTAGTGATAACTGATAACTTAAGTAGTGGCGTGGGTGATATCAGCGCTGCTGACTCGCTATCCGAGAGGACAGTTGGGCTGGGCCCCTCTGGTTGGAAGCACTACAGCAGTCGGGGACTCGCTATCCGAGAGGACACTTGGGCTGGGCCCCTTTGGTTGGAAATGCCAAGCGGCACCAAGGGGATATACAAGAATATTACTGTAAACTCTGTTTTCCTGTATTAAATCGGGACCGCCGTTGTACTCCCTTTTAGTTCCTTTTATTTTCCCCCATCTCTATCGACGAACACCTCCCCGCGTCACCACCCACCAAACTCAAGCCCCCCATTTATCCTCGAGGCAGCCACTCGAGTCGTGGGGTACTTTCTCGTGTCGCCAATATCCCCTCGAAGACGCGGGGATACGACAAAATGACACTACTGTCAATGGTGTCAATTTGAATTTCTGAATCGAATTATATCACACTGGCATGCCACAAGATTCAAGAGCAAAATGACCTCTGCCGTCGACGTAACCAAAACAACTTAAGTTCTTAAATGAAGCGTCAGGAATAAAGTTCATTTAGACTAAATTAAGTGTTTTGGGCCTTCCCAACAGTCAGCTTTCGAGAGTGTTCCGTACAATAAATTGTTACGCAAACAAATGCTATGGTATCAATACGAAAACAATAAGTTGGATGATTAAGAGACTTCTTGTCAAATCGCAAACAAATAGTAGTCATCGATGGGTTTTGCTCAAAGGAAAGAGTTGTAACTTCGGGCGTCCCCCAGGGAAGTGTAATAGGGCCTCTTCTATTCTTAATATACATTAATGACTTAAGCGCACACGTTAGTAGCAATCTCAGGTTATTTGCTGACGTCACGGTGGTATACAGGGAAATAAGGAGCCAACTATATCGCGAGCTACTCTCTAGAGACTTGGACATAATCTCGGATTGGTGCAAGAAATGGGGATTAATGCTTAATATAGACAAATGCGCAGTTTTGAAATTTTGGAGCAAAAGAAGGGACGAACAGGACATAAATTATGAAATAACGAGGTTCTGTGCTAACCACGGCATATCAAGTTAAATATTTGGGGGTAGTTCTAACACCACGCCTTTCTTCAGGAGCACATATCAGGACAATATGAAAATCCGCTTCAAAAAAACTAGGCTTCATTAAACGGGTGGTGGGGAAATGTAGTGAGAAAGTAAAAACGGGGTGTTATTTCACTCTTGGAAGGGCTCTTTTGGAATATGCCGCAAGTATTTGGGATCCTTGGGAGAAAGTTTGGCAAAAAGAATTGGATAAGGTATTGGGAAAATCCGCCAGATTCGTGAAAATTTGTTATAATACTCGTGAGAAGCCGAGTGTGACAGGCCTTTTAGGGGAATTAGGCTGGGAGCTACTTGAGATGCGAAGAGAACAAGGCCGAATGAGCCCTTGACTTATTTATTAGCCCGAAAACAGCACTTCGACCTTTACATCGAACTTTGAACAAAGATAACAATTTGACAATTATATACACCCAAAGCCCTAGGTGGAGGAAAAACAACCTAGGCCGGAATCGAACCGGCGACTTCTAAGTTGGCAGACGAGGATGTTACCTCGCCGCCACCGGGGCCGACCTTTTCTGAAAGGTTCACATTAAACAAGTTCAACAATGACACTAAAGGAATTATTATGGTCACACACTACTTAGGTATATTAGGCCACAAAGATAAGGTAGGGGAGATAGACTTCTGCGCAGAGAGACACAGATACCCGTTCTTTCCCCTGACGATCAGGAACCATCACAGTAAGAAACCAAAGTCACTATAGAAATAGTAAAGACATTTAATTTACAAGTTGGAACAATATTAAACGTTGATTAAGGTACATGCATAAGAGAAGGTAGGTACATGTGTATGTCCGTTGATAGTACATGTATTTGCTTGCGAGTAAACTGAAGGTTTTCGCGTGAATATCGCATTTGCCTCTTTGGGTGTTGGTTTTCATGAATTTGTTGGTATCGCATGTGGGCTTATTCTCTGTTACGGGTGATGACGTAACACCCCCCGCCACACGTCCTTGCAGTGGCTTACGCGGTATTGCGTAGATGTAGATGTAGCCATCCAGCGTTGCTCCCACCTAACAGGTGTTCGCCCCTGGTGGGGTGGGAGGAAGATCTCGCTCCATAACGGAGAAAAAGAGAGAGAGCGATGAACGGAGGTGGGCGGAGGGGAGTGGTACGGTGGTGGGAGGTTTCTCCTTTGGCGAGGACTGTCTCGCACTCCCCTTCATCAGAGCGCGACTCCGTCCCAAGATTCCTGCACAGAAAATCCCGCGACTCACACACCACTGCACTTACCCGCCTCGCATCCGCGAACAAGACGTCTCAAGAAGGATCTACGTTTCACTTCTCCGTGAGAGAGATTAACCACTCCACTACGGTAAGGACTAATAATGGAGTAAGGACGTGCAGTAAAAAAAGAACCCACACTTCCATGTACACTACTTGCATGAACACATTACGAATTATTTCAACAGACATGTGTCCCAATGAAATTTCCCCGCACGTTTCGCGGTAATTCGTCGAGGATTGAGGTGGAGCGTCAGTCGGAGACTCCAAAGGTGGGCGACGAAGAAGAACCGGAAATATAAGACGGACAGGGGAAAGGAGGAATGAAAAGAATGGCTGGACACGGAAGGGGGAGGAAAAGAGTTGCGGGAAATATTCAGAGACGCCCAATCAAGTGGTTGGAGGAGATCTCGAGAGTTGGAGTGGGTCGTTCGTGAAGGCTGAGATGGAAGGGAGAGTGTTGCGGGAGAGGAAAAGGAATATAGGCAATATGGGCGCCATGAAAGGGGATAGAAAGTACATCAAGCTCACGAAGGAAATAGAGCGGAGCCAAAGGTATTTCTGTCGAGCGGCAATGCGTGACAAGTCTATGACGACAAATGAATGCGCTGACCACAGTAATAACAATGAAGCGCAAAACTGTAAATCGTGAAAAATGCGCCTCAAGAGGGGTCAGAGACATCAACGCTCGCAGTGATTTTAACGTGCGGCGATGGAACTGGGTGAGGGGCTGTGTTGAACCGCATACAAACAGACACGTCAAAAGGGGTTGGTCATTGCCCTTCCTTCTTCCGGTCCCTCCCCCTTTGCCTTCACTCCGCAGTCACCAATCCCATTCCTTTTCGACACTTGCTAATTCGTACTGAAGTAAATCCACTGTCTGATATTAACTACAACTTGGTACGATCAACTGGCGAACAAGAAGAAGCCCAGACTCAATAATGGTTAATTACTACACGCAAAAATTGTGACTTACGTTTTAAGCGCAGTTTGAGTTAGGGAAAAGGATATGAAGCAGCTAAAGAAATAGCAAAGAGTAAGCGATAAATAGTTGAGTATTTACATCGACCAGTGAAAACCACCCCACGGCGCTTCCTGTTCAAATGAGGTTTCACCAATTGCCAATTATTTTACAAAAGTTTACAAGGTGACCCATTCATAAAATGTTAGGCATGCACTGTTTAGGAATGAATGACGTAAGTTAAGTTATTTAGCTTACCTACAGAACACAAAACAAACTTTTCCGATGATTCACGAACTGTTTTAAAGCTGCATAAATTAACGCCAACAATGGAAAATGGAGGATATATTCATTTTCACAGACCTGATTTAAGATATATATTTACACATGGAAAAATAGAGAGGATAACGGAATTTCCAAATTTTATTTTTCGGACAAAAATTATTGCTAAAATGTTTTATGAGCGACACTGAGAATGGAAAGTATATTTGAAGCTAGATTGAAGCACAATTGAAAACATTATAGCGGGCGGGTTCACTTACGAAGCCCGCTCAAATGTATCCTTAGCCAATGCCCTTCGCCAACATTTGTTGTGACACAGTTGTGACAACGAAATTAACAAGAAAGAAATGTGAAACCATAACTTAAGTAATTAGGACTAAGTTTCCCACGAACAAATTGGCCAGCATTAATCCAATAACTTTAAACTTTTTAATTCTCCATGACATTTTATTCATTGCACGCATTTGTATGAATTGCAAGGAGATTACATCGAAATTACTTGTTTCAGAGAACACTTGAGAAAGGAAAACAAAACAGAAATTTAGTTTTTGACAATTATTTCACAAACAATTTCTAAACCTGCATGGTCTCTGCACGTGCATGAATTTCTCACACATAGGCTACAAGGTTGTGCCTCCGGTGAAACTCAACAAAACGTTTTCACAATAAAAATATAATTAAAAAACAGCATTCCGACTATCATTCCCAAGTTTCCACTTTTTCAGAGGATTAGACACCGTTTACGTGAATTCAAGGAACTGACAAGTGGATTTTTATCCGCCGCACGTGACAAGACGAGAATACCACATACCAGCTCCACAACGTAATTCTAGCCACCGTAGAACTAAGGAGCGGTGGGACGCGAAACTACACACTTATCGAAGACTCGAGAAACGAGGGGGCCCACCGCAATCACTCCACCAATCGAAGAGCAAAAGGGGGGGAGCCGTGGCAGTCACCGCCAGATGCCCCCCCGACCGCAAGAAATACAACACCCGAGGTGCGGCGGGCGGGTGCGCACGCGTCGACTCCCCTTCGAGCGAGCCACTGCATATCCCACCGTTCGGCACAACTCCCGTGCCGTCCCTTCAAGGGCATCGCTCTCGGGATCAGTACGATCCACTCACCACTGGTGAAGAGGCGTTCGACAACGCCGAATTTCACGCTTTTCCCGCTGCTGCTCCGCACACCCTCTTTGGTCCACTTTGAAATGAACATTTCTCGGAAAGGATGGACGAGTAAGTGGCAGGAGAAAAAATCTATTCCGTGATTGGACAAACAAACAGATAGGGCGTCCAGAGAATGCCGGTAGCGAGCGAAAGAGGAAGGCTTCCAAATGCTCTCGAGGGTCGGCAGAGCTTGAGAAAGTCATAAAAAAGCCCCTAATAGAGCACGGTGGACTTCCTCCACGTTGCACGTGCGTAGCTGAGCCAATCCCTTGGTGGGATACGCGTATAACTTAAGTGTGACTGCGAACATAAAAACAAAGTCATCTGCTGCTATGTTTCACTGAGAAGATTTTGTTTAGCGGTTAAAATTGTGCTGATTGAGCAATGGGCACTTAGTGGAACGATTGCGTTTACTTAAGCGTCCATCGCGATATAATAACCGTTGGGCGAAAGTGAAGATTCAACAGTGTGCTGCAGGAGAATAGTGTAAATAAAACGTACCGATCGAATAACTGACGTTCTGTGAAGAGTGGGAGAATGAAAAGAGCGTAATTAGAATTAGAAAGATAAGCGGGACCTTACATTTGGGGGGAGTCCCCCAGTGGAGAGAAGGGTCTTCGAAAGGGAAGGGGAGGAAGCTAGGCGGAAGGTCCCGAGGTATGCGAGGCCGATTATGAAGAGGCGTGCGGCCGCGTCGGGCGGAGAGGAGAAACAGGCGGAGGGGTGCCGATCAAACATCCTCAGGGTAACTCACGACCCGGAGCAAGTTGACGAGCAGTCAGCGAAACGATCCCGTAAAACGTACGTCATTTCAGGCAGTGCCTGGAGGAATATCTCTGACGAATTTCGGGTAAACCGACGTCGGGGAGAGGCAGGAAATACGACGAGACGGACCGCGAGAAAAGGCCACCGGCGGCAAGAGCCGGAGGAAGTGCCGGGGGCGCCAGAGCATTTGGGGAAGTCCCGCGCACGGCGGGGAGGGAGTCCGTGACGCCACGCGGAGCATCCCCGTGACGTGTGCGGCGTGGGCAGACGGCGCGAGTGCGTGCGTGGGCGGAGGGTCAAGGCGAGGGACGATCGCGATGACCCGCAGGAATCCGACACCCCGCGCCACCGCCCGCCGCTGACACGTCACAGACCACGTGTTCCCCACTCCTCTACGCACCTAGGATGCACTATCGTTGCGAGAACTGGTGAACTGATTGCGACGGGCGAATAAAACCTTGTGCTCCACCCTGATCGAAGACACGACCGCAAAGGTTGGGGGAGACAAGAACGCCGGTTCCGCCCTCAAACGTTGATTACCGCAGATCGAATCTAACCGATTATGAAGATAGATCAAAGACGCCCATTACGGCCGACTGATTATTTAATAATGGGGGAGTTATGTGGATTCTCTCCAAATCAGATTCATCGTTTCCTCATTTGAAAGACTGATTGTGACTGCAGTTTCAATTATCCTCATCCAATGAATTGGTTTCTCCTTCGCCCCGTAACCATCTCACGTCTTACATTCTCCTTTCCCGGCCACCGCATTGGTCCCTTGGGTCGGTCTCGTAACAACTTCCCACTGCGCTTTCGAGGATTTAAAAGCATATTTAGGTTATCTAATGCGCTTTTTCCTTCCGTTTAGTAAAACTTCGATTAGAAAATATTTATTCACAATTTTTTTAACAATTTACTGGCCCATTGGACGCAGGCCTGACCTGGAATGATCACCATTTCAGTTCAAGATCGAATTAATGGAAGACATAAAATTACAAATAAAACAATTTTAACAATTGAAGTGAGAGATGAAATACAGAAGGAATCTGCATACATTAATCGATGATGAATTGTAGGTTGGACTTTAAAAAAGGTTCAACTTTACGCGGAAATGCGTTTTAAAAAAATGATTAATCGATTACGTAATCCGTGATCCCGGAATCGCTAACGTCGAACGTGAATTCTCATGACGAATACTATGAAACAGAAGACGAATGCCAAAGGCATTGCGAGTCCGATAAGAAGGAGTGAATCATGACGTATAAGTGATGCAGAACACGCGGTGCAAGTTGCTTGACAAGTGCAACTTGAGGACACCATTCGCTCATTTCCGGAAGCTTAAAAACAACTTTAGTCGCAATTGCATTAAATCTACGTGGAATGGCCATTGAGTAGGGTGATTTTACAGGATAATTTGGGAGAAATAACACCCGGACGAACAGTCCTGAAGCTACACAGAAGACAAAATCATATGACTATAAACATTGGAATATCAGAAAATAATATGAGCAGCATAGAAAAATATGCCCAAAATGCAATTATCTAAATAAACAAAACAGCTGCATGATCGTGGAAGAAGTTATGAATCATGAATTACGAATGTACTATTACCCCCATGGCAGGAGAGACCGTGCCAATAAAATTAGAGAGATTAAGTGTAGAAAACATAGATATAAGATGTCATTTTTTCCACGAACGATAGAGGATCATAATAATTTTACCCAACTGCGGTAGGTACAAACATTTTTAAGTGAAAATCAGTCTAGTGCACTAACCCCCAGAAGGGTCATGTTCGGGTAAAAAATTAGTCTGGCATGTATTCACCCCCTGCCACACATCCTAGCGGTGGCTTACAGGGTACTAAAATCTCTATCTAAACATAAGTCCATCAGTTCTTTCAATGTCTTTGGATGATCCTTAACTATCTTTCGCAGTTTAATGATTGAATACTTCCAGAAAAATGATTTCAAATGGTTTGAATGCATTGCCAGAGTAAGCTCATATTTTAAGGTTTTACCATGATACAAAAAAATCACGAGGAGTAAATAATAGATTAATGGGGCGTTAAAGAAGAGTTTGAGAAATAATCGCAAGGCTTTCCGCATCCTGCTAAAGTTAGGGGCATCAGGTAATGAAAAAGGTGGATTTTAATGTAAAACACGAAAAAATACAATTAAATAGAGGATAAATCACAACATCACAGTAATATGCGGCACCTTCGGAGGAAAATAATTCGTACAATCGTCAGCAGACTCGGGAATTGGGATGGAGCATCGTTGGCGCCACCTCTAGCATTCGATGGGGGGAGGCAGTAGCCCTCAAGAGGCCGACCTCCCTCCCTCTCCACGCACTCTCTTACGACCACCCTCACCAACACTCATCACGTCATCCGCACATTCCTCCCTCCCTACATACAATCTTCCATGTTTCGTTGGGCAATAGTAATTAGCAGGTCAATGTGCCTGGATTGTTGATACCGAATCTTATTATGTATTTGAAATGCTGGTTTCTTAATGTTTGTTAATGGCTTACATACTAATACCTCAATCTTTATTTCTTGACATTTTTTCCGAGTAACTCATACCTGCGCAGGTACCGTTTAATCTAACTATGCTGTGTTTCGTTTTGCATTTTATGTAACCGAGTTTTTCATGTTCGAATAAAGACCATTGATATTAATACTATCATTAATAGGGGCAATCGGAAGCTCCCTTCCATCGAGTGGCCGCCATCCGCCCCGTTGCAACCATCGGGAACAGCGACCATCCCTCCGTCTGGAGGGGCACGGACAACGCGCCCCTCGTCGCTCCCGGCACTCACCGGAGGAAGGGGCCGGGGCGGGCGGGCGACGCCTCTGAATCACGGCGACGTCAAAGCGCCGCCGGAGAAGGAAGAGGGGGAGGGAAGGGAGCCTTTCCCAAAGCCTCCCCTCTCGCCCGGCGGAAAAGGAAAACCCCGGAGGGGAAGAAGGAAACCGAAAGTCGGGCGGCGGTCGAGCCACAATCGCCCCCTCCTGACCTTCGCCGCCTTTCCCAACACACACACTCACGGGCGCGCGCGCAGACTGTGCAGCCAGGGAAAGGGACAGCGCCAGTCTCTGGAGTCGACTCCGTCAGTCAGTCAGTGGGCCGCCGACACGGGAGCGACGCCGCCGCCGCAGACACGCACGCGCACACACAAACGGAGGCGCGTCCGCCGCCGCCGATGGGTGGAGGACTCGCCCGCCTGCGGACAGCGCCATCACCGCTCGTGCCGGGGACGCGGCCACCGCTATAGTGCACGCACCGCCGCGGCGGTGGTGACGAGGGGCAGAGTGGATAGATACGTGCACCAAGGGAGGAAGGCCGCGAGTGGTGGGTGGTGTGCAAAGTGAACGGTGATAACAGAGTCGACGAGGAGTGCGGGGGTGAGGCCCGCCGGCGGATAAGCCAATCGGCGTCGAGAGGAGAGCGGCGGTGACGGGAGCCGGCGGCCCTCCGCTCCAAAGAATTTAAGCCCCTCCGGCGCCGATGCCTTAGGGGGCGGAAGGGCACAGAGAGGAAGCCGAGCGCCAACGTGAGTAAGCCGCAACTGCGGAGCGTGGGGCGGAAAAGGATTGGGCGGGCGCCATACCACCCTGCGGGAGGTGCTCGTCGCACTGGGGCGTGCTCACACGCTGGTCACCTACGAGGAATTCTTTTCTGGGTGACCGATTCCTTACGAAGAAAATCATAACCCATACAAAAATGTAATCTTCGGTTTTCATTATTAATATTCGGGTGCAGTGGGAAGGGAAGGAAGGGGCTAAAAAAACCCGCATTTTGGAATCGCCGTTGCGCAATTCTTCATTATCTTATCTCATAAATGATGAAAGTAATTGATGAATTAAAGTAAAAGTAAATTTCATCGCAGAACTCCAGTCGTCCTGGAAAAACATGCCTAATAGCATTCGGAGGTCTCCAGGGTTATGAATTACCCGTTTCCATTTGTATGTGTAAACGGGCGACTCCATGACAATTTTCTCGATAAGGTTGGAATGGTTCCTCAAGTAGATAGCAGGGCTAAAAATATTGAAGGTCATGATTTGGCCAAGGTCGCATTTACAGACCGTTGCCGCCCGTGAATATACAGGGAAAAATAAATGCCAAGTATCGCGCTCCCTGGAGGTGGAGGGAGAATTTGGGGATGGAAGGAAACACGTGGGATGGAAAGGAGGCGCGCACGTTGACGAGCGTGACAATTTCCTTGGCGCCTCCCCCGAAATGAAAAAATCAAATCCGTCCGCACGACGATTCGATTGCTGATGCACACCGTTTGCCTTAGATTGGTGCGCACCGCTAATGCCAGGACCGGACGGACGGACGACACGACCCGCATCCCGCGCATGCGCGCTCACGGAGCGACGACACGTGCACTCGTACCGTCGAACGTGTGTAATACGCGACGGACATTCTCCTTCCGCCAGAGCACGTGTTTGCCGTGCGTGGGAAACTAGAAATGCGACCTCGCGATTCAAGTGTCCGCCCAGCCCCAGCCGGAGTGGATGATTCTCATGCCCATGACAACCGATGCTTTTCGTGCGATACAAAACTAAAGGAACACACATAAGCAACACACGCTTCGCTTTCTTCGCATGTTGTACAATGATTGAGCACATATTCAGGGATGTGGACATGAGATTTTTTTGGCCACTGAATGCTCGTTTGAGCGAATACACTATTCGCATGTTCACCAAGAGTGCAAACAAATGTGGCACGCGCTGTATGCCACAGCATACCACCCTCCAAACACTATATTCGATTCCCACATCTCGGAGACCCTTCACTCGCAGCGACTGCTTGCTACAGCCACGAAATGCCGTGAGCACCGTAACACCAGACAAAGCCACGGATAATCACGAAGGGATCGGGTGAGAGGTATGGGAAAGGGGCTACGAGTACTTAGAAAGGCATATGCGGAGGAGATTAAATCTACTGGATGATCAAGTTTTCGTATTCCACGAATTCGTTTTACCGTAATATGGTTCGATGGCTCACTCCTGTAGTTCATTTTAGCGGGAATAAGCTAATAGAAGGGTAATGTTACTGTAACTAGCAAATAAATAGGCACGCGTGAGTGAGTGTCGAAGCAGAATATCACAAATTAGAGCAGGTGGAAACTCCACTTATCTAGGCAGTATGGTCGACGGAAATGGGCACAGTAACTGTGTGGCCAGTGCTGGGGAAACAATGACCAGAGGAATTAGATTAATAACTGGGATTAACTACGGGGAAAGCACGACGGCATCGGAGGGAAAAACGAAGTATTGTTAGTCAGCATCAGGAGCAAGAGGTAGTTGTTGATAGAGATCCGAGAGAGTGGATGGAATAGCTATTAATTAGGCATTAATTGAGATCCGAAGGCCACCGTAGAGGGGTGAATTTTGGAAGGCGAGGAAAAGGAAGGAAAGAAAATATGCATTTGACACAGTGTGGAAGGCATGGGACGTAGAATAGGTTGCTGAAGAATGAAGTAATTTACGAAAAAAAGTTATTCACATCCAACCAAACACAGGAAACCCTAGTTCTGTCTCGGACGCCAAACACTTGCAATTCACGGGCCATCCAGCACTTACCTCTAAGAACATGATTCAAACAGCAATAACTAAATTTCCTAGATATTAAAAGATGTATTACGACTTACAATGACGGGGTACTGCTAGAGTTGCTGCTTTATTTTGGGAACATCGACAAAAAATATAGTAACTATTATTAATAGACGTAAATAAAATAGAAAAAAAATATTTCATAAACCATTAAAACGAGTAGCAAGGTAGAAAGTACGATTTATTTCTGGTTGTAAAGCATTGTAATTATCCACGGGTTGTTCCATCGTTCAAAGCGCTACGATCACTTCAACCCCAGTACTGGCACCATCTGGGTAATGAAAAACCTCTTTGCGTCCGGGAGACCCCCGATATAAAATGTCTTGGAGGTCGGAACATCGATGAGATGAATCGTGTAATTTATGTAAAAATATGTAAACAATTACTTGTTCCCTCAGTAAGCTTTAACGGAACAATCTAGACATATCACGAAACACTGAAAAGCGAGGAAAAGGACTATTAAATTCGGAAGACGGAAAACAGTTACGTTCGGTGGATATATTTGGTATGCTCTTTCTTTGACGTGCACACCCAACGGCAAGGAGAACAGACAAGCATCGCGCACTATCACAAAACCAACATCAACACATGACTCCTTACAAAAGCAAGTATTCCCGATTACAACTACAACAGGCATTAAGCATGACAAAATCACACCCAGTGGGAATAAAAACAGTGAGATGAAACTAAAGGAAGTCTTTGATAAAACACGCGACATCTCTAGTTGAGAATCAGACCCATCGTTTGAATTTTCAGTATCGGTGATGGTCTTCCGGACAATGTACAATGTTATTCAGCGAGCGATTCCGCGCGCCTGCCCCGCTTGCACCGGCACTAAGCACTCGAAGCGTCTTGCTGCAATTAATCATTTCTTAGCTCCACATAAATTCTACCTCCCTCCATTCCCTCTAATCTTTTCTTCCCTCTGCGTCGCCCACATCTCTCGAATAAGAAACCAAACAATAGCGCCAACAATCGACCCGAAATGCTTCAATATAATACTTTACTTGAATCCTTTCGCTGAAGACACGAGCCCATCGTTCGGCCATTGGCGATGGAATTTGTGGAAAATAGGAAATTCTTATGGCTATTTGTGCGATTGCACTTAATTTTTTTTTATTTGAAATATTTCAAAGCGCCTTGAGAACTGCTTGAAAATAACGTCTTTCGGCGTCACTAAATGCAAGAAGTCCACTACCAATTCGAAATTTAATGCCACGAAGGAAAACATCTTTTCACCGAATCATTCCGAAGGCACATGGAAACATATTCAGCATCAGCCCCTTTCCCCTCCCTCCGTCCTTCGCGCACGACATAGTGGCGAGGCAGGCCCCCGCCCGCCGCCGAGGTCAGGCCCCGCCCGCCCCTTCCCCAATTTGACATTCCGTGGTGGCAGGAATCGAAACCGCGTCGAGGTCCAACCCTCCCCTCCCGCCTCCCCTTTCATCTCGGGATCACGACAAACACGGCATAAACTAATATTATATTATTAGCTCGAGTATTCATTAGGTAGTCTGGTCTCAAAAGTCACAGTACTACTATAGGGGGGTCACGAGCGATACATTTATTTGTCTCATAAGAACTTCACTCGGGCCTATCAACGGACTTGTCGTGAATTCCCGACAAGCACGTTACTGCTCCCCCGATTGTCCACCCTCGTGTCTGGAATCGGCAGAGATGGCAGCGAATCCATCACGCCACTGCTATCGCCAAGGTGGGACTACGCCAAATACCGCAAGGATCATAACATACGTCACGATCCACGAGACATAAGTCTTTCCAACGTTCCCAAAAACTTCGGTCATTTTCCCGATTTATTTGTACCGGCCCGAGTCATTCCCGACAGAATGGACACCCTGTGGCATGCCTCGAGTTGAATTAAGAGAAATATTGTTCATTGGGAAACCGGATCTCACAATTCGGAAGAGAGTTCCATCATATTTTTGGCCCTCTTTCAGCCATTTTTCTTCTCTCTGGAAAAGCATTCGCTCACCAAGACGAGCGAAGGCAATCACCTTTAAGGTCTCCAGTCGCGAAGTAATTCTTGCGAAACTAAACTACTCCAGTGAAAAAACACTGGTACAGTTTGGAAGCTGCACAGACTGCGGCGCATTTATTCCCAGGAAAGCAGAAGCAGAACAGAAATCGGCAACCTAGGTTTTTTATTGTTTAACAAAGTGAGTCGAAGAGGAAGAACGTGTGGCAGGCAAAAGGTCGACGGCGCAGATGGCCCGCGTTTGCCCGGGGCGCCTGTTTTCGCGTTGCAAGAATGGAGGACGAAGCAGGGAAGTCTCCCGATGATATGTTGTAGGACGTCTTGTAATTCGAAGTTAAATTACAGTTCACTGAAGTTGATACAGGCTTCGCAGTCGTTAATTGTCTTCGTGGCCGCAGTTTCTCATTGTCTGCGTCTTCATCTCCCGTCACTCTCCCTCGATTCCCTCGCCGTTCCTCGGGGCCACGAACCAATTGGCAACAGAGTAGTTTTCTCATCAACGGTCAACAAACAAAATCCATCCACGACCAAAGTTCAACGTGACCCAAAGTAAATTGTTCGTTACCTTACGAGTACTTTTCGATTTCATTTCGGAAGTATACGTTTGCTTTCAATGAAATTCTAAGCTAAAAAACTTTTTTGCATTTGAATAAATCAACTGACGAGAAATATAAATCCGTCTCTAGAGTGCCAGTAGCCTCCGCGACGGCCAAGACAAATACAAGAGACGACAAGAGGGCCGCACCGCCGTCAACAGCAATCGGTGGTACGCTCACTTCAATAACGACTTCAATCAAGACAACCTGTCGTAGCTGGTTGCCTTCTCTCTCTCTCCTCCTATTGCGTTCCTTTGCCTATCAAAGCAAATGCGACTAGGAGTCATTTAAATTCATACGAGTCTGGAACGAGGAACACTTTCGATTTACGTACTTTCCAGGTAAAGAATGCACCTTACTCGACTGACGTCATCCCGGCGATGAAATTCATTAGCTCTGGTGAATGAATTTAGCCTTCTATTACAACGAACGATAAACGGGCGCGACTTAATGACTTGTGGAAAGTTGAAACTAATAAGTTTGTACGCTTACGACCGGCCGCATGACTACCCTATTCCCGCCCCTCCCTCACTTGCCTAACATTATCCCCTCTAACACAGTCTTCAATATTCCACTGCCAATCAATATGCTATGCATCCATTTTTCCTGCCCCCTTATGATTTCTCCCCGAGATCTCCTCTCATCATACTTCCAAACTTCCCAAATACCACAGAATTGAACCGTTGTCATCCGTGGCGACTGCCACACCAATGTATGATATTTGATATTTAGTATCCCGAAAGCCACCGCTAGGGTGTGTGGCAGGGGGTGCCTACACCACACAGATTCTCGGCCCAACGTATGAACTGATCAAAACCTGGAACCCTAAAATTCTACAATTGGGTTTGCAAACAAGGATTCCGTAGTTCACCCTTTCCCTTCAAACAAATCCTAACCGTTTACGCTGGCTTTGGTGCCCCTAATGAACTAAGTTCAAAATAAGGATAGAAGCTAGAATCAATTACATAGAATTATAAAGAAAAATGACGAACTGACATCCAGATTCACTTCAAAGATGATAATTGCTTAGAAATAATTCTTAATTCTGAATACGAGACAATTTGGTTTTCTAATTCATGATGGTATAACGTACCCCGTAGTCTACAGTTCAATGAAATTTGTGTATACACACCATGTTTATTTAATTTAAAAGGGCAAACATGGTATAAATCTGGAAGAGAAGGAACTTAGATATGCATAACTCAGACTGGGGCACACCTGGATCATCTGTGCTATGCTAATTAAATAGAAGAGAACGAAGTACAATTGTCCAGCTAAGAAACGGGAAAATGGGATCAAAAAACCATAAACACGGTAATCAACCCGAAGGCCGGTTTGGCAGGTGATGGTAGAGTTCACCCAGTACTACTACCTTGATCAAAACGTTCCCGGAATAACCACCGTGTGGCGCTGCCATCGTTCCGATTTGAGTTCTGTTTTTTTGTTAAATTGGTACATCTGTTGTTGATATTCCCTTTAAATCTTAGTGTCATAACTTGACATTTGCAAAAGTTACGTAGCCAAGAGTACATCTATCTCTGTGTGTGTTGGCGATTTTTTACAATTGCAGAAATGGATTTAAATTTGCAACAACGAACTTGTATTAAATTTTGCGTAAAAAACGGATTTAGTGGCGCACGGACGTTGGAAATGTTGGAAAAGTGTTTCGGCAACGATTCTCTAAAAAAAACTGTCGTTTACCAGTGGCACGAGCGGTTCAGAAGTGGTCGTGAGTCAATCGAAGATGATGAACGCAGTGGCAGACCATCGACATCGAAAGTCGGTGAAAAAATTGATAAAGTAAAAGAAATGTTGGTTAATAACCGCAAATTAACCATCATAGAAATAGCGGAGGACTTGAACATTGCCTATGGATCCGCCCAAGACATTGTGGTTAATGATTTGGGTTTCCGTCGTGTAGCAGCAAAGTTGGTGCCAAAAGACCTCAATTTCATGCAAAAAAGAGACCGTGTTGACGTCCCGAAAGACATGATTTGCGAGGCTGAATCCGATCCCACATTCATCAAAAGGATCATTACTGGAGAAGAGACGTGGGTTTATGAGTACGACACACAATCCAGACATCAGGCAAGTGAATGGCGTTCACCAAATGAGCCGAGACCAAAAAAACCACGTCGTTTTCAGTCAAAAAAGAAGGCAATGCTGACGGTTTTCATGGATTACAACGGTGTAGTGCATCATGAATTTTTGCCAGAAGGCCAGACAGTAAACAAAGAGTATTATTTGGGCGTTATGAGACGTTTGCGTGAAGCAATTCGCCGAAAGAGACCAGAAATCGTCGCACAGTGCGTCGAGACCGTCGCACAGTGCTATCATTATTCGTAATTTTTTGACGAAAAATGAAACAAATACCATCCAACAGCCACCGAATTCACCTGATTTGGCTCCCTGTGACTTCTTTCTGTTCAATCGAGTTAAAAAACCATTACGGGGAACGCGTTTTAGCAGCCGAGAGGAAGTAATGGAAAAATCGAAGGAAGCACTGATGGACATACCGAAAACCGAATATAAAAAATGTTTCGAGGATTGGATCAAGCGCTGGCATAAGTGTGTTGCAGTCGATGGGGATTACTTTGAAGGGGACAATATAGATTTAGATGAATGAACTTGTATTTTTAATTTTCCGAATAAATTCCGGGAACTTTTTGATCAAGGTAGTATTAGCCCTATACGGCGTGTGAAATTCACACATTAGCAGGGTATTAAGGGGGGCCAGTTCCTTTCCCTGTGTCGGTTATGGTATCCCAGAACGATCTGGTACCCGAAAAATCACATAGCGTGGATGGGGCTGCAGGTGCCCAGAGAGGCTTCCCCGAGAAACGAACCCGGGCACTCGGTTGGACTGCTCACGCTCTACCCCTGGACTACCGCGAACCACTGAAAATGGAACATGAGAGGGAAATCTTTAAGGGGTAAAATATAATCCTACTCGAGTAGGGCAAGCCATGGAAAAAGCTACTCTTATATGAAATAAGTACTTGAAATTCTAAGTTTGGCTGGAAGAACGAAGTATTATGGTTGTCACACGTAGGTAACTTGATGCAACTTCATTAGTATATGAAAATCAAACCAATATCGAACACTAACTCAAGACACAGGTGGTCACGACTCGTTCACTCGTAATCCCGCAGACGCATTTATTAAACAACAGATGTGACTCCGTAAACATATGGCTTTTAGTGAGCCATAAACATAGAAAAGGCATTACACTGCATAAAAATATTACTTTCCTCCAACTGCTTTCAATATCCACAATCGAATATGCGCACGACCTGAGCTTATCTCAAAAGAAGCCATTGGACCTGTTGGCGTGCACGTGAAAATACCTGGGGGCGTACCATTTAAAAATGTGGAAAATGCCTTTAACAGATGAGAGTAAATTATTGTGTTCTACAAAGGCCATTTTCCCGCTCTATCAAAGGCCAACTTATCACTAGAACTGAGTGAAAACAGTGCAAAAATTTAATGTGGTACTAGAATTAAAGTTTTCCTAGAATTTATAAACATTTTAAAATGTTCGATATGCGACTTCACAATATAAAACCCAAGAGCACTCAACTTGTTCATCGGGTTAAATTAATTAAAATCGGTGGCTTTTGTGGAAGAGCCTTCATAATTATGTAGGTATGTCTCTAAATATTTACACGGATCGAATAATCTTTAATGACGTGCCCAGTTGAGGAATGCAATCGCAGTATATGAAATGAAGTACCCTGCTGACTGATGAAACTAACGAAAGTTTTCTTATCTCGGTTTCCAAAAACCAACAATTTCGCTCAGGTCCCCGTGCGAATGCTGTCAAAACGGCACTTTCCAGTCAAGGATGAAAACTAAGATTCGAAGTGTTACGCACAGATGACACAGTCGACCATAATCGTTCGCATACTCTCAAATCGCCAAACCAGGTCGAAAATGACCTTTACGAGTTTGTCAAATAATCGACATTTAATTTCCGAGGGCGTCACTGAATAGGGTTGCATTTTGCACCTTCCCCAGCGAAGAGGCAGGGGGGAGGGGAATGACGTGTCAGGAGCATCGCCCACCCCCCCCCCCCGGTACGATAGATACGCAGGTCCATCCACCGCAGTGCGCCCCACCTCAGTCGAGAGACCCCGCCCGCGCGAGTAGCGCCGGGCTAGCAATTTCCAAAGGAGCCAGCCCTTCCCCCTCCCGCTCAATCGTCCGCCCGACTTTCTCCCGCTCACGGCCGCGCGCGGCGACAGAGGGGAGCAATCCCCCCTTCCATTGCCCAGATGGAGTATCGCTCGCTCCCAATATGCGCTTTCTCGTTCGAAATTCATTACTCGTGGCCGGAGCGAAGTAATTCCAGCGGAAGGAATTCGCCAGTCGAATGCCGATCGCATCTCGGGGAGGGGGGGGGGGGTCTTGCTCAGGTGCACCTGCCTTCGCCTCGGAATAAAATTGAAGAGAGAAAACATTCGGAGAAAAAAATAAGCGAATAAACTTGGCAGGCCAGTGCAAAAGGCAAACGATGAGATTTCTCCGTAACAGCACATGTCCTCGCCTGGTGTCGTGAGAATCGTACATTCTTGAGGAATGACTACAATGAATACAATTTAAACTCGATTTAAATATACAAGGAACGTAGCTACGGTCGTGAATCAATGTAAACAAAAAATACCGGGACCGTAAACTTGATTTTACAAGTTTAGGTTTAGATTGGACAAGTTTACGGTCCCGGTATTTTTTGTTTACATTAAACTCGATGGTTCCATTAATGGGGACGACAGATCGTTGGAATTCACCGATTTACAAGGAAGTACATGACAAGAGGATTACATGCCAACGAACGATTTTATGAGCACGGCACGCCGTTTCAGTATACGAAGGACGCGTAAGAGTTCTGGTGACCGATTAATTACGAGGAGACGAGAGCGTGTATTAGAGAAAAATTTCCGAAAGTCATTCCTCACAAGGGCTCAAAAAACGACAAAAAATTGAGAAGGCCATTACACGGGACTTAGCCAATTGGAATTGTGACGACACAAACAAAATATTCAAACGATCTTCCAAACACTGGAGCGAAATTGATTTTGTTCTCCAAATGTAGAGCGGGCGGGATATTTGCAGCGGGGAGAATGAAAAAATCGCAGCCTTCTTGGAAAAAAATTACCACATCGGAGAAAAAGCGACCAAAGAATGAAAAATGGATTACTGAATGTCCGCCCTGAGGTGGAACAGGAAAGGGGGGAGAGTCCCGAGTGGCGTAACGCCGCCTCCGCGAATATTTGCGCCCGAGTTTTCGAGAGTGGCGACGGTGCGAAGGCCGGCCAGCCGCCAACCCTTCCCCCACCACCACCTGCAATCTTCTCGGCCGAGGGCGCGTGGCCGGGGTGCCTGCGAGGCGCCCACGCCGAGAAATTCGAGTGCGCTCCCCCGGGGTCTGCACGCGGCGCGTGGGGCACGAAGCAGAGAAGACGCCGCGCCGGCCAGTCACCTTTCCCCGGCAGACCTCGGCCACGGCTTCCCTGGCGAAATAACGGCGCGAGGCTGTTTTCGCCGAGCGATGGCCGCGCGAAAGGTTATCGCTTCCACGATCATTGCATTGCATTATTAAGGGCGACGCTAAAGGTCCGATGCGGACGACCGTGTCCACGCTCGACTTCGCTTCCACGGGGGGAGGCCGGCCCCCTCTCTTGAAAATCGAAGCGTTCTTCTAAATGGACCGGATTGCGGCCCCCTCCCGACCCACAACCCCCACCGGCTCGGAGCGAGATCACCCTCGTCATCATTCCGAGGAACGGTCTCAAGCAGCCCTCCCATCCACAATTCCCTTTGAATTCACTTCGTCCGTGCTCCTGCCCTCTCTCCTCGACTCATTCCGCTGTTATTTGCGTGAACACCTCTCACCTGTATAATACGTTGAATGAGATTGATTGGTGCGGTGAAATGCCATAATGAGGCGACGATTGCCTCCGACTGAACGCTCTCATTCGATCGGACAAAAAGGACACTTTGCCGCATTACATCCGTTATTTTCCCTCCCGAGAGGTATCTAAAGATTCTCGGTGAAGATTCTGCGACATCCACCAATTGAATTGCAGTGTCTTGTCCATTGCAGAGCGAGTGCTTCGCGTCAAATCTGCGAAGCGGCCGCGTTCGCCTTTCAAGTTATAATTCTGACCTTCGCCGGATCTTGGACCTTTCATGAAGAATGGTAACCTTTCACTGCGCTTTTACCACAGTAAAAAAAAAGGTAGGGGAAAACTGAAATTGCTGGCAGTGGGAACTCGGAGATGTCGCCGCAAAACGAACATCCTGGTGTCGAGCGGTGGCGGACACTTGGTCACGGCTGCTTCTCTGCCAAATGACCAATTAGACGCCCGATTTCGGACGGACGCGGTTGAAATCCTTTCCTCCTCTCCAATGTCTTCTTCCTTCGTCACTCTTCCCCGCCACTGTGTCCTTCCACTTTTCGTCTTCGGCCAACCAACCACGCCTCCGCCCGACTTCCCCTCGCCCTCTGGGAGCCAGGCGCCCACCCCACTCTCCTCACCCGCTCCCCTCCAAACCCTTCCTCACTCTCAACTTCGCCGTCTATTTTTTTGTCGCCGCTCTTCCGTAGCACTGATTTCAATTGCTCTTGACGTTCTATTCCATTCCATGTCGAACTTAAGAGAGTCCACGACGTAAGTGAAGTTAACTCTAGAGGGTGGTATGATTCTTTATGCCCCTTGGCGAGTGCTATTTGAGTTGTTTATTTCAACCACGACCACTCTTCGCTCGGCGTGCTTACGTTAGTCAGTGTCGCGTCACGCGGGGCTTAAGATGTGTAGCAGAGCCAACTTATCTCTTAATCTGCGACAGCAAAATAACTTAATGGGTGAACGCATGCTCATAAAAATAAATTTCCATTCGATTTCAATCTTAAGGGATTCCAGTGGCCCAAGAGCAGACCCGCTTGTCGAAGAGAATGAAGTGTAGAATTACCAAGAGAAGTTGGCGTAGCTGGTAAAGGCGTTCCCAAGGGCCCCGGGTGCGAAACCGGGAAACGGTTCAATGTTTTCACGGTGTGGGTTCTTCTGAGGCGAGAAGTCCTCGGCGCGAAATGACCTCATCCGACGGAACGCCTTAAAAACCAAACTATTAAATACCCGCTATACACCACGGGTGAAAGCGTGAAGTGGTGCAGCGGGTGGGTGGTACCAGGTCGAGGGGCGAAAGAAACTTCGCCCGACAGGAACGGCAGACCCGAGTGGTGCAAGGCAATGCTCCGGGAGCCGGACGGGGGGGTGCGCCTTTCGGAGAGCCGCGTGGTGCACGTCGGGTCAGCATCCCCCTCCCCCGTTCTCCCCGCATCCCCAGAAGGGTCTGCGCGTGCACGCACACGCGTCACCGCCACTCACCATCGTGGCCGGAGGGCCGCAATGCAACCCCGCGGCCAACAACACAACGAATTGGAGGATTAGCCGACGTGAAGGCCCACTCGTTACCTATCGATTGGTGCGCTTCGCTTTGGATTGTCCAAGCAGCCCCTGCGAGGCGTCCCGTCGCACCATTGTCACTTGCACATTCCAAATGTTCTCAAAGAGAGAGCGAAAATAGAAGTTGATGGGATAGCGGCGGATATTGCGAAAGAAAATCTATCCCCTTGGTGTGAATCTGTTAAAGGAGCTCAAATCAACGCCAGGTGCCTGGTCAAGTGGTCACAAGGCCGACTGGAATGAAGAGACGTAATTTATTTTAAGGCAATAAGGAATCCAGTCGTTAAAAAAGACGAACAGCCGTCTCGCTTCTTAAGAGCATCGGTCGGCTGCCAAAATTAGAGTTGTTCCGATTACTCGTCTTTTGAAATGTCTATTTCAAAATTAACTTATTTGCTTCGGCTATCGTTTCTTCCTTTGCTTGCTCTTAACTTTTCCTTTCGGTGTATTTCACATATACATACTCTTTTTTGCAAAGTTTGATAGCAATAGTTTAACGATTTGGAGTATTAATTAATGGGCCCACGCACTAAACCATACTCATAAACCCTAGCTAACATGACACCAGAACTCCTTGAACCCCGTAACACACAAAATACAATAATTCATTCTTTATCCCTGAATACATACTTCAATATTTTTCACAAAATTAAATATTAATGCATAATATTTCGTAACATAGCTTTTAAGGTGAGTTGTACGAAATGAAATTTAGTAAATGAAAAACAATATTTTATTATTTTCTCACGTACTGAAGTTAATAAATACGTCGAGATTAATGTGCGCGAGGAGGAAAATTGTGAATGCGAAGATGACATTAGCCAAGCCACGAGTGGTCACCTCTGACACAGTTCATCAACATTTGGTACCGAAGTCGTTAACACCGCACCAGGGTGGCCGCGCTCATTATATGGATTCCCCTTCACACGATTTTGCCTCGATTTCCCCTCGGGGGTGTGACACCAGCTGTTTTTGTGCGAATCATCCCAAATCGATCATCGGAGCAAGTAGGTAGTCGACCCGCACCCGGTTGATCGCCGGAGACGGAACGAGCGACGGCCAATTGGTCTCGCATCAAACATTACTCTCAGAGCAAAGGAATTCCCGATCCCCATTCCCTATTCCCGCCATTTTCAAAACACTTGACCCCGTTTCCCCACTTTTTCGCCGCACTTTCCAGAAATTTTAATAATCTCGGCCTTTCCGCCGATTCCTCAGCCTGGCCGGCCGGTCATCCTTGCTATCATCCGCACATTCTCTTTCGCGATGAATTACATTGAAATCAGTTCCTTCTTAAGACACCAAACAATTACATTGAAATCAGTTCCTTCTTAAGATACCAAACTATTTTCCTTTTAATATAGCTACATTTGCGCATTGAAAGATTGACAATTATGCCATAAATGGGAAATGTTATATTGGTAACACTCTGATACATACTCAATGAAAATGAAACTACCGACCGACTACGAAAATATATCGAAACATGAAATATTTTAGTAAATACCCTTCATACTCTAGCATACCGTTGGCACCCTTTTCAAAGCATGGAATGGAATTACATATGGCAGAATGAATTCATTGGATTGAGGCAGGTGTCAGAGAACTCGTACCCCGAAGGGTTGCGTTCGACCCCGTCAATCTTGGGTGACCCATTGTACCAGGGCGGAGACCGCTCTGCAAGGTCCTTGGCGTAACGCAGACAATTCGTGCGCAACATATGAAAAGACACTCGAAGTTAGCCATTTCATAACCATTTTATTTACATTTCTAAATACTGTTTTAATACAAATGCACACGCATGCACTTCCCTATCTCTCACGTCATCGGCGCCCGGAGGTAGTCGGGTTTAAATTCTAAATATACGTACATCGGGTAACTTATCTGTCGGGAAAACCATAATCGGCACAGGGAAAGAAACTGCCCCCCTTAATACCCTGTTAATGAGTAAATTTCACACGACGTATAGGGCTTAGTACTGGGCGAACTTAACCATTACCTACCAAAACGACCTTGGGGTTGATTACTGTGTTTATGGTATTTTTTACATATTGTAACTCCGTCTTTGGCGAAAATGAATAGAGATCATTAGAAATCTACCATCTTTTGATTTTTTTATACAATGTAGGAGACGAAAGATTGCTGACGAGGTCCTGCACCAGCAATCGGGACAATTTTAATTTACAAGTGCACATCGAAGCTAGAATAGCTCCGACTTTCCGAGAGGAATATCCGAACCCACCCACCCTGGTTTCAGATTTATTTTCCGATTGTTTGAAATTCAAAATTCGATTTCTAAGCATTCCCAACCTGAGTGCGGCCTGCGGCGAGTTCGCAATTACTCTCTTGTCACTACGGGCACATCCTTATATTGGGGGGGAAACTTAAGGGACGCTGAGATAAAACTGGAAACTACTTTCTGCTATTTACAAGAAGAAATTAATGGCTGAAAAACGAACACTCATTTTAGGCCCGTTACTGAACCAATACCAACAAAATACGCGAATCACAAAAACTAGTAAAATATAGATATTATATTGATGGGGGGGTCACAAATCAAATGATTTGTAAATTATTAGTTGGATTGGAGCATGGACACAATTACTCTGATGGATCTTTGGCTTTAAGTACTCATTTAGTCGAATGATTCTTCATCCTTCTGCCATAAGCTGGCTAATACATTTGGAATTAGAGAACCACAGAATTCACAATCGATGGATTTAAATGCCACTGTTTTCCTCGAGGGTAATGCTAATAATAATAGGCGCTGTCTCAGAGGAAATTAATAATAGTTGTGTTGACCGAGACGATGTCACAGCGACTATTAAATATCTTTTTCTTCGTATTCAAGCCACTACCAAGACATTTTAATCGTGAGCATAAATTCGCTTTCCTATTGGATCTGGAGCGCCAAAGGCGATGTCGACGACGTCTTGGCATGGAATGACACTCAAGCGTCCGTTCACTTATAGGGCATCAGACGGATGCAAATGAATGAGCAACACAAATTTCGATGGATGTCGTAGTCTTCCGGATGCACAACATCCGCCAGAAGAGATATGACTCGATTCCATGGCACACTCAGGAATTCCAACCAGGTCGCGTGGGAAGGGAAGGTTTTCAAGTCGCGAGCGACGGCGGGGCCGAAAGAAAGTGAAGGTGGGTTCGACGAGGAGGAAGCGTGCGCGCGGGCCACTCCCCAATCCCAGCTGCAATGGCGGATTCTTTCTTACCGAACCACGAAAACGGCATTTTAAAAACCCTGACACGGCCGGCAAGGAGCGACACATTAATCGCAGGCGCGGAGTCGATTGCGACACGGGGCCGCCGACCCAATTGACAGCCGGGGAGCGCCATTTCTTCCACGCCCGACCGAATGCACGAGCGCCGCAAGGGCCGACCTACCTCCCGCGTCGCACACCGAAGAGACTCGAGGTCCCGATTCGCAGCGCCCAACTTCCGACACCCACCACGGTAATGAAACAGGGCGTCTACCTCCACTCGAATGGCGGTGCATAACACGACCTCTTCCACACCTAGGTGTGAGGCTTACTCTGGTTCTCTTGGGAGGAATCTCTGTATAAGATAGGATGCCATGTTGCTCTTCCAATTTTCCCTATGAAATCAAGCGGATTTCCTTCCAATTCATTAAGCAGTGATTCCTTTTGTATCCGTACGTTCGATAGTCGATGAAGTTAAGGAAGGCATTACCTTAACTTCACAGATGTGATCACCCCTAACAAAGCACTACTGTGAAGATAGAATCATCATCTTTTAGCTATCATTATCCCTTTCCGTGTCAACATGAAACTAGTACGACGTATGTTTCGGTCCCTTGGCTCTTGCATGTTGACCCTCGAGTTTAACAACCGAGAAGAGTTGATCCCTCCCATTACACATTCGCTAAAAAACACGGAAGCGATCCAAAGCAACCGACAAGGTCGAAAAGGGACGGTACCAAAGTCGTCCAGACAACTTTTCCATAAAAGACTAATTTGCATTGCTACAAAAACAACCTCAAAAACACTAATGGTAAAAAAATATCGAAATGAGACTCGCTTAAACTTACACCAATAAAATGAGTACAGTAACGACTGTGAAAATGGCACACCTTCGTTGCCTCACTGAAACGTTCATCCTCAAGGGATTCTATGAATGACGCTGTAAACTGCAATCACCAGCGTGCACGTAACATAATCAAATATTTGGTTTTACGCACGGAATTTTGTCTTATCCCCTGAAACGTAAACTTTAAGGACAAAAGATTTGCTATAAAAAGTGAACCGAAAAAAATAATGCAAAGACCAATTCAGGAATCTCAACTCCGAATTCATAACCACATCGACGTCATACCGTTTATGCATTTTCCCGCATTGAGTGGTCAATTAATTTCTGGGACATGATAAAACCAGCTCCATCAAAAATGCTGTGAAGGTTAAAGCCGAGTTTTTCAGACAAAACTTATATCGAACGAACGATTGCATGCACTTTCCCACCCCATAACATCGTCGTCAGCTGCGTGTAATTACGGAGCGGAGTGACTGCTCGCTATTGGAAATCATTTGCTTGACCGAATCTATCACCTCAGCCACGTGGCTCACATATCTTGACGGATACAAAAAAAACTTATTACGCCCAAATATAATTATGCGAGAATTCAAAATGGCTTTTGCAATTATGAGGAATGAGGACAGCGTACAGAAAGTTCGGTAATCATGGAGTCAATCGGTACATCTTCCTTAATGTTCTCACTCTGACTACATCAAACAAGTCGTTGCAGTCCGCATGTAATTCCCTTGGTTCATCCTACCTTCTTCGTCCGTACTCTTCTTTCGTTTATCATTTAGTCATCCTGCGTAAAATATTGAGCCTCTACGAAAGCTACTTCCGATACCGGCGGGTAGGAAAGCCGTGAAAGGGGACTACAAGAACGATGCCCTCCTACGTTTGGTAACCACGCTCTGTGATTTATTCTCCCGACAGATGGAGAGACGACGCCGACCGCTAGGGTGGGCACCCCTAGTGCTAGTCGCGCTCTGCTGCGCCCGCCTCGCCTCGTCCGTGGAGACGTCCACCGCCGCATTCGGCCTCCGCACCCGGCCTCTCGCCCGGCATGCAACGGCGCCCTCCCGCGCAGCCACTACGACCCGCCCGCCCGGCGAAGACGGTGACAGCCTGCTGCTGGCGGACGCGGGGGGCGGCGGCGGCAGCGAGACCCAGATGGGGCAGGACGACAAGAAGTCGCTGGCGCAGCAGGTGGCAGAGGGCAAGTACGGCCTCATCCAGGACCTGCTGCCCAAGAAAGTCAAGCGGCCGGGGATCGTCAGCTACGCGGCTAACTCGGAGGTTCCGGCCGACACAGCCGACAACCTAGGCGGCCTGGACCAGGAGGACATCTGGCTGGCGGAGGACCACGTGCTGGTGCTGGCCGGCGGGGGATTCCGGGACAAGGGCGGAGGCGGGCTGGTGCCCCAGTGGCCCGCCATTGACGACTACCAGGCCCCCAGGCGGCAGGTGAAGATTCCCGCCCGCCCATCCGTGCCCCCGCCCTTCCCCGTGCAGTTACGCGACGGGGAGCGGCCGCAGTTCATCGGAGGGCACCCGGGAAACTTCCCGCCGGGGAGCGGGCCACCGCCGCCGCCGGGGCCCTGGGCCCCCGCCAACGGCTCCCTCCCCGCCGGGCCCCCACCACCCTTCCACCCGCCACCTCACACAAACCTGACCGATCCCTTCGACGAGGACGACCCCTCTCTCTACTACCCGCCGCCATACGACTTCTACTACAAGGGTGACAACACCACGCAGATACCGCCGGGGCCGCTCGTCCCCGGCATAGTCCTTCCCCCGCCACCGGACTTTTTCTCGCCGCTCAACGATAAGGGCGTGACGGAAGGTCCGCACCGCACCACCTCCACGCCCGGGCCCAGGTACCTTCCCGCGGTGGAGGAGGTGCCAGCGACGTCCAGAACGCCACCGCGTCCCAAGACGGCACCTGCCGTCGCTGCACAGAAGGAAGCGAGGGCCAGGGGTGAGAAGACGGCGGCCCACGTTCGAAACAAGGGGAGGAACAACGTGCGTGTGCGCTACCCGGGCCAGACGGACACCCCGCTCTATTACTATGACGGCCCGGGGATCTCGCAGCAAGTCGTGGTCACCTCCTCCTCCCCCGACACTCTCCACGTCGAGGACCTGTATGAGAGGCAGAGGCCGTCCGGATTTCAAAAGCAGCCCGCACCTCCCGCCACCAAGAACCACGTCATCTACATCTTCACCGCCGACGAAGACTTCCAGGGCAATCAGGTCTCCACAGAAACTCCTTCGGTTATCCCCAGGGATGTTCCCACCCCGCCCCGTGTCGAGGATTTCCATTCCGGGCACAAGTTGGTCACTGGCGGAGGCGGGTACCTGCACTCCGGCCGGGGATTCGCCTCGCCCGTGGCCGATCCCCAAACCGTCGCGCGACCGGCGACTAACTACTTTTTCGAGGACTACTACGCAAATGGCTACAACGTGAATGACGGCTCAGGAAAGCAGTCTCCCCAGAATAATCAGCCCGATCCTTACGCATACTACACCATCTCTTCCTCAGCAGGACTGAGGGGCAACGGTACACGCGGTAGGCCACAGGCCATCTCATCTCCGTCGGTGCGACCCTCGGCGAATCATCAAACGCAAAAGAACCAAGGGCAACGAACACAATACGCCCACCAGTCGGGGTTATACGACGTTCCCTCAGTCACGTACCGACCACAAGTCTATCCTTTCCGTGAGCCTGTCTTGAATAATCGAGAGCCCGTGGTCATAACTACACAGAAACCCCCGTCCAGCCAGAGGGGCCAAGGAAAGCAGCAGCCGCACGGAGTCTCCGTCATCACTGTTAAACCTGCAGTCTTGTACGCCGGCTCAGCGAACAGGCACCGGGAGGAGGAAGCGACCATCTCTACGGTCATACCCAAACCAGACACGTCCTACTCCCATAACGCCAATCCGGGCAAGGAACATCACCAGGGCATCACGATAGTAACATCCAAGCCATATGTGTACAGCATTGAACAACCGGTGGGTCCCCAGGAGGCCACACGCAATCAACAAGCCAGTGCCTTCGATTCTGGCCACACAAACACCCCTAGGCCATATCCGGCTGCTATAGGGGGATACAATTCCTACCATTTGGGAGGCTCTCAAATTAGATTCCCCCAGCAGGACTCCGTCCTCGTCAGGAGACCTGAGTACGTCCTCGTCCAACCAACGCCGAGAGTCACCCCGCGTCCGGCCGTGCAGTACCAGGAGTACTTCGAGGCCCAAGGCCACCAGGGGTCGCACCTCAGCAATGTCGGTGATTTCGGGACGTATGACGGCCTCCTGGCGCACTCCACCTCTAAGCCCCTCCACGTGCAGGTCCACGGGGACTTGGGGCTCATCCCGCAAAGAGAAACGTTCCACGAAGACGGGGCGGGGCATTATGTCTTGACCACGCCGGCACCCACCGTCAAGCCACACCTGAATAACTCTCCGTACGTCGTGAGACCGTACGCGGTTTCGAGCGTCCGCAGCACGGCGACGACCGAGTTTGCCCGCCGGCCGCAACAGGCACATTCGCATCGTGGGGTTCACTACAAGCGACCGCAGCAGACGTTTAGCTTCGAGGCGACGGCGCAGCCGAGATACCCGTCGCCTACGCCGACCCCCTTCGCTCAGTCATTCCCGACGGTCAGCAGCAGCACCGTTAGTCCCCTGCCCGCTTACTTTACGACGAAAGACGTCAGCCTCTTCGACGACGCTACCAAAAACTACTTCAACGTCTTCGGGCAGAAGTTGAACGAAGGCGGGCAGGCCCCGCGCCCCACCACCCCACTTCCCTTTGACGACAGGAGGGGTCAGGGTGCTATCGCCTACTCCGGGGCTATCGAGTCCTCCACCCCCGTCGTTTCCCTGGAGGACGACATCAGGGTTAATTTCAGGGAGCCCCTGCCGCCGATAAACCCAGACAGCGAGTTCACTGTGCCACGGCAAGGGTTGTCTCGCGCCCCATCCAAGCACCAAGAAGGGGCCGTCGTCTCGTATCAGTTGCCAGGGGTGGATGGTAAAGGATCGGATGGGGCCAGCCACTATTACTTCCTCACTCCACAGCCAGTCTCGTCGGACTCGAGGACTGCGCACCAGGGGACTTACTACCAGCAAGAGAATAGCAGACCGTCTTTGGGTAGCTACTGGACTGGGTACTCGTCCGGGTGAACGCGAGGGAATGGATGGGAACTTTATAATGTTACCAGCTGTGAACAATCGATCAAATGAAGGTATCCCCGGTTATTCATCACATCGCCTGGTGCAATGCGGGGGAAAGACGACGTGACCTACACACTACAGGGGAACACAGACAATGAGCAAAAGTTTAGCACTGCAACAAATCTGTAAATATTGGCCTTGCACTCACTGCCTCCCATGAGCTATTTCTGCAGTCGAGGGCATTCACTTCCCCTTCAATCTGGTTTCAAACTTAAATGATGAAGATGGAACCGAGAGTTATATTGGCAGTGATGGCTTACCCGGGCATTATTTTCCTGGTTCCATCGCAAGCCTTAAAATGGCAACCCTCCGCAGAAGCCTGTATCGGTTAGACAAACTAAGTTAACACCCAGTATAAAAATCGTTACGTCCTGAACAACAAGCAAACTTTTACGTCTTCCGTTTGAAAGGTAACCATATGCAACGCAAAAAGTACATAACTAAAAAATAAATAAGCTTAACTACATGTCAACTTGCATCACGTTGTGTGATGCAAGTTGCCTAGTGATTATCTTGCAGTCAGTGAGCATATATCACACGAACATTACATATACATGCAAACACACACACACACATACATTTGACTCAGGATTTCTCCTTGCGTTCAAGTGGGCGAACCTTTCCCCTCATCAAAGAAATGGCGTAAAAGGCAGTTATCAAACATTATCAACCACGATGTTCCTGATATCCGAGAATTTTTCAATGACACAAGTGCAAACCTTTGATAAGGTTACTAAAATGGATAAAAACCGCCAACTGGTGAAAAAACAACCTGGTGAAGAGTGGACACTGAAGAATCCATAGTTACGGTGCAATTACTTTTAATGCGAGTCCTTGCTTATGGACGAGAAGGTGACTTCTCATATTCAAGACAAAATAGATCAAAAGAGTGAATAATCTATGAGTGGCTAATTCATAATTTTTATTATTGCGCCAAAAAGTGCGAGGCATTCTAGAAGCCAGCATCGTCAGCGGCACAGAAGACTAATGATGCTGCTGAGAATAAACTGGTTTAAACAAGACAACGAAATTAGATAAATGTTCATTATTTTCTCAACAAATGAACAATAAATCATTTTAGAAGCAACATCCAATATTCATTCGAGTATCCCAGGTACGATCCTTGTCAAACGATAAGAGACCGAGGAAACTGATTAGAAGTGCAAACGAAAGTAATATGAAAGTTACTCGACGATTGGTGAAAAATATAAATATAGGCAATGAAATATGGATAATGTCAACCTTTTACTCACAATGTCTATTCATATTCCGGTATGGTCGAGGCGTCGCCTGTCTTAGTTCTCGTGGCTGTCACGAAAGTCATGGATATACTGTCAATATGAAACGAATGCTGGTGTTCTCGGTTAAGAGCATTTTCAACCATTGGGTGCCATCTAAGTATAATTGCTAGTACTTCTTCGAATCTAGCAAAAACAGCCATCTCGCACAATCGCATCTCGCTACATCCTCAATGCGTCTTCAGTCAACAATTACTACTCCGCAACCTGTACATGTCTCAGACTGCTCAGGAGCGAGTGGGGAACGGAGAGTCCGGATGGGCAGTGTTAGGAAGAGGGGTAAGGCAGGGTTGCCCATTGTCACCGGTGCTGTTCAACGTATATGTGGAGGAAATGATTAAAGAGGCATGGAGAGAACTGGAGGTAGGAATGAAGGTCGGAGGGGAAGTCTGAGGAAAATAATTAAAATCAGTTAGCTGATGACCAAGCTGTAGTTTATCAGTAAGCCAAGGGGTTGCAGGCATTGATGAGTGAATTTGAAATTCAGTGCGACAGATACGGAATGAGAATCAATATAAGTAAAACAAAGGTTGTGCGATTTTCCAGAAAGAAAAAGGCCAAGATTAATATATGAGGGCAAAAACTAGACTAGGTGGATGAGTTTACTTTTCTCGGGAGAGTTTTGGATAAAAAAGATCGAAGTATCAGATATTAGTATATCAGAAGAATTGCACTTGGGAAAGAAGCTTTCACAGGGAGGAGAAAATTGACCATGAGGACATTGGGTATGAATAGTTAGATAAGGCCCGCCAAAACTTTGATGTGGAGAGAAGTTATGTACGGCACGGAAACGTAGATTGGAGGCTTTTGAAATGTAGGTGTGGAGAAGAATGGAGAAGGTGAAATGGACCAAAAGGAAAACACATGAGGAAGTATTAGGGATGGTGGGCGAGGAGAGGGGCTTGTTGGGAAATATCCTATGGAGGCAGGAAAAATGGATGAAGAGCGTATTGAGCGGCAGTGGGATGTTGAAGATGGTGATAGAGGGGAGAATGTTAGGCAAACGAGGAAAGGGGAGGAACAGGATAGGGATGTTGGACGGAATGAAGGGAGGAAGGAAGTACACAGAGATGAAGAGGGACCTGATGTAGAGTAGAATACTGGGTTGTGTTTTGTTAGGAGTCACAAAATTTTATTTGGTAGTAGTGTCCATTCAAAATCTTAACCGGTAGATTACTCAATAATATATGCATGTGTGTGCACATGCATATAGCCAGGACAGGAAAAGGAACTGGCCCCCTTGCCCTGATGTGTGAATTTCACACACCATCAGACTCAGTACCAGCTGAACTCTACTATCACCAACCAAACCGAAATTTGGGTTGTTTGCTGTGTTTATGGTTTTGATATGTGTATGAGTACATTTATATGTATGTATGTGTGTGTATGTATGAGTGTGTGTGTAATACAGTAAGTAAGTAGTAAGTATAATAAAAAAGTATTCGTAATTGAAGTGGGGCTTACTTAAGTTTTATACTTCAGGTTGCGTTTTTTGTTAGCAGAGGTAAGTTAATTTATTTTTGTGCAAATGAATAGGTTGTGTCAATCAAAAAAGCCTACCCAAACTGGTTGAATACCAAAAATTATAATATACACACATACACGTATGTGTACGCGTACACATTTTCAGCAATTTTACGTTAATGTTTATTACCTTTTTCTAAACATTTCACCTTCCTCCCCTTATCTCCTCCCTAACCCCAACCTTTCTTCCCAGCTGCTGCTAGCACTCCCTGCCACGCACCTTTTGGATTGGTCGCGGGGTATTTATGTAAATATAGATAATAGTTTCATTTTCGTCAAGTTCCCACACGCAAGATAAACACGATAGGATCTCCCCCCTCAAAAGGAATGTCGTCCAGCGTGGGATTTCACGATTGTGACACACGTTCCAGAGTCAAATATCAAACTCCCCAATTTATATAGAAATCTGCCTCCCCGCCCCCCTCCGACCGCGTGGTCACCCTAACAACCCATAAGCCTAGTTCCTAAAGACAAAAAAACCTGTAGCGCCGAAGAGCAAGTTTCCACTTCGCAAGATAGTTTTACGCCTGGTTTACGACTGATTCGTGGGACTTATTACGTAAGTGGCTTGTAGTTTCGACGGAATTGGAGCGCGGGGGTCCAGCTCGGCTTGGAGCTGCAGGGTGAGTGAGTGAGGGGAGGGGAGCCCGGGCCGGGGGAATGTAGTGCTGCAATGCTATCCCTCGCGGCCCCACGGTGCGGCGTGGCCAGGGTGGCCGGCCGACGAGAGGGAGGGAGTGGCGGCCCGCCGGGAGGGGAAAGTGAATCGAGGGAGAGGGAGCGATCGGAAGGAGGGCTTCGTCACGGAATCGCTCCACATATCACGGCGGGCGGGAGTGCCAGAGCAGCGGCGGGGCGGGGCGGAAGGAGGCAGGCGGTCGAGGGGCGCGGTCCGCCCGCCTTTTGGAAAGTCCGTCCCTCTCCCGGCTGACACTCGGCCGCATATGCGCGCACCTTCACCTCCGCCTCTCTCTCTCTAATCGCCATTATTATTCCAATGGCCAAATGTCTCTCGCCCCCCCTCGCTCATACAAACGCGCACAATCCGTCGGCGCCGCCAACACGACCAAGTTTCATCGAGGCAGGTGACGCACCAACTTCGGGTTTCGAGAAACAAATTGTATCCCAAGGAATTTCAACACACATCGGGGCGAAAACGAAGTCGTAGCGATCAACTGTAAGAAAAGTAAATCCCAGTTTGAGCAATGTTTTTCCAAAAAAATAGTGTAATTCAACTCGTTCGAAATAAAAAGTAACTGATTTCACATCTGAGTACCATCATACCTTTAGTAAAAATTAGCCCTAGGTGCCAAAAGTGTTAGTGAGGCGCGTTCTTCCGCTGGCCTCTCTCCGCAGGGGGAGCGGAGAGGGTGAACTGACTGGTGACCATCGAGTGCATCGAATGAGCTGGCACTGGCCTATCCTTTAACGAAACGCACCAACGGGTGGGTCAATAATTTAACGTCTCATCTGACGGATGGTGCACTGCACCCTGGCTGCTCTCGAGTGGCGATTGTCTTTCTGCAGGAAAATGGCGGCGGGGTAACATCATCGCATGCCAATTCAACGGTCGTGGGTTCGATTCCCGCCAGGGTGAGATTTTTCCACCTGAGGCTTGGGTGTTTATATTGTCGTTATTATTGTGCTGTCATTGTTGTCCGATGTAAAGGCCAAAAGTGCTATTTTCGGACCAAGACAAAATAAATAAATCCGCCACCGTGGATTCGAGCGTAGACCCAGGGCGAAGGCGTGAAACGAGCGCACCACGGCAATCAATCCTCTTTCCCTCCGCCCATTGAACGCCACAGAACACCCACAAAGGAACGCTGATCGCAAAAGTCTTTCTACATCAAACCTTAACAACAGGCCTATTACGTGGTGACATATTATAATTTTCACTCTCCACTTTTCATGATTCTAACCGAATGACAACGAGCATTAGACCATACGCTTAGTTCGTCGTTCTCAACAACTGCGGTGATGCGGAGAAATTATCGAAAATCCTTACAAGAAGGCGCGTTGATAAGAGTTTCGCATTACCATTAACAAGGGCAAAAATATTATATCATTAAAGAATACTGCAAAAAACGGATAATATATTACCAGTGTACGACATTTTCATTCTACTTCATGTAAAGAAAAAGGAACTACACGTTGTGTGATACAACACGGTGGATAGGAATAAAAAATACCCCTAAACATGACACAATAACAATTTACATTAAACCGAATGAACTCTAGAATTTGGATTTTGTTGGAAATATTTACGAGAAATATTTACATCTAAATAGGGCACCACCATTAAGGATTGAAATCTGTGCTTACAAATGTGTCATCTCAATTTGAGGAAATTGACATGTGCTTCAAATCCACTTCAACTTGCAATTTCCTGCTTCACCATCCTTGGTGGTGTCTTTCCCTGTGCGATTAGAGCTATTATGGCATTTAACGAATGTAAAACCTGATTGCAGGTAACTCCAGATGCTGTAAAATGGGTTGCTACCGATCCCTCCATTGGAAACGGGTGATCATTCCACCGAACATAGAAGACTTCAGAAGAAACAACCAAACATAAACACATGGCAAGTAAGAGAAACAAAGAGCCAGAAAGATTCAGTCATTAACAAGATCCGAAAGAAACAACTTTTCACCTAGCGCAATACCCACAAGGAAGATGAATTATGGCTGCACTCAACTGCTTTACCACCTTTGGTTAACAAATTGCCAACACAGAATAATTAAATATGCGAATACAAAGACCTGCTACACTAATTACAATAATTAAAACATCACATAGGCCACAGGAAAAACAAGAGACGGTAGCAGAATCCAGAAAACCAAATTAATTTCAATTTAAGAAAATGCAAACTACATTGGACAGGGAGACGGGCTCGTCAACGGCAGATGCCTAATACAAACTCAACACACAACTTGGCACAAAACTTAAATGACACAGGACATGACACCACACAGCAAAATCATAAACATTGACAAGACATGAATCCATGCTGTTTCCAGGAATTACCATCGCGGTAATGGCATGGATTCATCAGATCGACGCCGTGGAAGCCCAAGGATCACATTGACAAGATATACTGCCAAATATAAAGGTTACGTCAAGAGGAGAGTTAACATTTTCAAACAAAATGTCAGCAACGGAGACTCATGCCCCATTCACCCCTGCACTAAGTTTTCCATAACACACTACGTCCACCCCATCCATTGTGGAGTTTAAACTGGGTGATAGCTATGATTAAATCATTTCCTCGGCATTTTCCCTCCATTCCAGAACTCCTCACTCCCTTCACTCACCCATGAGGCATTCACTGACAAGCATTCGCTTTCCCACCAAATCACTGCCTCGCCTCACAACCACCAATCTCCTGTTCAATGCCTACTAAAATATGTAATTGGTGTACACAGGAATATAATAACTAGAGGGCCCGAGGTAGCCCACGGGGTGGCTAGTCCCCCGACTACCCAGCTGAAAGTTACCAGCTCATTGCATGGAGATTCCCAAACTTTAAAGCTATCAAAAAATTATATTTCCGATGGTGCAGATCAAGAATTTTTTGTGAATACAATAGTGTGGTAGGTCCCATGTCAGTGGATAAGATAGTGTGGTAGTTCGGAGAGGGCCAAGAGGAAACAGAGTACGAGACATGTGATAGGAAAAGCAAAACACCATGGGTGAAGGACCAATAGAATTCTGCAACAAGGAAAACGTGGCAGTGGCAAACACCCACTCTGAACAGCATTCGAGAAGAAGATGCACGAGGAAGATGGCGGCCGGACAGGGGGAGACCAAATAGAGTACATCCTAGTCGGAACAACATACACGAACCCAGTTAAAGCAATGCCCAACCCAATTGCACATGTAAATAGCAATCACAGCCTGGTGGTCATGGACAGTTGACTGCAACAAGAGACAATGAAGAACGGGGACACAGATGGAACACAAAGGTGCTGGAGGGAAAGAAATTAAGAGAAAAGTTACGTATTGGCAGGACAATGGAAGTAATAAATGAGACTATCATAGAATGATGGAGGAAATATAGAAACATAAATAGTAGCTGAATCTCTCGAGAGGGGGGATCGAGATGATGCGGTGACTAACGTACTGGCTTCCCACCTAGAGGGCCTGGGTTCGAATCCTGGAGGCAGCAGATATTTTTCAGTGGTATCCCAATCCCCGCTTGAGGTGCTTGATGGAGAGCACTTTGAGTGAGTACGCCATCCGTCGGATGGGACGTTAAGCTGCGGACCCCCCCCTTGGTACCTTTCATTAAGAGTAGGCTAATGCTGATGCCAAATTTCTCTCCATCCTTCTTCCTTTACCACCCATCCCAAATGGCAAAAATGATCTCAGCTGTCGGCCACCTCTAGAGTGAGGCAGTAGAATATCATCAACCATGAATAACAACTCAAATAAGAAAACTCACAGAAGCAAGAAGAAAATTAAAAGAGCTAAGAAATTAAACTAAGGCAACCCTTTGTAATAAGTTGAAAAATCAAATCGTATGAGAAAGCAAAAAAGTCGAGAAGGAATGGAAAGACGGCTACTGGTGGGAAACCAATGACAACACAAAGAAGGGACACAACAAAATTGCTTATAGCCCGATGGAGAGGCATTTCAGGGAAGGATAAACAAAATCATACAACATCCAAGATGCTAGCAGAAAGATACTAAAAGAGGATGGAGACTGGGAAGAGATGGAAGAAATATTTTGAAGTACTCTATTAAGAGAAATCTTGATAGGAGGGGACAAATGAGACCCAGAAATTCCGAAGAGCAAATTCACAGAGCCATGGGAGGAGAAGAACAACAAGGCACCAGGAGTTGTCAAATTAAACAAGGCATTCGGGATGAGAGAAAAGGATGATGCTATCTTTGCTTTTCTCGAAGATAGCCATGACAGTTGAAAACTACTGGAGGACTTCAAGGAGAGAGCGATCACTGCAATACTGAATCAACTAAGAACAGATGAAAGGGAAGAACACAAAACATTTACCTGATGTCAAACACATCGCAAATTCCAATAATTGGCCAAAGACTAAAAGGAATGATGGAAAAGAGCCTCGGCCAAAACCAGCTGGGATTCAGTAATAAGCAAGGGGCACCAGAGTCAATACTTCGCTTGAGGGGGCTGGCCAAACAAATTGTATTAGACATATAACATTACATTACATATGACATTCGTCAACTTGAAGAAGGCTTTCAACAATACTAAATGGGAAAAGATTTTCAAGAATCAAGAAGGATGCGGAAAGCACTACAATGGCAAAATGGCAATCCATCACCTCTACAAGAATCAGGTACACCCTGACAACACGACCACCATACTAAATCGCCTGCCCCGGTGGCAGTGGGATAACATCCTCGCTTGCCAGCCCAGAGGTTGTGGGTTCGATTACCGTCTGGGTGGTTGTTTTTCATCTAGGGCTTGGGTGTTTGTAATTGTCTATTATTATATTATAGTCATAATTCCAAGGTGAATGCTTGATTTTTATTTTCGAATTAATGTGAAATTTAAAAATAAATGGAAGGCAAATACAAGCCAAAATAAACATCTTGACAGCATTATTCAACATATATCTATCTATAAGTGGGTCGCGATAGTCCAGGGGATAGAGCGCTGGACTACTGACCGGAGAGCCTGGGTTCGATCCCCGGGCAAGCCACTGTGGGCACCTGCAGCTCCACCCAAGCTAGTTGATTTTTCAGGTACCAGATCTTCCTGGGAAGCCATAACTGGCACAGGGAAAGGAACTGGCCCCCCTACCCTGATGTGTGAATTTCACACACCGTCGGGCTTAGTACTGGGTGAACTCTACCATCACCTACTAAACCAGCCTTCGGGTTGATTACTGTGTTTATGGTTTATCTATCTATAAGAGGGAATATAAGAAGCACAAGAATTGGTATCAAAGGAGTCAAGATGAATAGCAAAGAAATTAATAAGCTCCAGTTTGCAGACGACATCGCAGGAGTTGTGAAAGGACCTGCAGGAAACTCGGAATGGTGTGGACCGAATACTTTGGGAAAACAATATGGATGGCATCAAGAAGAAAACTCAAAGCTTTGTTTGTGGGAGAGAGAAGCGGGCAGGGAAACTAGAGCAGCCGAAAGAGTTCATCTTCCTGAGCAGCTGTCTAACTTGGGACGGAAGAAGTTTGAGCAACATTGAGAGAAGAATAGCTTGGAAGACATTTCATGAAGAAGAGGCCACTCTTATGCTCCAAGAACTAAGGAGCTCCATACTAAAAAGAAAGCCTAGTACTTTTCCACAGATATTTATTATATGGTACAACGTGTTTCACATACTTGTGGCATTAGGTACCTGATGACGTTGCAAGTCGGTGAAACACGTACCATGTAATGAATATCTGTGGAAAAGTACAAGTCTTTCTTTTTAGTATGGATATTAAATACTTCCACGAAGTGAAGCCTGAAGCAATAGAATATAGACATGGGAGCTGTTTGTCAAAATGTTTGCATGGAGCATGGCACTCTAAGGATCAGAGACATGGAGAACATTGGGAAAGTGGACCAGTGAAGAAGAAGAGAAGCCCTTGAAGCATGGTGATGAAAGGAGAATGCGGGAGATTGAAGGGACTGGACAATGTGAGGAATGAGGAAGTACGTATATAGCAAAGCAGAAGAGGTTAGGGCCAAATGGAGAACTCTATGAGAAAGAACAAGTAGATGAATTAGGAACACCTTGAGGCACAGTTGATTGCTAGAAACATGATGGAAGGGACAATCCCATGAGGAAGACCAAAAGACAAGCGTATAGGATGGATTAAAAAGACGTAAAAAAGAGGAGGTATCAGAGGGTGAGGGAGTTGCAACACTGAACGGGGAAGAATGGAGGGCTGCAGTGAGCCAACCTTAGGACTTAAATATTGATGATGATGAAGACTTCTGAGTGTAGTGGTTTGCGGAATTTATAAATAATCGTTTATCTGCAGGTCATACGAAAGATAATCTGGAAGATATTTAATCATGCAATACAATTTTAAAGAACCTGATTTTCAATCAAAGACATTGAGCTTCTTAGCCGATGCATCATAAAGCAAATTTATAAGAGGGTGACTCCATCTTGATCAGGGACGTACTGTCCTTTGCGAGATATGTTGATGTCACAGCTGATTGAATCACAATTACTCTATTTGCCATTCCCCATGAGCAATGGCTTCAGTTTCCTTTCATGCACACACACCAGCAATTGCTTTCCACATTTGTTAGATATTTTACAAAAATTAAAACTGGAAAGATTAAATAATCAAGCATTTCACCCATGAATTAAGGCCCATAACTCATGGCTTCAAGCAGCTTTTGATAATCAAGACATATTAAAAATAATCTATTCAGATATTTGTGTTCTCAAATAAAAATTAATAGGATAACTGCAATTTTATCAAATTTGATTCACTTAGTTTCCAATTAATCTCTATTTTGAACAGATGTGTAGTTGAATATTTTTCTGGAGATTTCATGGAATTCAGAAACAAAGACAGTAGATGCAATCCGGTTATTTTTATTCCCAAAGTCTTGATCGGTGTAATTTATTATTTACATTTGAGTGCTGTGCAAGATGCGCAGTAACATTTGGAAGGAAGTATCATATGCATCGTGCTGTCACACCAGCGAGAAAAATTTGTACTTTGACTTCATCATATGCCATCCACAATGCCACACCCTTCCCTCATGACAAGAACGGCAGTTTGGGAAATAATTATGAAGAGGATATCCATCTCATCCAAGCACTAAAGACAAAAGATGCAATGCTCATCTCAAGACAAGAAAGAAAGTAATTTTCAGGAGTTGGGAAGTTGTAATCCGAACAGCGAAGAGAATAGACACTCGTATCAATCCATGCTTCTAGATCTTCAACTCACAGAGATAGATATTCCACTTCCACACGGTATAGTTCTTATAATAATGTTGGGTAATACGAATAATTCGTTAAACAATTTTTTGAGTTTAGCACTTTCAAATAATATTTTGTAGTCATTTTCCCTCTTTGTTGCAGCTTGAAAATTTGAATTTAAAAGATTTTTACTTCATACTTTCTTCAAAAAAGTTTTTTTTTTTAATTTCGTTAAAATATTTTACAGAGTGACACACTTTCACTTTCTGAAACTTATAGGCCCTAATAGATAATTCTCAACTCTTTCAAATGGTGCAAACAACAGGGATATAACTTAAATGCTAAGATATCCTATTTCAAAAGTCTGAGGAGTAGCAAACTTGCCTGGCATTGAGGGATCAATGGGAGACTTCAGGCTCAAAAGACCAAACGTCAACAACCAATTGGACACAATATGGCATTCATAACTTTAAATCAACGTGAGCAGCAAAACTGATATCAATTCATTTTGAATCACTCATCAAAAGAAAATATTGTCAAGATAGGCCATTCCATCTTTCTTTAGCCAGATGTTCATAATTCAATACTATGCATACCATCGAGTGGTCCCTAAAAACCCTTTATTTATTAGGTAATCTACCGGTTAAGGTAGGTTTTTGGATGGACACAACTATCAAATAAACATTTTGTGACTCCCCACCTAGCAAACTAATCTATATCAGGTCCCTCTTCATCTCGGTGTACTTCTTTCCTCCCTTCATCCCGTCCAACATCCCTATCCTGTTCCTACCCTTACCTCGCTTGCCCAACATTCTCCCCTCTATTACCCTCTTCAACATTCCACTACCGCTCAATACGCCTTTCATCCATTTTTCCTGCCTCCATAGGATTTCTCTCAACAAACCCCTCTCCTCACCCACCATTTCCAGTACTTCCTCATTTGTTTTCCTTTCGGTCCATTTCACCTTCTCCATTCTTCTCCACACCCACATTTCAAAAGCCTCCAATCTACGTCTATCCTCCTGCTTCAGCGACCACGTTTCCGCGCCGTACATAGCTACGCTCCATATCAGAGTTTTTACGAGTCTTGTCTTAACATCCCTACTCAACGGGACGTCATCAACTCCCTCCTCCTTGAGAAAGCCTCCTAGGGTCATTAATTTATGAATGCAAGATAAAGCCAATAGCACATACATTTTTCATGCAAAACTGCTTTATCAATTATTATATCGATTTACATATGAAATGAGGACAATTTTACATAATTATGTTATTTTATACAAGTTATGAGTTGTAAAATTATCGTACTTCCCAGCCAATAAAATGCACTTTCTCAAGGCCTAAATGTGGTCTAAAACCAGCCTGCATCTTATGGACCAAGGGTACACACGTATTACTTCATCCTATCAATCGCAAGCCAATTCACCAGGAAAAATACTTCCTATTGAGTATTTTTTTGCTCATCAGGCATTTAAATAGTTGACAATATAACAGATTCCAATAATAACAGTATTTTGAACCAGTTGTAAGCAATAAAGCTTCAATACTTCCTTGACTGTACTTCCTAAATAAATCATTAATGCATACAATGTTGTGCATTTAGATGCATGTCACACGTGGTGCAGTTGCAAAACCTGTACGAATTGGGCTAATGGAACGTCGCCCCTCTGCTCAAACAAGATATCTCTTATGGTAAACTTGGGAGTGTAGAGGCACTCAACCTTAGGGAGCATGCTAGTGTTATTCAATGCGCAATACATTCCATTCTATTTACTGTACATATCTGCTTTCAGACACAGAAACTAAGTGCTGCCAAAAAAGTTAAAATTATAATAACGCCATAAAGAGAGCAGATGGTCAATAGAGAATTGCATTTAAACTTGAACTCCTGAATTATTTCTTCAGAGAACTTCAGAGCACGGAACGATTAAGTAGATTAACGCTATTCATGACATCAACCAGACTGGAAGAATGACATAACCATCGACTTGTGTTTATGTTGTGAATTTTGTGGTGTGAATGTTAAAATGAGACTACCATTAAGTCTTAAGCGGATAAACTTAAGCGGATAAAATGATACTTTGTAATTCCACAGATTTATTTCACAAACACACGACCCGGGTTTCGACGTACAACGTCATCTTCAGGTAAATAACGCCTGAAACCATCGATTACCATTAAGTCTTTTTAAATATGAGGGATTGGCAATGTACTAGATGGTAGGAAAGATGACATTGCATGAGAAAAGTGACAAATACAGTGAAAATAACTACTTAAATGATTATAGCAGCACGAAAGACAAATTTCTGGGATTTTACCATAAATAAATGTCTATATAGTAGCCTGTAACAATGAGCTCATGAAGTTAGAATTATTTTATATTAAAAATCGTAGAGTGTAAAAAAGTGAAACTTAGTGTGTCCCATTAGGTTATGCACGTTAATTGTTTAGTAGGCCTTACATTACCCAAAGTTTAACTGGGTAACTCAATCTTCATACACCTCTTTCATGCATACAAAGGGCGTCAAGAGGACATATGCCTCACTTCAGAAAACTCAGCATGCAATTGAAAATAGATCAAACCCTTCTTAATGGTCTACCCTTTCTGAGGTTACCTCTCAAGATAAATTCCCCAGCAGTTGGCAACCCTTGACATACCAGGGACACGCCACGCCTCTTCGCTGTCATCTCCTGTTGCTACGCTTAGATGAGTGTGTGGCCGTTGCCAATTCAAGCACTCACCTGTGTTCATTTCCTGCTCAGCCGCTTCGTCCTTGAAGGGGCAGTCATGCAAGTGGAGGTACACCTCAATCGCGCACTTTGCTGCACGGAAGTAAAACGGGTGTGCACGCAGAATGTCCTCGAGGCGCAGAAGTCCAACGTATGACCGCAATGTCATCTTCCTCATGCAGTATGTGTGAAAGTCAAACTGATCCTCTATCACCTCCGAAAAGTGCTGTCAGGAGAGAAGAAAGCATTATTAATTAGGAGCTTCATGGCCACAAACAGGAAAATCACATTGCACAAACACCTGCCTCTTGATCACCCTTATCATGGATTCAAGATTCAGCTTCATTACATAAATCATGACCAAAGCACTAAAGCCATGAAACTGTGACGCACCACATCTCAAATAAAAGGTGACCAACCAATTGTCCAGACAGTTTTGAAAAATTTAATTTTGGTGATTTCATGCTGAAGCATTCCAAGCATGTATGGGCAGTCTTTAATATGATTTCCACGCATTTGTATGAGAGGTACACGAGAGATTCCATTAATAATATGTGGTGAAAACATGTACGCTTTGTTTTAACTTGGGTTCAACTTTCCAAACCTAAATTTTTATCACCAAAGCCTGTAGTAGTCCGCGGATGCAGTCGGCTGACATTTTACCATTGATAGCACAATGGACTGCACTAAGCGGGACAATACTTTAGCCAGTCTGGGAAGCCACTGTTTTCAGAAAGTCACATTCTTATTTGGGGGAGTCTGGCAGGAGGAATCATAGCTGGGTTGCATAATGGATACATTAAGGTTTCCAACTGCCACCCTGATATAGAAACTCCTGCAGAACTCTTTCAGGAGTAGAACAATGAATGATTGGATCTGTGCTAACAGTTAAAGATAAGTGGGGTAAGATAATAGTTGAACCAGGAAAAATCCAAGAGAGATGGAAGGAATATATAGAAACAGTGTATGGTAAAGAACTTAGGCCGACAAGGTTAGACATAGAAAAGGAACATGCCGTAGAAGAAAATAGCTTAGGGCCAGGCATACTCGACGATGAAATAGAAAGGGCATTAAAGGAGATGAAAGCAAATAAGGCCGTGGGGGTGGACAACATGCCTGTAGAACTGTTGAAATGTTTAGGAAAATGCGAGAAGAAGGCCCTATATGGACTGATTCGTAGTGTCTATGAAGAAGGAATCTAGTCGGAAGATTTTGTGAGATCAGTGTTAGTTCCTATTCCAAAAAAGGCAAAGGCTTCGTCATGTGAGGATTACAGAACAATAAGTTTGATATCCCACGCAGCTAAAGTTATTCTCAGGATCATCAACAAAAGGATAGAGAGTAAGGCAAATGATTACTTAGGGGATGATCAGTTTGGGTTTAGGAAGGGAAGAGGTACGCGTGATGCCATTGCAGTAATGAAATCATTAATCGAGAGGAATATAGAATACAATCAGGATGTTTTTGCCTGTTTTGTAAATTTCAAAAAAGCGTTTGATAGAGTGAATTGGGAAAAATTAATGCGTGTATTGCAGAAAATAGGAATGGATTGGAGGGACAGGAGACTGATCCGCAACCTGTACATGTCTCAGACTGCTCAGGTGCGAGTGGGGAACGGAGAGTCCGAATGGGCAGTGTTAGGAAGAGGTGTAAGGCAGGGTGGCCCATTGTCACTGGTGCTATTCAACGTATATGTGGAGGAAATGATTAAAGTGGCTTGGGGAGAACTGGAGGTAGGAATGAAAGTCAGAGGGGAATTGGTAAAATCAGTTAGGTTTGCTGATGACCAAGCATTAGCTGCTCAGTCAGCCAAGGGGTTGCAAGCATTGCTGAGTGAATTGGAGGTTCAGTGCGATAGATATGGGATGAGAATCAATATCAATAAAACAAAGGTTATGCGATTTTCCAGAAAGAAAAAGGCTAAGCTAAATATTAAAATAGGCGGGGAAAAAATAGAGCAGGTAGAACAGTTTACATATCTCGGAAGTGTTTTGGACCAATTAGGTCAAAGTAGTAGGGACATAAGGAGAAGAATTGTGCTAGGCAAGGAGGCTTTCTCAAGGAGGAGGGAGTTGATGACGGGGACGTTGAGTAGGGATGTTAAGACAAGACTCGTAAAAACTCTGATATGGAGCGTAGCTATCTATGTACGGTGCGGAAACGTGGTCACTGAAGCAGGAGGATAGACGTAGATTGGAGGCTTTTGAAATGTGGGTGTGGAGAAGAATGGAGAAGGTGAAATGGACCGAAAGGAAAACAAATGAAGTACTGGAGATGGTGGGTGAGGAGAGGGGTTTGTTGAGAGAAATACTATGGAGGCAGGAAAAATGGATGAAAGGCGTATTGAGCGGTAGTGGAATGTTGAAAAGGGTAATAGAGGGGAGAATGTTGGGCAAGCGAGGAAAGGGCAGGAACAGGGTAGGGATGTTGGACGGGATGAAGGGAGGAAAGAAGTACACCGAGATGAAGAGGGACCTGATATAGATTAGTTTGCTAGGCGGGGAGTCACAAAATGTTTATTTGATAGTTGTTCATCCAAAAACCTACCTTAACCAGTTATTATTATTAGGTAATCTACCGGTTAAGGTAGGTTTTTGGATGGACACAACTATCAAATAAACATTTTGTGACTCCCCACCTAGCAAACTAATCTATATCAGGTCCCTCTTCAGTATATTACCTAATAATAATATAGCTGATTGGTGTCGCCTCTTTCCATATCATTGCAATTCCACTTCTACATGGTATTTTACCATATCATAGGGATGAGTTCTCTCCAAATCACATGTAATCCAAAAAGTTGCATTGCAAGTGATTATTCAAAAGCAGTCCTTTGTGATAACATTCCAATCTCATGTACTTTGCGTGGAAAAAACACTTTCAGAAGTTATTTAAATGACACCTGGCAAAACATCTGAAACAAATCCCTTCCCCAACTTACTGCAATTGCAACATAGAAAGGGCATTTAAGACTTGAAATCAAATTACACTATCAGGGTAGAAAACATCTCCATGGCCCTACTAAGGATTTAGGAAAACAAAGAATTTTTCATGGCTTAATCCATTGCCTTTATAAGGGAGGAATTTGGCAGGACGAATTTATTAGCTAAGTGCACATCCCAAAAAATAAAAAGGCAGCCATATGCGAGGGCAATAGAATACACGCAACTAAAGTGATTCTTAAGATCATCAACAAAAAGATGGAGAGCAGGGCAAATGATTACTTAGGGGATGATCAGTTTGGGTTCAGGAATGGGTGAGGCACACGCGATTCCATTTGCAGTGTTGAGATCACTAACAGAGAGGAACATAGAATACAATCAGGACATATTTACCTGTTCGCCGACTTCAAAAAGGTGTTGGATAGAGTGAATAATGAAAAACTAATGAATATATTGCAGAAAATAGGAGTAGATTGGAAAGATAGAAGACTTATCTGCAACTAGTACATTTTTCAGAGTTCTCAGGTGCGAGTGGGGAACGGGGAGTCAAGATGGACAGAGTTTGGAAGAGGAGTAAGGCAGAGTTGTCACGGGAATGAAAGTTGGTGGGGAATCCGTTTTTCTGCAAGGCTGTCATTATATGTTTCTTTTCTGCAGATAATAATTCAGCATCAGACAGTTCATATGCACGGTGTATTAGAGTTGCTACAAGAGAAGCCTTTGGCGCTGGATGGCGGTGCGATAATGAATTTAGATAGCGATCAGTTTGAGTCGCTTTCCTGTACACTGTTTAGCCTAGGCTACCGTCTTCCCTCCTCTTTACCAAGGAGCTTGGGCATCAGCAAACCTAACCGATTTTATGAAACCAGTTAGTTCTGTCGATAAATCCCTGGTGGTAAAAACCCCAGGATCCCAGAAACCCTCAGGAATCACACCTGCTATGGGATTTCATTTTCCATCCCTCCGAACTTTCAAATTGGATGCATTCATGTTTGGATTTCAGGCTGGGTTATTGGCTTACACCATATCATGCATGCTCTGAACTCACTTCTACAAATATCAATATTACTGCAATACTACCCACACATTGATATATCTTGCCATTACCATTTATGAATGACATATACACACACAAACGTGCACGCGCAGGTTTACTCACCCGGTCCACTTCATGGCACTTCTTCAACGCCTCCCCCCACTTCTCCTGCCGCTGGTATGCAAGGGCGCACTCAGTCTGGAACCACATGCACTGCATCTCATTGAGGTTTTCCATGGCAGAGACGCCCTCCTGTGGGAGAAAAGACACAAACAATTAATACACATCTTGGAGATTGGTCACTTAGTGGTGCCCAGATAGGTGGGTGTGCTTCAAGCCAGTCTCTAGGCACCTTGCGCTTTGCCATGCACCAAGTGTCCAGCATTGCTGACACAACTTTCCTGAAACACAATGAATGGGGCCCATCGGCATTTACCATACCATTTTCAAATTAAGTTAAGTCCTTCGAATGAATAGGTATCCAAAGAATTCAAATCGCCCACAACCACAGATGACTTGATTAGCTTGCACAGGTGACTGACACTTTATTTTCAAGTTTAAGGCGGAATGACATTAAAATTCAAGAGCAGTTGTACAACTGCCAATTAATTAATGCATTTTACTCAATCCAAGGATTTTTCTTGGCAAACTTAAGCTATATTTTTAAAGATAACAGACACATGCGTTTCATTTTTAGACAGTGTCTGTTATGGTGCAAAGCAATCGATGGACAAAGGTTACAATGGAGATTATAGAAAAGTGGTGTTCACAGAGAACAGGGGTTCTCCATGTGGCTAACTCATTTGCTCACCCTCGTGAACTTGGAGCACGTCTCCTCAGCCTCCTTGACCAAATTGGCACGCAGCATGTACTTGGCGCACTTGGAGTTGATGTACCTGTCGGCTGTGTCTAGGCCTTGAGCTTCATCCATCCACTTGTAGGCCGAGATTACGTCCCCTGCATGCTGAGGAAGAATATTCAATATTACCACCACAACATCCTTGGTCACGCTGAAATCATCACCAACACGACACATGCCAATGGAATGAATCAATACATTGAAACAGGTGGAAGGAGAAGATCAAATGAGCAAGAAGGAAAATCCCAAACTTCACAGGAGTGTGGAACCTAGCCCTCCCTAATCTCAGGAATAATAAACCAAAACAAACAAATAAAATGGCTATTAATACTTCTGAGTTTGAGAAGGACACCAACAACTTGGAATTGACTGAAAAAGAATCCAAAATTAAGGACCTAAAAGTGGGACCTAAACAAAAATGAAATAGCATCACGAGAGTAGAAAAAGAAACTTTGCACTTCCACATAAAGATTTAATGCTTCACAGGACCATGGTTTCAATGTTGCATATCATCATCAGGTGATGATGACCATTCGAAGCATCAAAATCATGGTCATATGAAGTATTAAATCTTTATGTGGAAGTGCAAAGTTTCTTTTTCTACCCTCATCATGACGGAACTCCACAAAGTCAGGCCTGAAACTGTTATGTTAATGAAATAGCATGTTAATAAACTGACATTGAATTTTTTCCTTTCTGGTTGGACTTTTACAAAGAGTTTCACCTTCTCAGCCTTAACTTTCAGCTTTTATATCCTAGGTTGGCTATGGATATTCGGAGGGAGGCAACCGACAGCTGAGGTCATCTGCACCACTATGGATGGATTAGAGGGGGGCAGGGGTTGTTGCCTGCCAGCAGCAGTGTGTTCAAGGACTGGGAGAATGATGGATGGAGAGAGAGACCCAATGTCGGCATCTCGCTTCTCTCAATAATGAAAGGCACCACGGGGGTAAGCAATTGCACGCACCATCCGAAGCACAGTGTACCCCACTTAAGGTGCTCTCCACACAGTACCTCAAGTACGAATAGGAATACCACCAGAAAAATTAGATCCCTCTGGGAATTGAACCCATGCCCACTGGATGAGCCACACCACCATCTCAACCCCATGCTTTCATGTCAGGCAGGATTCACAAAGAAATGGAGAAATGAATTATATAGGGAAGGAGACAGTTACTCAGAAGTGAAGAGTCATTAGGGATTGTCCGAAAGCAACCTTCAAATTATTATTATTAGGTAATCTACCGGTTAAGGTAGGTTTTTGGATGGACCCAACTATCAAATAAACATTTTGTGACTCCCCACCTAGCAAACTAATCTATATCAGGTCCCTCTTCATCTCGGTGTACTTCTTTCCTCCCTTCATCCCGTCCAACATCCCTATCCTGTTCCTACCCTTACCTCGCTTGCCCAACATTCTCCCCTCTATTACCCTCTTCAACATTCCACTACCGCTCAATACGCCTTTCATCCATTTTTCCTGCCTCCATAGGATTTCTCTCAACAAACCCCTCTCCTCACCCACCATTTCCAGTACTTCCTCATTTGTTTTCCTTTCGGTCCATTTCACCTTCTCCATTCTTCTCCACACCCACATTTCAAAAGCCTCCAATCTATGTCTATCCTCCTGCTTCAGCGACCACGCTTCCGCGCCGTACATAGCTACGCTCCATATCAGAGTTTTTACGAGTCTTGTCTTAACATCCCTACTCAACGTCCCCGTCATCAACTCCCTCCTCCTTGAGAAAGCCTCCTTGCCTAGCGAAATTCTTCTCCTTACGTCCCTACCACTTTGACCGTATTGGTCCAAAACACTTCCGAGATATGTAAACTGCTCTACCTGCTCTATTCTTTCCCCGCCTATTTTAATATTTAGCTTAGCCTTTTTCTTTCTGGAAAATCGCATAACCTTTGTTTTATTAATATTGATTCTCATCCCATATTTATCGCACTGAACCTCCAATTCACTCAGCAATGCTTGCAACCCCTTGGCTGACTGAGCAACTAATGCTTGGTCATCAGCAAACCTAACCGATTTTACGAGTTCCCCTCCGACTTTCATTCCTACCTCCAGTTCTTCCCATGCCTCTTTAATCATTTCCTCTACATATACGTTGAACAGTACCGGTGACAATGGGCAACCCTGCCTTACACCTCTTCCTAACACTGCCCATCCAGACTCTCCGTTCCCCACTCGCACCTGAGCAGTCTGAGACATGTACAGGTTGCGGATCAGTCTCCTGTCCCTCCAATCCATTCCTATTTTCTGCAATACACGCATTAATTTTTCCCAATTCACTCTATCAAACGCTTTTTCGAAATCTACAAAACAGGCAAAAACGTCCTGATTGTATTCTATATTCCTCTCGACTAGTGATCTCATTACTGCAATGGCATCACGCGTACCTCTTCCTTTCCTGAACCCAAACTGATCATCCCCTAAGTAATCATTTGCCTTACTCTCTATCCTTTTGTTGATGATCCTGAGAATAACTTTAGCTGCGTGGGATATCAAACTTATTGTTCTGTAATCCTCACATGACGAAGCCTTTGCCTTTTTTGGAATAGGAACTAACACCGATCTCACAAAATCTTCCGGCCAGATTCCTTCCTTATAGATACTACGAATCAGTCCATATATGGCCTTTTTCCCACCTTTCCCTAACCATTTCAACATTTCTACAGGAATATTGTCCACCCCCACAGCCTTATTTGCTTTCATCTCCTTTAATGCCCTTTCTATTTCATCGTCGAGTATGCCTGGACCTAAGCTATCTTCTTCTACGTCATGTTCCTTTTCTATGTCTAACCTTGTCGGCCTAAGTTCTTTACCATACAGTGTTTCTATATATTCCTTCCATCTCTCTTGGATTTTTCCTGGTTCAACTATTATCTTACCCCATTTATCTTTAACTGTTAGCACAGCTCTTGCCTTCTTACTTCCCGATAATAACTTAACCTTGCTGTATAGAGCACCAATTTCACCCTTCTTCTGTAAACTTTCCATATCCTCGCATTGCGTTTTCCACCATTCTTCTTTTGCTTTATTTGTGGCCCTTCTCAATTTATTGTTTAACTCTTTGTACTTCATTTTGCCTAACTCTGTGTTTACATTTTGCCATCTTCTTCTCTCATCCATCTTCGCAATCATCTCATCCGTTACCCATGGTTTCCTTATCCTTTTCCCGTTAACGGTTCCTATAGTGTCTTTAGCGGCTTCCAATATCCCTTTCTTGATACATTCCCATTTTTCTTCGATAGCACTCAGTTCTTTACCGTCATCCATCATTTTCTCTACAGCCTCCTGATACTTCTTCCTCGTTAATTCATTTACTGCTTCTAAATTCCATTTCCTAACCCGCCGCCCTTGCCTTATCTTCTTGAAACGAACATTACATTTCATAACAACTAAATTGTGGTCAGAGTCCGCATCCGCTCCTGGGAAACTGTGCGAATTTATCACACTGTTCCTAAACCTGTGCCTAACCATAATATAATCTAACTGATACCTTTCTGAGTCACCTGGCATTTTCCATGTATACCTACGCCTTTTGTGGTGTCTAAACCATGTGTTAGTGATGACTAACCCCTGTCTCCTGCAGAATTCAATTGCTTTCTCCCCGCGTTCATTCCTCGTGCCTAACCCATAGTCCCCCACCTCACCACCATCTCTTCCTTCGCCTACCGTCGCATTCCAATCCCCCATCACTATCAAATGTTTCCCTGCAGGAACACTCGCGATGATATCCTCTAACTCATCATACATCCTATCGACTTCTTCCTCCTTGTGGTTGCTCGGTGGCATGTATACCTGAATAATGACCAAGTTCGTCGGCTCTGCTTTAATCTCTACGAGTAAAATTCTATCTGTCGCTTGCTCTATGTTGACTACGCTTCTTCCTACCCCTTTATTTAAAATTACGGCAACCCCTCGTTGGCTCTCATCCCCGCCGCTGTATATTACTCTATAATTGTCACTCCAGTAATCCCCGCTATCCTTCCATCTCACCTCGCAGAGGCCTAAAACATCTATGTTACCTCTTTCCATCTCTCGCTTAATATTTTCTAATTTGCCTCTCCTCAACATTGTCCTGACGTTCCAGGTTCCTATTCTAACTACTTTCGCCTTCTTCTGAGTCTTCTGTCCTGCTGAAGTTATTCCTTCCCCGCAAGGGTTTCGTGGGATGACGACCGCGGAAGCCTTGCCTCTCCTGCTGCCGGGCACGACACACGGCCTCTTGGGCCGTGTCCCGTAGTTGCCAGGACTCATATTATCTATAGTGCCCATCATAATATTCTTGGGAATGATAATTGAGGTGGTTTCCCGTTGCCTTCCTCAATAGTGTTTTTAGCGTGACACCATCACTTAATGGCCGCCCCACTGGGGTCAGACGCCATTGCAGCCGCCTCACTGAGGAACAGACGCTGCGTGGACTACCTTTCGTAACCTTCAAATATGCATAGATATATCCCTAGAATGAAATTAAAAGAAACAAATAAGTGATAAGCAACAATCTGCCTAGCAGAGACAACCAGACCGATTCATTTGAAGATGAGAGGGTTTTCATGGGTCAGATTTTGCACGTAAATTGCTCTTCTGTTACCTGGGAGAGATTCCTTCCGAACATGTAAAGTGACCACAACACTTTGAAACAATTCTTATTTTAGAGAACCCATCAATCAAACCTATTAATGCTGCAATGAGCTTCACACCCCAATCTGGATGTTCATCCACAAGCTGTAGGTTTTCAGTATCTTATGTAAATTAATCTGGGAAGGCTAAGAAAATGCTAGTAACAAAACAACTTCAAAATTAAAACAACAAACTAAACTCCATTACTGTTAAATGATATTCTGTCGATCTTCACATCCTTTTCGCTCGTTTTTCTTATCCCCATCCCTCTTTTCTTCAACTCCATTTCTGTGTGCTGTTGATATCTCTCCATAGTCTTATTCTTATCATTGGTACTACACTCATTAAGGTATGTTTTAGATTAATACCAATGCCTATACAAAGGTACAATGATGTACTGTCTCACCTCTCCTTACAAAACAAACTTGATATACAACACTACAATAAGACCTCTTCGATTCCACATACGTCCTTCCACCCTTCATTCAATTCAACATCCCATTACCAATCACCATTCTCTATCCATCTTTCCTCCCTCCTTTGGATTTCTCCCGACGATCCCCTCTCCTCCTCTAACATATCTAGCACTTCCTCATTTGTTTTCCATTTTGTCGATTATCCTTTTTCCATCCTTTCCCATAACCACATTTCAAAAGCCTCCAATCCATGCCTATTCTCCCACTTCAATGACCATGTTTCCACACCATGCATAGCTACGCTCCATATCCAAGCTCTAACGAGCCTTTTCTTAACATTCCTACTCAACGTCCCTGTCATCCTAGTGCATGACATGGGCATGTCTAGCACTTCCTCCCATAAACAGCTTTATCATCACAGCCCTATCACATATCTCCAATAAGAAATTATAACCTTCCCTTTGATATAACTTTTTTAACATTTTTCTTCCTGATGTTTCAATGTACAAATAAATGTACATTTAGAATATGTTTAGTTACACATCCCATGTATTTCCTCATAAATTTGGCAGCACGTTGTATTGTCTTTTGTTAGGAGAGACAAGATACATATTTGGTAATTGTGTCCATCCACAATCTACCTTAAACAGTAGATTATCTAGTAAGAATTATCAAGAGCTCTACGGCCTCTAGGTTAAATTATAAGGGGGGGAAAACTCCACTGGCCGTAAAAAAGATTAGTAGAGATCGTAAAGTAGATTATCTATAAGAATAATGCCTGATTGTACCTTTAAGTCTACAATGAGGTACCTTACAGTCTATAAGATGGCGGCGAATGTCTGTTTACCTTCGTGTAGCTCCTGCCTAATTCAGATAAATACTTGCGATAAGTCCATCCCTTGCGGATTCTGTCCATCGATCTACCACCCTAAATGTTCTGGCCTTAATGATTTATCACTGAAAGCTATTCTTGATTCTCGTGACATTTACTGGAAATGTTTTATATGTAGAGCTTCGAAGTTTTCAATCGCCAATATGGCCGCCGACATTAAATTTCTTAAAGAGGAGCTGAATTATCTAAAAAAACTATCGTCATCGCAGGACTGCAACGAATACACAATCCATCACTTTTGCCGATACTTTGAAGACTGCAAAAAAAACTAAAGTTGTACCTGACTCTGGGTCTGCAATCTGCCCCTCGAAGCCCACAACAACAAAGCCGGAGATATCTGACCTGGGCCCTACCCAAAATCCCGATTCCATTACCATCCTTACTACTGAATTACCTAAGGAAGAAGAAAATGAGCGGTACAACAACAACAACCCCAATGACAATGGTTTTATAGTGGCTCGACATAAAAGGATACGTCGCTTTTCATATACCATCGGCAAGGGCGAAGCAAGTGGAAATAATAGTGGGCTGCGTGCCGCGAAGAGAGTTTCGTATATGTATGTGGGCCGCCTGACTGATGAAACCACCTGTGAAGAAGTGATTAAACATGTCTTAACTAATTTCGACATAACGTGTGAATCGTGCGTTAAAGTGGAGGGAAAAAGTGCATACGCCGCCTTCAAAGTCGGTGTCGACTTTGCATTACAAGACCAACTAAAAAATCCATTGCTTTGGCCTCGTGGTGTCATTGTAAATAGATTCATTAGACCTAAAAATTCCTTTTTACAGGACGATTCTAATGCAAATCCAGTGAATAGAGGTAATACACACAATACACGGTCCAAATCCAATGCTGAACTACAAAAAACCGTGACGAACTTCAACTGACTAGATGGCAGTCAATCTGCTGGTGTTTTCTCAGACAAAAGTGAAGGTAATATGTCAGCTGTTAACAGACTAAATCCTAGGTACAATTTTCGTATTATGCACATTAATATTCAATGTTTGCGTAACAAGTTACTTGAATTGGAGGTGTTATTAAACAAATACATGCCAACTGTTGTGTGCATTACTGAACACTGGCTTACATCAAATGAACTTCATTCTGTTCATCTGACTGGGTATGCTATTGCTGATGTGTATTTTCACACAACCTATAAAAATGGTGGTGCTATGATCCTGGTTCAAAAAGATACAAATGTCAATGCTATTAACTTTAGATATAAATGCCTGAATGAAGACAAGGTATTTGAGTCATGTGTTACAAATGTTACTCTAAAAAGGTTCAGCATTTTTAATAGTTTCCATTTATCGATCCCCTCTTTCCAATTTTAGTACATTCCTAGAGAAATTTACCTCCATATTGGAAAAAATCCACCTCAATGATCACGGTACCAATATAATTATCACAGGGGACTTTAACCGCAACCTTCTTAACAACTCAAAGGACAAAACGGATTTCATGGATGTAATTAATTCATTCAATATACGTGTTACCAACTCTGAGCCTACTAGAATTACTCATAACACTCGAACTCTTATAGATTATATATTAACAAATGTTGATGCTGTAAATACCATATCCAAAGTCATCAAGTATGACATATCAGATCATTTCCCAGTGATAGGAACTTTTGCTGTCACAGCCACACAAGAGGTTAAAACTCGTTATACACGATTTTTTCGGATGCAAACATCTCCTGGTTTGGATGTTTGCTTCAAGCAGAAGAATGGGATGAGATATACAATGCCACATCTTTTGAAAAACGTTTTAAACATTTTTATGACAAATTTCAATATTATTTTAACACTGCCTTTCCCCTCACACCAAGGAAAATACATAATAGTCACACATGTAAGTCATGGGTCACAAATGAAATTAAATATTTCTCAACTGTTCTTAAAGATCTAGCACTGTCAGTAAAATTATATGGTGGTGATGAACTCAAAGCACTATACAGAGACCAAAAAAAACAATATCGTAAATTACTCATCACTAGAAAGAGGACCTATAACGACATAAAAATTGCCACCGCCAGCAACAAATCCAAAATTATTTGGGATATTATAAACAATGCAAAAGGAAAAATCACCCACCCTTCCCTTCCCAAAATTGTGGACCTGACAAATAATTCCATTATTAGCAAATCATCCCTAGCCGATCAATTTAATTTGCATTTTATTTCCCCTCCCAATACATCACATGCCTCTAACTCTTCAGCAAAACCATTTCAAGAAAATTCCCCATTTTCATTTTTCATTAATCCATGCACGGAGGAAGACCTAAAAAATATCATAACTAAACTCAAGCATAAACAAAGTGTTGGTATTGATGATATACCTGGTAAAGTTATCTTCTCTTGTTATGACTTAATAAAAGCTCCCCTCTTATTCTTAATTAACGAATCTTTGGTAAATGGTACTTTTCCCCCAATGTTAAAAACATCAAAAATAGTTCCTATTTATAAAAATAAAGGGAGTACAAATGATTTTCATAATTACAGGCCTATAGCTGTACAAAGCTCCTTTTCCAAAATATTTGAAAATGTCATGTATATAAAGCTGGTAGCTTATCTGGAAAGGCACAATCTTCTATCGGTGTGTCAACATGGTTTCAGACATGGCAGATCGACCATGACCACTGTACACCAAGTCACTAATTCAATCATAAATTCGCTAGAAGACAAACAAGAAACATTGGGATTATTTTTTGATTTGTCAAGGGCTTTCGACTGTGTGAATCTTAGTATTTTGCTGTATAAATGTGAAAATATGGGGATAAGAGGTGTAGCTAAAGAGTGGCTTAGGACCTACCTCTTAAATTGTACCCAGATTGTAACTTGAACTATTAATGGTCAGAAAACTCTCTCCAATAGCTGCCATACAACCATTGGTGTCCCCCAGGGTTCCACCCTAGGGCCCCTATTATTTCTTATTTATATAAACGATCTTCCACTTGCCCTAAAAGGAATTGAAAATGTTAACATGTTTCTATATGCTGATGACATAAATGTCATACTATCCTCCCCATCAAGTGCCACCCTAATTCAGAAGTCTAGACAAGCTGCCACCAATATCAACAATTGGTGTGTGGAAAATCATCTGACCGTGAATGCAAAGAAAACTCAAATGGTTCATTTCTCACATAAAAAACAAATGGAGAGCCTGTTGTTACAAATTAATAAGAAATCAATTGAGCAAGTGCAAAATTGTAGGTTTCTTGGGATATATTTAAATATGAATCTTTCATGGGAACAACAAATTGATGCTCAATGTAAAAAACCTAGCAGTATATGTTACCTCCTCAGGCAACTGCAATATACTACCAGCAGAAGTCTTCTTCTAAATCTTTACTATGGTCAGTTTTACTCCCACATTTTGTACAGCATTGCTCTCTGGGGATCTTCAAACTACACCATGGAAATCTTTAAATTACAGAAAAGAGCAGTAAGGGTTATCTTGGGCAAGAGCTATGATACACCTTCCAGGCCATTATTCAGGTCATTACATTTACTCCCTGTACCCTACATTTATATTTTATCAGCATTGTTATATGTCAAAATTAATATACATAACTTCTCAGTAAATTCTGATCTCCATAGACACAGTACAAGAACTAGAAATCATTTACACTACAGATCCATTCGAACAAGCACAACAAAATTAGGACTCCATGAAATGGGAATCAGACTATACAATAAGCTACCTGAAACCCTGAAATGCATAACCAATATAAAAATTTTTAAGGCTAAACTAAAAGAATTATTATTTTAAAAAATGTATTATTCTCTGAATGAATATCTTGGGGACGAAGTATGAATTATGATAAGTTGTACCTCTTATTGAAGAATACTTTTATCACTCTCAATACATCCCTAGGTGTGAATGAATTGGAATGTATCTGGGTAATAATTATATAATGTATATATATGGTTATGTTCTTTTGTTCTATAATGATGTCATTACATAACTGCTAAAATTGTATGTACAATAATGTCATACAATTGTATAAAGAATGATATTCTATGCCTATGTACCTGTCTCAAATTTGCCTAATCTCTCCATGAATGCAGATACCCTGACATGCCTTATATCTTGTACAAGCTTTTGTAACTTGATCCTTAGGCAAATAAAAATATTATTATTATTATTATTATGTGCATTGGAAATCCAGACATGATGTATGCTCCTTCTCATGAGTGAAGAAGTAGGAATGAGTCCAGATACCAGGACCACAACTTCCTCTCTTAAGCTATTCCTGATCGAAGACCTAGCACGGTATTGATAATCTTCTATATACTGGTTTATCACTGCCTGTCTTGTGATGATATTTGCCAGGTTTTAAAAAGTATCTTCTTCAGCATGAATTCGAGATCATGGCAAGGAATAATTAATTGGGTGGTCCATTTCATTTTGGCTGAGCATTTTGACCACCATCAGCCGCTTTGTACCACAGCATATTTATGTCCCCAAGAACTCAAATAAATCTTATGCCAGGAATTCTTCAGCAGAAGAAGATAATGGATGTTCATGGTAAAAAACAGGTGGATGTATTAGAAGTCAGTTACCGATGGCTTTTAGTGCACAATGAGAATCTGAACACACAAAATTAATTTGTTCTCCAATCTAACAGTCAACAACTATATTCTCTAGGAGTTTAGCTTAAAGGAGTGGTAACCAGTTCTAAAGCTGTTCAGGTGTATCTGCATGCTGACTCAATTTCTGAGCCATTATCATTAATTTTAATGAAACTGTTCAAACAATTTAATGCCCTCCAGGTACTATACCTAAACTCAATGCAGACATGCCAACTTTCAAAAATGAAAAATCGGGAGGACATGCCAACTTTCAAAAATGAAAAATCGGGAGATTTTTAGAAGTGTATCACGAAGTAATCACTTTTAATTACCACAATATTTGCATGGCACCTTAATCCCTTTATGACACTTTGCCAATTTTTAATGAATGTCACACTTTATTAACATGTTAAGCTAAGTACACAATTTGAACAGTTCATCAAGAACGTAAGAAGGAAAAATCGGGAATCTCCCGCTTAAATCGGGAGAGTTGGCATGTCTGTCAATGCATAAATATAAGAATTGAATTGTGTGTGATTTAGGGAGCTAGTTATCTGAGGAATCTCTACCCTGATGGGTTACAAAAATCCTAGATATCAGGACAAGTGTTCTAGGATAAGCTCTCTCAAGTTTCCTCAAACATAGACTAACACAAATATTGCATTATTCATGGAATTATAGTCTCACATATCTCCTGATTAAGAAGACAAAATCCTCCATTTCATTTCAGAATCTGAAGAACCATAGAAACCTTAGTAGAATAGAACCATAGAAAGTCGAAAGATTCCATTACATTCTATTTCATTTTACATTGCTATTCATTTTACATTCACTTACAGGGTTTATCCGGAAAATAAGTTCATTAAGCTCATTGTCTTTTTTGACAAAAGGGAAGTCGTCCACTACGAATTTCTACCTGAACGACAAACTGTAAATGCTGCATTTTACGTCCAAGTGCTCGACAGGCTTCGAAAAAGAGTCGCCTGCGTCCAGCCAGCGATCAAAAACATCTGGCGGCTGCATCACGACAATGCGCCGTCTCACACCGCGCTTGTCGTGTCGGACTTCTTGGCCAAGCACGGCGTGGCAACGCTGCCGCACCCACCCTACAGCCCGGACTTGGCACCACCGGACTTCTTTCTGTTCCCGAAGATAAAGAGGAGTTTGAAAGGAACGCGATACGGGACTTTGGATGCCGTCAAAGAGGCCGTGACGACGTGTCTTCGAGAGGTTCCCGATGATGCCTTCGCGTGAGCGTTCCAGGAATGGGAACGCCGCTGGAACAAGTGTATCGACTCACAAGGGTCCTATTTTGAGGAATATTAGCTTAAGATATGTAAAAGTGTAATAATTTTTTTTCCTGAGCTCAGTACTCTTATTTTCCGGACGAACCCTGCATAAAAACATGAGAAGTCCGGGAGGCCGTAAAAATACAACCATTTAAGCCACTCCGGCCAAATTCATACTTAATCCGTGCTTACAAGGAGTTACGCAAAACGTGATGGGTCGGGATGCCAGGAGCAGATGGCTACTTACAACCGTTGGACCCTAAAGGAGAGGGGTGGCTGCATAGGGTTGGGGAATTTTTTGGAAGTGAAAGTCGGTGGTCGAGAGAGTGAGGGGTGTGTAAAAGTATTTGATGCCATTCCTAGGAGATATCTCCTATAATATCTCAAATTGCCTTTTAACTACACTCATAGCAGCCTTTTACTATATTTGCCAGAAGTGCCAACGACGATATATCTTCGCCAATGAGGAGGCATGTTAAAACAACATTTTTCTCCATCTGTAATATTGTAAATTGTAAATAATACAAGAATGCTCTCTTATTAACTATGTGACACTATAATTTTGATCGTTAATTGAAATAATCAAGTTTTAAAAGTTGAAATAACATTTTGGCTTAATAAATGGCAACAGCTTTGAGAAATGAATTAGCGCCTGGTGTTGATGATAACAGGTTAATTGAATACATAAATTCACTAAGTAATAATGACAATGACTCTGTGGAAAGTGAAAACAGCACCCATTTTCTTTGAGAAACTGCTGAAGAGAAAGAGTGATCAGATTCAGATGAAAGTGTGACAATCCTTCCTAGGAAGAGACCAGCAATTATTAACTATAATGATGCCAGCAACATTTTCACATGAATTGTTCTCTTGTTTAGGAATAATTTCATCATGTACAGGTTACACTGAACAGTTACACTCTATATCTGTATGCCTCTGATCATTTTGACAATCTCCCTTGAATTTTACGGGGATTGGGATAGAACGGTGGCTAACATACAGGCTTCCCAACCAGAGGGTTCAAATCCCAGAGACAGCATATATTTTTCAGTGGTACCCCGATCACTACTTGAAGTGCTTTTTGGGGGGCTGTTTGAGTCCAAATCTAAACGTCCCATCCGTCGGATGGGACGTTTAGATTTGGACCCCTTGATGCCTTTCACTAAGAGTAGGCTAATGCCAACGCCGGGTTTCTCTCCACCCTTCATCCTTTCCCTTCCATCCCTAAAGGTACAAATGACATCAGCTGTCGGTCCCCTCCCATAAAACCACCACTACTACTACTGAATTTTATGCATTCTGCATTCTAAAAATTAATTGAATATTTATTGAAAATTCATGCAATTTACTTGGATTTAATATAATTATTTCATATAAAAATGACATTTCAATGGTTTTTTAAATGCTGATTTTTATTTCTTGATTTTTTGTTCAAAAGTGAAAAATAAAATTATTCAATCTTGTAAATTTGAAATTAAACCATAAAAATTGCAATTCATTGAAAAAATGGAAGATTTTTTGTAACCATTAGGAAGGAGGTATTTACTTTCAAATGCTTAGGAAATCATGTAAATTTCGTAATAAATAAACAAAAACTGGTTTTTTTAATAAAGGTCATGAAGTACCCAAATAAAAATTCAGTGGCACTCAAGTGGGTTAAGTCCAAAACAACAGGTTAAATGTAATGTGGAGGTCATGGAAAAAACTTGCATGCGCACAAGGTATTGCCCTAATAAGGCAATGGTGATGCATGCCATAAAGTTACTTGATAATCATTTTGAGTTGCACTTTTACCTTATTTTTAAGCATCTGCGAAAACAAATGACTCTAGACGCCTTTCTAATAAAAAGGAATCCGGTACATATCATAAATAATTAAAAACTTATTTCAATTCTTCTTTGCTTTGACAAATCCAGTTTGCAATCTCAGTTTCTTTCATTCCATGATAGAAGAAAACGTGAACATGATTCAAACAATGTATGCATAATTTTCTCGGAATAAACCTTGGGACCTGATTAATTTTTTGGACAAGGAATACAATATTGTATTTTACATTGATTTATAAGCGAAAAGTTGTTCCATCATGAAATAGTGTTTCACTTAATGATAAAGATTGTGGAACAGATTGTGCTCACATTATGAGGTTCTGCTGCACTATTTGAAAATTGTTTTGACATAATAAAAAAATTAGGCAAGTAAAATTCGAAAATTTGAACCTGTCACTTTTATAGTGGGTAAATTCTTCATTCATTTTAACAAATATTAATTCAATTTATTGGAAGAATATCCATGCAAATATTGAACAGGTTTGCCCAGTCAAAAATTAAAAATGCAAGCATTATAATGATTTATAATCTTTCCTCGCAAAACTCTCTTCCCTCTCACCTTATAGATCTTCCCTTTTAAGAGGAATAGTTCAATCAGCGTGGGTGTGTGATCTATGGCATCATTCACGTATGACAGCGCCTTGTCCGTTTGCCCCAGGTGGTCATAGTGCTGTGCACAGTAGTAATAGACCCAGAGGAGAGCAGAGGCTGGCTCCCTTGGCTCCTTGGCCACATCTGAAAGAAGATGCACATCACGACAGTGATGGAGAGAGAGGCAACCCTCTGCACGTTCTAACAACCACATCACCACTCTAATCAAGCCTTACCTTCCTCAGAAAACCTATTGAACTTTTTCAAAGCATCCACATACTGCAACAGTAACTTTTCAACTATTTCTACTTTTTCAGGGATTTTGTACAGGGATCTCAAATCAACAAACAAAGGGGGAACACCTTTATGAAGGCCTCTCCGAAGATATTTATCCACCATTAGTTTAAACTGCTCCCCTGGAAATAACAGAATCAGGCATTACGTTTAAGGCATGGAAAAAACCTCACAAAACTTGAAAGTATCAGTTATGGAATGTTTTCATCATTATTATTACTCAGTAGTGTACTCTTTAAGACAGATTTTTATGGACACAGACAGAACACTGATACATTTTTTAGCCTTGCTTAATAGGACAAAACCCGTGAGCCCAAAATACATTAAATTCCTTCCTCCCATTGTTCCATCCAACGTGCCTGTCATTTTCCTCCCCTTATCTTGCTTGCCTAATGTCTTCCCCTCTATCGCCATCCTCAACGTCCACTTCCAATAAAAATGCTTCATGCCCACCTTTCCCGTCCGTCTCCTTTGGATTTCTCCAAACAATCCTCTCACCAAACCTAACACTTACTCCCTTGTTTGTTTTCCCTCTCTGTCCGAGTTTCCAGATTGGAATGGAAAGAAGACATTTTGCTTCCACGGAATTTTGTTTTAAAGCATGACCCATTAACACAATTTGAAATATGTATCATTTTAAATAATATAACTTCTGTGTAAATAAAACCTTCTTCTTTCACTCGCAACAGAACTAACAGAGTGGACATGCAATAGACACATTGACATGCCTACAAGTTGCATCTCACTAATATTGGCTTATTCAAATGGCATTAAAAATGAAAGGAACATGTCTAAACATTTTAGTTGGCTACAATTATTATCATTTAGTTACCTGTAAATGAGTATTTTACATCCCTTTGAAGTTCATGGTCGCATAAATCAAATATCCAAGTTATCTGTGCATTACATTACTTGATATTGATATGCTATTGGAAGCTATCATGTTTATTATAGGGCAACATGAGATTTTTAACAGTCAGTTTAATGGGAGCCAATAGCCTGTGAAACATGACAACTTGGATGGAATGCTAAATGTTCCAAAGTATATCCCTATTCTCCATGCATGGGGTGAATTTGGAAACAGGATACTACACAACTAAAATTTAATTACTACAAACATAATTATTATACCAAAAATGCACTCAGAATACAAAAATTATATCCAGAATTGGGGAATGTACAATTGCACCCGCTGACAAGCAAGTCCTTGTTTACCCTATCCAGATATTCAGATGGTTGCTCAAGGAGGATGGCAGAAGAGTTCCGTAATCAAACAATCAACCATAGCTTACCAGTGGCATAGTTCAGTGGAAGCCTGCGAGGTGCCTGGGCCCTTGGGAACATTTCCTGATAACCCTCAAATAACTTAAGACGTTCCTCTACCGTCTGAAGTTGAAGAGCTTCCTGGAGCTTCTGATAATACATAGTATTTTCTGGGTTCCTCTTCAGAAGCTCTTTGTAAACGACAATTGCCTCACGGTACTGTTCTAATTCCAAGTAAAGCTTACCTGAAATGTAAATCAAATGAAAAGCCATCACTTTAAAGCATTAGATATAAAGAAGTAAAGGAGTATAAAGAAGAAAACTGTTTTTAATATAAAGTTTTCATAAAGAGATAAAACAATGCACTTCATGTCTAAAATATGGGGAGAATCAACTATCATCTGGAGACACATTTTTGTTTCCTCCCCAAAATGAGTTGCATCAGAGAAGTTTATCTTTTAGCCTTTCTTTACTCAGCTCTCTCAATTTGGAAATTAAAAAATAGCAACTTAGTGATCTGCAGAAAATTTGTTTAGATACGACCTGGGTTTCAACGTTCAACGTCACCTTCACCTGAAGATGACGTTGAACATCGAAACCTGGGTCGCATCTTGATAAATTTTCTGCAGAATCACAAAGTTAATATTTTTTCATTTCCAATGAATGAATCAATTCCATTTAGTTACACCGTCAACTCTCCCAATTTACTCATACTTCTCATTCCAATCAACTTGGCTCTTGAGCCCTTCAGTGATGACGTTCAGCATCACCTGGTAAGATGCATCTGGTGACTTACCATCACTCTATTAATTAAGGAATGTTATGGTGCCTGACCGACAGCTATATATTTATCAGCACAGGGTCAGCTCCCATTCATGTCTTTCCCGAACATATTCTCAGCAAAGCTTTCAATTAAAAGATAAAATAATTTGGAAACTATACATATTTATGCTTAACTATACTTTCCTTGGTGAATTTCAATCTATTCCAGTTCCCTTCATTGAGGAAAATTCTTATTTTAAAATGGCAATGATGCATTTATCTGCACCCTAGTTCATAATTGCATCGTGTAGTAATAATAATAATTTATTTAACAGATACAGGTAACCCCATTTACATGTTGTTATAAAAAATAAATAAAATAGAAAGGTAACACAAAGCAAATACCACAACAATTTAATCTTACAGGGCCATGGTTCACTTCATGGAGGTTTTGGACATTCATCAAACGAGAGAGAAAAAATACTTTCCCACAGAATGTATTTGGTTTGACGGATAGCATTTCACCATGATATGCCATCATTGGGTACAAATTTGTAATAAGATGCATATGGAGTGTACATAGAATTATGAGTGGGGGTGAGTTGGGAGCTCAAATGGAGTCGGTTATTTCGTGGGGCTCGGTGACCAGGAGGAATTAAAATTTTAATAATTTTGAGGGAGGGAAGATGAAAAGAAATCGGGGAGAATGTTAAATGTGGGGAAGGAGGTCGCGGTCAACGAGGGTTGGTGGGAGAGCAGTGGAGAGAGGGCGGGGGGGCATGTGATGGCAGGGAGGGGTGGAGCGCGTGGTTGTTTCTCGGATTCAACTACCCGATGGAATTTTGTTCATTTGCCACAGTTATTAAAGAAAATGAAATGACATGGAACTACATTTAAATATTCCACATCACGTTAAACTCACCCCAAGTTTCATACACAGCCAATTTGTCACAAATCAGTTCATTATAGCGATTCATATGTAGCAAGGCCTCCGGCATGGCTCCAGAATCCTGAATCACCATATTTTCATACAGCAATAGCTCACTATGCTCATAATCATACGTTGTTTTCTGAAAAGGAAAAGTCACAACAGAATAGCAATAAACACATACAAATAAGAGATCATTTGACTTTTCACATTTCTGGTAAATATGACTTCTCCAATAAGCAGCACAGATAATTTTAATTATAATCCCCACAACAAAGAGCCACCGGCATGAAGATATATCATCCAATTTAGTGAGGTGGTTACACATTTTTTGTTATAAACATAAAAGGATACTGGTGTCAGGGCACTGCAAGGTGGTAGGGAACTGGCGTACTGCTGTACTGGCTAGAATGAGACTGCATCCCTTCGGGGAGAGGTAGTTGCTCGTTTGAAATGTTAGTGGACCTGGAATATTACTAGGTTCTAATCTGGCTTGTGGTACACTGGCAAAAATATCCCAAAATTTGGCTGGCGAAGAGCTACAAACATTAGCAGAGAATTCCGAGTGTGGCACTTGTATTGCAAAAGCTGCTAACCTTGAATACCCTATTTTTCATTTAATCACAAGTCCAAATTGTAAGGTGACCCACGCCACGAATGTTGCTCGGGGATGAATGCGCAACAGCGAGGGATAGGAGTGCTATATGGCACATCAAGAGATTGACGAGACGTTAGCGGGACACTAGCAACTCGGAGCACGAGGTGTGAACAGAGAGGGGTCGGTCTCCACCGGTGAAATCATAGCAACATGCACGACTATTCTGTATGCATTCAAAACAAAGACCAAGAGGTGCGATGATACTGAAATAGGATAGTTTGACATTTATTCTTATTCTTAGTCCAAAAACAGCACTTTTTGGCCTTTTACATCGGACTATTAATAGTGACAACAACGGACGTGATTATGGACACCCAAAACAATGGTGTTGCGGTCAAGCAATGACAACACTGTACATGGGAGTCCGGGTACAGGTTTAATCCTGAATGAGAGGGTTGAGGTGCACCCAAAGAAACAAGCTCAAGTCTGCTGGACTGCTCAGAGTTCACATAGAGTTGGGTACTCCATGAGCTGTGACTATAGCTTGACTGTATGCACCAGTGGATGGCAAAACTGAAAGCATGAAGAAATTGAGGGGGAAACGGAGAGAATATCTGATGAGTGTGTCCCTGGGTGAAATGATAATTGCAGGAACCATGAACGCCTTCAGTTGGGTGTTCAAAGAGATGCCTCTGAGAAAGTGGAGGGGCATGTGGCGGCCCTTGAGTAAATGGTAATGGCAAAACGTCCTAGAGTGCACCAATGGAAAAAGAATCTTCTCAAATACTTAGCATACGCTTCATTCTGTTATATCCCTTGCTTCTATGGGTCCAAAGGATGAGTGACTTTGTAATGCATCATGAGAAGATGCAAGTGTGCTAGAGGAGGGCACGTGAGCAGTGATAGGTGCCCAGTGCAGAACAGACCACTACTCAGAAGCATCAAAAGTGGATGAAGGGAGAAAGTCGCGAGGAAGAGTGGAAAATAACTCGGGGCATTAATGGATGAAAAAATGCAAGGCTGAACATTGAAAGTCAAAATAAATGCATGCTCAAGGATAGCCTTGACCCAAATCAGGTCGGCATTAGAAATATACATGCATGGGAAACATGAGAGTATGCATGCAAGGAATGATTGTTGAAGGAGCTTAAATTGTATCTGAAAAAGGTGTGACTGAGAGAATTAAAAGTGAAAGGCATTGAGTGCAAGACAGGTGCTTATCAGAAGAGGATTGCAACTTAAGGTGATGCAGTTTGGAAGAAATTCAATGTTTGCATAAGAGAAAAAGAATAGAGGCAATTCAGAAGAAAGTTAAGCATGAAAGGCAAAGAAAGTTAAGCATGAATGAGGCTGAAATGCGTATGCAAATGTTTAAGAAAATAAGAAGCCAAATTGAAAACAGGTAATAAGGTAAAATCATGGAAAGGGAAAGAATACAGTAAGAAACATGGATGATATTGCTTTGGATGAATGCAGAATTAATGGGAGTATTCCGAGGATCTGTATTATAGCCAGTGGTGCACCGAATGAAAGTGAATCCAATAGATTATGTGGGAAACAGGATGCAAGGTGGACATGTGAAAATGGGCTGGTAACAACAGTGAGAATTTAGAAAAATGGAATGGTGGCAGATGAAGATGGTACATTTCGTTCAATTGTGAGGCCCAATCGATTATTACTAGTCTGTGTGGTTCATAAACTGCAGTTGTACCAAAGAATAGATAGAACACACCAATTTTAGTTTAGTGAAAAGAAAAAGTGGATTAAAGTAAAGGTAAGAATAAAAAAAACCAATCAACCTTAGCAGTCAACCAGAGAATGTATTCAGTAAAATGCTAATTTAAGGAGAATGCCAGAGCACGTTGGGAAAAACACTAAGTGCCATAAAGTCTTGCAAATGACTTTTTGGCACTAAGAAAGAAAATACAATAAAAGTGTGCAAGTAAGTGTATGAGATTTGTTCATTTGGAGATGACATGTTACATGGTGGAGAGAAGAATACTTTGGAAAGTTCTGCAGGGATATGGAGCAAATGAGCAGCTATGAACACTACAAAAATATGTAAGAAAGGAAAGTAGTTATGACTGAAAAAGTTGGCCGCAAATAGGCTGACTGACAGAGAAGGTTGGTTGCAAATGTAAATGGTGCATTATTAAAAAATGGGGATTATGGTACAAATAATGGCAGAAATTTTGCAAAATGAAGACACGTTAAGGGATTAAAATGCAAGCAAATGCTGATAGAAAGGTTACCGGGAAGCATGTAGGGCATTCAAGGCTGCAAAAATGGAAGTGTATGACAGACTGTGTTCCTCTCCTTTTTGCATGGGAGCGATACTTGTAGTATGCCAGAATTTTAGGATTAAAGTCGATGTCCAAAAAATGGACGAGGGTAGAACCACAGAAGGGGTATATGAGAGAAGAAGAGTAATGTTGCAAGAGGAAGGGGCAAGCTGGGATGATGTATTTGAGAAGAGACTCTCAGAAGAGGCAAGGCATATTAGAAGTGAAAGTAGTACCTTTGCAAGGAATTCGAAAAATGGTAATTCTCCTGGATAATCTTAAAATGAGGATTTCTTTCACTGTACTGCCTCCCGAAGGGAATGAGCGTGACGAGATTTTTTTCCACAAATACCATTAAGAGATGAATCAAATGACAAGATTACCAACTATATTTGGGATAACACCTTTTTCCACAGGAACGTCTCGAATTTAAGCCTACTTAGAGAGCAGAAGATGAATCTGTAGTTAGTCATCAGGCGTCCGGGCTTATTCCGACTCGTCTTCAGTAGTTCCCCATAGCTGGCCAGATACTCACTGAGAGAGATGGCTGGAAACCACAACACTATTATGATCACATTCTATAGATGTTTCTTGAAAGCACTTCACCAGAACCAAAAGTTCACTGCATGTACCCACACCATGTCGCTGGAGTCACATCATGGCCATCCCACACACAATCACTGAGAATACAAGTTCCTTTCACTCTCCAAAGAATGGAAACAAAGATCATTCAAAACTTACCACTTGATTCTTTCTAAATTCTTCAACGATCTTTAACGCCATCTCGTAATCTTGAAGTAAATGGTAAGCCATTGCAAAACCAATCCATGACGCTCTTTGAGTAGGTCGAAGCATGAAGAGTTGATATCTTGTATCCTAAAATTATAGCATCACTAGTAAGAGAAATGCCTAAGTGATTCGTTCACCATTTGTAAATGAAACAGAGTTTAATTTATCTTTTGAGAATCAGTTAAAACTACCCTTACCCGGTAGCCTTCCAAATCCCTCATTTGGATTTGTAACAACGATAAATCCCTGAGAATTTGAATATTATCCTTTTCCCATTTTAAAGCATTTCTATAACACTTGATTGCTTCGTCGTACTTCTTATCTGATCGCTGGAGTAATCCATAAACATGCCAGCATACATGAGACCTGAGATCATTCCGTAATCCTCGCCTGACGTAGTCGTATGCCTCTTCCTTTCTACCTAAGCAATTCAGGGTTAATCCCTTCATGGCTAGGGTCTCTGTAAGAATAAAGATAATAGTGCATTAAGGTACCGCAGAAATCCCATTAGGGGTGAAACCTCCAATTCCACAAATACCACCTACCTCCATGCTCAGCATATTTGGGATTCCCCAAAATTTGTTTGGCGAATTTCAACCCATTTTTGTATTGCTTATGCTCGTAGCATTTCTGAAATTAAAAGTCAATTGTATGAATATTTGAAAACCATGTCAGCAGCATGACAAAACAATCCGAAATATGCATCTCTCATAAAAGTGTACACTCATTTGGATTTGACTTTCCCTTTGCCACGACATCCTAAAAAAATAAGGCATCTAATACGATACCGATTAGGCAATAGAATAGTAACAATACATGCTCTTATGTGTTTTCGACAAAAGTAATTATACATTTCAAAATCAACAATAAGGACTCACTCCTAGTTTTGTCAAGTACTCGTTCATTTAATTGTGAATTTAGACGACATTAATTCTTCCTCTTTATCTGCAGTCTTAGCATATGTTACATCATATAATAATCTACTCATTGTAATTGGGCAGTTTCCACCAGTAAATAAACCCTTGTATCACATAGACAACTTTATACCGTCCGGTGACAAACTCTTCAAAGGTTTCAAAATAAGGCAACTTGAATAGTCATACCCTCTTAACGGTTTACGAAAAGCAACGGCCCAACATTTTTTAATCTTTCCCTCCTTACTGCTTCATTTTTAGTGTTTTATTGACATCCATACAGCCTGCATTGGGCTTACGCCAGTTCTAAAGTTAATAGAAAAAATTCCTATGCACAAAAGCCAATGCGTATACATACAAAGTTAGGCATTGTGTGAAAAATAACCCTTTAATTGACTCAATTAGTAAAAAACACTTAGCCAGCATAAGAAATAAGTGTGGTATTCATGCCAATTCAACTAAATTTATGGCCGTAATCAAAGACATAAGCACTAAAAGCGACCATATTTCACCTACCAGGATACGTTTGAAGAGTGCATTTTCTTTAGGTGGTAAGGGATTACTGGAGGGCATTCTTGAATTTACACTACTTATGGGACAACGCGATAATCCGGCGAATAATATATTTTCTTCAAGAAAACCTCGTGGTTATAATCTAAGATGGCGTTGAAGATCACGTGATAGGAAGTACAAACCGGAGGAAATGACGTCTATTCTGCGGTGTTTATTTATGTTGCTTCGATTGGTACCGTGTGTAGTAGTGCCGTGTGTCCACCTCCGTGACTCTTTTTGAGTACTGTCCTTCTTGGTGAATGATAGTATGGTGATTTAATTATGACTGTCTGAATCTTATAGTATATACTTCTCTGTATATTGAACTGAAGATGGTGGACAGCCCTCCAAAAACTGCTGAAGATGAAAAGCAAACCTACCAACATGGCACTTACTCAAGAAATAAAAAAGTGTTTAAAATAATTGTGTTAGGGGACTCTAACGTAGGAAAAACCTGTTTAACATATAGATTTTGCGAAAGCAAATTTCTTTCTAAGCCTGAATCCACAATAGGTTTAGATTTTAGGGAGAAAACTGTTTTAGTAGACGGCGAAGAAATAAAGGTAACATTCGAAAGAATTTCTATCAGTGAAGGTTTAATTACATTTGTAATTACAAATGGAATGTTCTTCTTAGTTACAGCTATGGGACACTGCTGGTCAGGAACGGTTTCGAAAATCCATGGTTGCTCATTATTATCGGAATGTACATGCTGTTGTTTTAGTGTATGATGTCACCAAAGTTTCCTCTTTTCTGGTTAGTCATGAAATATATTGTGGTAGACATTTAATGTGGTGGTGAATAATATGTTACTCATGCTAAAATGCATTTGTAGGGCTTAAGCCATTGGATTGAAGAATGTAATCGCCACAACTTAACTCGTGAAATACCAAGAATTCTAGTCGGCAATAAAAGTGATTGCAGTGAGACACCGGCCGTGCCGACTTCTGTTGCGCAGAAGTTTGCTGACTATCACTATATGCCTGTGAGTAGTCGTTTCACCAAAAATTAACTTTTCATGTATCTCTCGTAATGATTTTTCTCCCCAAAATGGCATTTATTAAAAACATCCGGTGAATTTACAATATATTAGCTGTTCCTAATTTACCTCTATCCTATTGGTTATATTTCTATTAAATTATTTCCAAAGAGACCTTGTTTCAACTAAAAACTTAAAACATTTGCTCCTGGAAAATGCCTGCTTTGTAGTCTAAGAACATAAAATGGACGAACCATATCTTAAGGACGAAGTGATACCCATCAATAAATTATATTTTCTACAGCAGTGTTTTTTGTAAATTAAATGCCAGATGAAAAATACTCTCATATTATTTGTTAAATAAAACCTTAAAGAACCCAGAAAAATTGTTTACATTTTGGAGAGGTTTATTAGGTTGTCGTAGTTTGAGACCAATGACGCAATGTGGAAATCCAACGAAGGAGAGGGCATTGCCTCTTTCTGTTTCAGTTTTCAAGAAATAGTTGGTAATCTGAAAAAAGCCTTTGTTATGTTTAATACCTGGAGATGACCTGTTCATTTAATAACATTATATTTATATCTGAACTGTATCTCTAAACATAAATCAGTTCATTGATCTGCCCCTACTAATTTTACCTGTGTTTAATGATATTTATTTTTTAAAAGTGTCCAACAATTTCTAATTTAGGAATGAATCTGTAGAGATTGAATGCGGGTTGGTTTCTCAGTTATATAGGAAAGGTAAGTCCTGTATAGTTTTTTGTCTTACATTCCATAGCTAATAATTGGCCTATGTTTATTCTTTCTTTAATAGTTGGAGTTAAAAACACTGACATTGCGAGGCAGTATTTTGATATATTTCCTAGGTTACAATAATCATTCAATTATTCTAAGTTTATGCTTGCCTGTGTTCTTGTGAAGTTATTTTCTTCCACCACCACAGCCCTCAGGCTGGCTTTTATATTTGGGGGCAGAGTTCGCCTTGAATACCAACCCCTGTGCATATGGCATGCAGAATTCACACATTAATAGGGGGTGGGGGCAGCTCCTGATTCTCACCATTTGTTCGCCTTCCTGGGAAGCTTTTGAAAAATCGCACAGCTTGGGTGCAGCTGTGAGGATGTCCGGAGACCACCCAGGCACTTGGATCAATAGACCAGCACTCCATTCGCAAGGCTACCCCACTCCTAATATACATCCAACCATCATCACATATGTTTGCTCTAATTTTCAAGATGTACCTGTATTTTTGTTTTCAATGCATTCTTGGATGTTAATCATCTAAGTCAAATTTTCATTCAAGAGATGAATAAATATATTGATTGTTTCTCCAAGACCATAAATCCCTAATTTAAATTTTGATAATTCTTCATGCTGAAAATTACACAGTTCCCTACCATTCACTTCACCATGTACTGCACTTCTTCAATATCCACTGTTTCAAGTAGAAACTGATCTTTGGCCTAATATTTTCAAGCAGCACTTTGTGAATCTATGCATTTGCATGTCACAGAGAAATGCAAGAATGCAGTTGGGCCACCTTGAAGGTATTATTTTTGTTTTTTCATGCAAGCTGGTAAGATTTATCATGAAGATGGCATAAATGTAATTGAACCAATTGAAAAAATGTCTTTACTTTATAAAATTTAAGTTAAATGGACAAGGGAGTGAGGTTGGGCAACTCTGTTTAGGAACAGAGGACGACCCTGAGGAGAAAGCTATAGCTCTGTAGGGGACAGGGTTTAATCATGGCGTACACTTGTTTTAAAATTCCAAAAAACTGTGGGAGATGCCACGACAGTAACTTTTAACGGAGTCATCCACTAGTTGATAGGAAAAGGACAGGAAAACATGGCTTATTGAGTAGATGATTAAGAAGATATTTGAGAGAAGGAAATGAAAGAGTGTAGACACAGAATCGGGTAGAAGGAAAGTAAAAGAGATAAATTATTAAGTGTGATGGAATACTAATAGTATGAAAGAACAAAGGTGAAAATAAAATGCAAGGATGTGTAATGTGTACAAGGAGAGGGAGAAACTGGTGTTCTGTAGAGCTAGGTAGAAACACTAATGGGAGTATGAAAGGAATCCTTTAAGACAGCTACAATAGTAAAATTATTAATTGAACCAAGAAATATTGTAAGGAGATGGAAAGAAGGCTTGGGTCAGCAAGTTTGGACATAATAAGAGAATATTGTGTAGGTAGGAATAGCTCGGGACTATGATATTGTGAGATGAAATAATTAGGGCATTAAGGAACCTTAATCAAACATATATACATAAAGAAAGGAAGGACACTCACAAATATGGTTGACGTTTCGACTGGCAAGCTGTCACCTTCAGAATGTCATTCTTGGGAGAAGAGTGGAGGGAGTATGTGAGTGGAGTTGAGGGGAAGGAGGTGAGGGCAGTTGGTGGCTATTGGATGGTTTTAATGGGAAATATTAAACCAAGGTTTGAAAGATTTGAGCACCTATATGTGGCCTGTCTCACATAATCTTATGTCTATGCTGTTTCCATATTCAAGGAGCATTTTATTCAACAAAACAGGGAATCAATTGTCAAAGGATTGGCCATGGAAGCAGCAAGACTAAGGATGTGATAATTAAGGAAGGCGAGAGAGTAGTAGTGGTTGTTCAGTTGGAGGGAAAGGGTGGTGGTGCATTCACCCACCTAGAAGGCAGGGCAGAAGTTACAGACCCTCAAACACTACTCTACCAATGGTTCTTGGTTCAATTATTCATAACAAAAGATATTTTTAACAAAAATTTCTCTTGATTTTGTGGTGACTCTTGGTTATAATCAGTTTTGGCCCTTAATTTTTTCAATCCCATGGATGGTGACTTTGTGCTTCCTTTTTCCACAAAATAATATTTTAAACATTTTTGTGGGCGTCTACATTTCACTTTCACCTTTATTTTGTTTCAGCTATGGTAATATTTTTTTGTAAGACCAGGGAATATTCTTTTACTTTAGCATTTAGTCTACCTTGCAATGCTTTGCTCCACCCATCTAAGTTTGATTTTTACTGTATCTTCAGGACATGTTTAGCATAGCAAAAAAGTAAGTGTGGAGCAAACCCAGTGAAATGACACTGTGATCAAATTATAGATTCAGGTAATGCGAGAATGAAATAAACAGAGGTATCAATCATTGTGTCATTTGGGACAAATTTTGAATCCTTGATTTCATGCCTCCCTCTTGTGGATAAGTAATTAGCTTGCAAAAATGAAGTGTTGCTTTCATTGCAGTTGTTTGAAACTTCAGCCAAAGAAGAGTCTGAGCATGGTAATATAAATGGGATATTCCTCACATTAGCCCACAAATTAAAGAACCAAAAACCATTGATGATGACGAATCCCAAAGTGGCCTCGGAGCATCTCCTGCGGGCAGATGTCATTTCAATTACGAGGGAATCCACTCTGGGCAGCCCCATCTCCCAAGAAGGATCTTACTGCTACTGCTGAAGGTGTGCTCCCCTCTCCTCGGAGTGCTCGCGTATGTTATCCCCAGGAGCAACTGACCTGGAACCCAGTTGCACCCGAGTCCCTGTATCACAAAACTAACACATATAAAAATGAACAAAGGATAGTTTTTCCACTTCAATATTTTCACTTTAATAATAGGACAAATAAAACTTGCCACTAAATTTGAAATGACATTGTGAAATCCATCTTCTAAAATGCTAGTGAAAATTGAATTTGAGTTGATGAAGTGGATTCCTTTTTGTGTATCCACTAGTGTAAAAGTAAATGAAATTTTTTATGCCTCACATTTGCATGTAAAATGGTTTTTTACTTGCAATTTATGTCTTTGGTAATTAAAATCTGCTAAAGTAAAAATCAACTGATTCTGAATTGAAGTAAAACCTACAATTTCAAAGCAATCATTTGTAAAAGACGGAGGTGCAGTCACTGATCTACAAATTTCCCACCACAAAACCCAACCTAATCGGGCGAGGAATCATTGGCATTGTGGTACAAGGTGCATGATCGCTACTGCTAGTGGAAATTTGCGGTGTGGATAGCACTGAACGGGAGGTCCCTTTCTAGAATTTTTCCCATCTGGAGAACTTATGGAATACGGTGGCTCTTTTGGAAGAATCAGTATTTGACCCAACTTGTTCAGGAAAGTTCCCCCATCTATCATTTTTAAATCCATTTGAGGGCAACTGCTTAGGTGTCTTTCTTCTTCTCTGTAGTTCAGACCCAGCTACTCAACCTTCCTCAGAAAGACACCACTTTTGGATTGCTTGTTGACACATGCTCTTTGTGGAAATAGGGCATAAAAATTTTGTTCTCTAACTATTTTATGTTTTAACTTTTCTTTTATATTAATTTTTACTGTCACTCCTCTATACTTGTGATTTTTTCTTATTTGGAGGAAATACTTGCTCCAAAAACATGTGTATAGTCACCTCCCATTTCTGGGAGAATCTAAGGGGTCCCTTAAGTCTAAATTTGCTGTGATATTTGATCTTGGCTGGGTTCTGTATGACAGCTTCTGAAGTCGACAAATCCCAGTCAATGTATGTCTCCCTATGATTCCTTGTTGGCATGTGGGCCTGAACAATACCAAGTTTGTTGGTTCAGCTTTTACTTCTGTTAGAAATATTCTTATCTGTCACTTGCTCTATGTTTACTGTTTCTTCCTACCTCTTTGTTTGGTACCTTGAACACTTACAGAAATACATTGGTTGAGCCCTAGGAAACCCCTCAAACCATTGTATTTTCCAGCTGCAAGTAGCTGTAATCAAACCACAGCATTTTATTGTGTACTTTCCTGCAATGAATATAGCATAAATTAATTAAGTTATATTGTTGTCCAAAAGTTATTTAGTGATGTGTCTGGGCTCCGTGACATAAAATTTTGTGCTTCTCACATTAATAGTTTGGACTGTTGCGCCCATGAAATTGCAATCATGTGCACATGATGCTGATGGATGTCAATACAGAATAACAATGTGAAGCAAGATTAAAATGTTAATGTGAAATAATATCATGTTCAGATTATGCACAAACATTAATAGAGTTCTCTCTGTGAAATTCTAAATCAGCTTATGCAAGAAGCGAAATTTAAATTTAGAGGGAATGAATTGTAATTTTTTCTCGGTTGAGACTGTTCACCAAGCCCTTGCTCCCATCTTGCAGGTCGTGAGTGTGCCGGTGGACATCCCAGTTGCCTTTGGACATCCCATTTCATTCTTTGTCTTTCATTGCTGGAGGTGCAACATCTTGTTTAAAGCTAATGCCTCATCATAGTGCAGGTCTTTGAGTTGTCAGAAACAGTATTACTCTTTGTTTGTTAAATGGTACATCTACATTCCAAGTGCTGAATCTGATCTCCTTTTCTAATATTTCATTGTGTAACCTTTGTGTGTTCTTGGGGAAATATGAGTCACCATCAAGGAAAGGCCGACAATTTTGTAAATATCTCGATATTAATTTTATGTGACTGAAGTGTTTTCTCTTCTACGGGCCTATTAATTGTGATGAACCACGGTAGTTAACACATGAAGCTGAAAATATTTCTAGCAGCCACACTTGCTAATGCTGATATTATTTTTATACCAATTTTGCCTAGGAAGTAACTCATCACCTAGCACATTGTGTAATGGATATAACTCCCTAGTTCGCTCTCATTTTGGGGTGCTGAGTAATTTTGTCTGTAAACATCACCAGTGGTGGCATTGTGTGGAGCTGGATGTCTCTGTGGATGAACATCAAGTCTTGTTTTCATTTCCTTAGTCTTCTTATTATTGAGTGTAAAGGAGTAAAAACGTGAGCTTCAAAAATTGTGTGCAGAGTTTATCTGGCATGAGGCATATTTGAGAGTAAGCAGTCATTCTAAATACACCAACCACATGGTGTTTTTTTGTTATTAGAGAAAAAGACTTATGAGGTATGTGAGTTTCACAAGTTTTTTCAGCTCCCCTGTACCATATTGATGAGCGAGTGTTTGTAGTTGAGGAAGGCAGATGGGTCCCTCGAGTGCTAAATACATCCAGCTCATAGAAACACCACATGTTTTAGCATTAATTAATTCAAATGAAATATTCTTGCAACCAATGGGAATAATTTTATACTTTAATGTTAAAAGACTTAATACTGATAAGTTTGTAAACAGTAAGACTTACATTGATATGGATGGAATATTTTAAATGCTGTAATACATATGAAACATTTGTTGTTATGTAAAAATTTAAAGACTATAGTAAAGTATGAATTTAATAATGTGTTATTATTTTAAATGATTTGTAAGATATCAGGAGGGATAGTTATGATGATTGTTTTGATTATGTTTTGAAAATACATTAATCTAAGCATTTATTGATACCATTTAATGTACCCTTGGGGCTGTTGTTACTATATAGTATTTTGATGCGGCATATTACTGCAGACTATGCAAAATTCAAATCATTGAGTTTAATAATAGGTTAAGTAGGTATTTTTTAGTCTTTACTGTTTTCAATGCAGGCAATTATAAAACTGAAGCAATGCATGGTTGTCATCCAATTCATAATAGGTCTGGTTAATTTTCATGAAGTAGTAGCCACATAAAGCCATTCCCTTGGTAGAGGTCTCGGTACAAAATAATATTGGCAAAACAGCTGGTGACACTATTGGTCACTGTTTCGGAAACATTTTTGTGTTTCATGGATTCACAAAAGTCCATTCCTAAAACTTATCTTTAATATTAAGAGGAGGTTTGTTACAAATGACAAAGTATATCAACACATTGAATCCAAAATGTAACTTCCTGCGACACATTGCTTTTGATAATATGTTTAAAAAATTGCCATCTCTAAGAACCAGAGTTAGGCCAGTTTGAAAAGGATGAAGGAAACACGAGGGGCGGGAAGAGCAGAGCACCAGCAGAGAGAGCATCAAGTGGGAGTGGGTGGCACTTGCTCCTCAAAGGAGAGGGGAGAGCACTCTGATCCCGCCTTGGTGGTGATTTCTGCCAAAGTTGGAGTTGGTCACAGGATTCAACAGCACTCCCTGCACCATATTCTTTACCAATGAAACAAATATAGACCTACAAAGCTTCAAGATTCAATTTGCAAATTGGGTGAATATTTTGAATTCAATAAGTTCAAATATCACCCACATCCATCAGCATTTGGTACATTTCCAATGCCACTTGCATTTACTAACAATTATGCATTTGAATATTACACACTATGCACTTATGGTACCAATTTAAGTATGAACCATTATTGCTTGTGAAAAGAAAGTAAGTAAATGATTGTTTACCAATTTTTTTTCAAAAGGCCATACAAATATTTAAAATCCAATGTTCGTTCAATTATTGCAATTTGAAGCTAATATTCGTAATTATTTGGTGAGTTCACATGTTGACTTATTTCTTTCCAACAACATATTTCAGGTGAAGACCTATCCAACAATGACATCTTAACTCTCGCCATGCAATCCTAGCACCCCATAGTTCTACATTCATCCAAATATTCATACACCTAACAATTCTGACCAACTGATTGTTTCTTCCCATAATTAACCGACTGAATACATGCTTACAATATTTCTCTTTGTAAAATTACAATTTTTATTACCTTTATTGGGATAGTTTAATTTCTACCAACTACAGCCTGGCACAACTACGTACACCTACTTTGATTCGTAATCTTGCAGCAAAATCAAATGAGCTTACCGGGACTGTTTTCTTACGAGCTGTGTACTTATCTCAACTCTGGTACAGGAGTAACCAAAGAGTGCTTATTCAGAGATCTAATCCAATCAATCCAAGGACTAAAAGAGGTTGGTTAAACACAGGTTCCCCATTCCATTTTTCCTCTTTGCTCACTATTTCATCTCTTCCTTGAATCTCTCCAATATATCCAATGATTGTGCCACCCACCAACCATTCCGTTGCCTCGTCATGAGAGCCTGCTTCCATTACCACATTCTGAAAACACGTAATGTCTCAACAGCAATATAGCATCTTCACTTGACCTTTCTCCCATCCATGATCACCTAGTGTATTTTTCAAAGCCACAACGGTGCTAACAAAAGAGTCACGAATTTAACAGAAGTAATTTTAGAGCATAACTTTTGAAATGCAGACATGAAAAGTATGGCAATACATTTATTGTCTATGGAAGACCTTTGCATGAAGTAACTACAAGGAGTTGTAAATTAACTCATTCCTTTGATAAAGCCAGTCCTGCTATGCTTTTTTTTTACAAATTGCATGCCCTCCCACATACTTTTTCCCATACTACATACCCACAAGATTTTCTTCAAAATGGCCAAAGATTATCAATCATCACTTGGATTAATTTCCCTCTTAGGTCTTTCTTAAAATTAGATGGATATAGGAAGGTTTTCAAATTGAAATAGCCTTCTCATCTTCTTGCCTGTACATATTAGAATCACTACACAAATATGAGCGAACAATTATCCTCTTGATAGTCTCCTCAGTCTGATTCTATAATTCTGCTTCACTGCTCCGATAATACATATTTAAGTTCTTTAAAGAGTAGAAACTTGAACTTATGATTCCCTTGTAATATGAAAAACGTGAAAAATGGCACTAATCATTGGCAGGTATTTTGGTAAGAATCCAAAAGGCAGTTCACAAATATAAGGACACACATTTGTAATAAGCAAATGGTAGGAAAAACTGTAATAATAATAACTGTGTGCATCATATAGCTTCACAATCTACACAAAATTGTTAAGGAATGGAGTAATTTGTAATAGCAACATTTCTTTCTATCACACTACTTTGTACTCGGGCAGGCATATTATCCTATGCTTCATAAAATGGTTCAAAAGAAACACATTTACATAATGTACATTCACCCTATTGACACCCTTCAATCCAATGACAGTTTTCACAAGTCCACATTAAACACATGACAAAAGCATGTAAGAGATATTTACACAAGAAGAAATGTTTGCACAAGAAATTTCTCTGAATGAACTTCCCATAGGGTGCGCAATCATTTTTGGCAAATACCCTGACTGGGTTTTGCTGGGAGACAACAAGATCAGAAAAGAGAACATGCACTGGTTGTGTGTGCAAACACATGCCCACTTGATTGTTACTATGAGGAGTGTGGGCCATCATCATCGGGGAAGTGGTCGTTCCACGGTGCTTGTTCGTCCAGTGGCATCCGCCCTTCTGTGTCGCTGTAGCTTTCTCGCAATGGAATCCAACTCCTTCCTTGCCTCGTACTGGAAGGTCTAGAAAAGGAGAACGGTAATGAAGTTTAAAAGATGGCAACATACCAGATTTCCTACCCCATTAAAAGGCACTCATTTTTGTAAAGTGTGCTCTAAAATCAGCCTGCATCTTAGGAGGTAAGCAGATATCACTTCGACACATAAAACACATTCGCCAACAAAAATGTTACCATTAAGTATTTTTTCCCGCATCAGGCATTGTAAATGGTTGCCTTTATTACTCATTTCGATTTTATCAATGTTTTGAGCCAGTAGCAAGAAACAAATTTTGATATTTCGTTGAGAGAACCTCATAAAAAACTCCAAAATAAATCATAAAGTTATACAACATAGAACATATAGTTTGATCTCACATGTGGTGCTGCCACAAAAATTAATATGCATTCTGTTTACGAGGATGTTACCCCTCAGCTAATGCATACATATGTTGTGTCTGTGGTGTGGTAGTGTGAGAGCCATTTTGTCATGTTAAAACACTATTGAGGAAGACAACAGGAAACTATCTTGATTATTCATACCATGATTTTTATGATGAACGGTATCAAGAAAGAAGAAATGAGTCCAGACAATTACAGGACTCAGCCATGTAACATGCCCGGCAGCAGAATAGGCATGGCTTCCACAGTCATCATCTCACAAAAGCCTTGCAAAGTAAAACCAACAGCAGCAGAACAGAAGAAGAAGACCGAATTAGTTAGAATAGGAATTTGGAATGTTAGAGCAATGTTGAAGACAGGAAAATTAGAGAATATTAGACGATAGATAGAAAAAGAAAATATAGATGTTTTAGGTGTACATGAGGTTAGATGGAAGGATAGAGGGGATTACCGGAGTGATACTTATAGGGTAATATACAGCAAAGGAGTTAATATACACTGGAGGAGATGAGAGCCAGCAAAGGGTTGTAATAATAAAATAATAGAAAGAATCATCATTAACATAAAGCAAGTAATGGATAGAATATCACTCGTAGAAGTAAGATCAAAACCAACGAGCATTGTCATGCTCAGGTATTCATGTCACTAAGGAATCATAGGGAGGAAGAAGTCAATAGGATATACCATTAATTAGAGAACATAATCATGGATGTTCCAATTTGATAGTAATGGGGGTTGGAATACTATAGAAGGCAAAGTAAGAGATGGTGATGAGGTGGGGGATTACGGTTGAGGTATGTGGAACGACTACATGGTTAAATCAATTGAGTTCTGTAGGAGACTGGGGTTAATTATCACCTGTACTTGGATTAGATGCCACAAGAGGCATGGTATGCATGGAAAATGCCAGGTAACTAGGAAACATATCAGATTATATTATGGTTGATTCACTGATTTAGGAACATTGTGATGGAGTGGATGCACACTCTGATCACAGTTAGTAATTAAAAAGTGTAGCGTAGAAAGATAAGGCAGAGGAGACAGGTTAGGAAATGGAATGTAGAAGCATTAACTATGAGAGAAGGAAATGGAAGACTACAAATAGAGTTAGGTAGAAGGAAGTACAAAGAGTTAAATAATACATTGCGACAGGTAACAAATACGAGAGCATAAGAAGAGTGGTGGAAGTCACAGTACAAAGATATGGAAACTCTGCAGAGGAAGGGTGAAATTGGTGTGTTATACAAAGAAGTTAATAACTAGCGGGTGGTAAGAAGGGAAAATCTGTGTTTAACAATCAGAGATAAATAATGTCAAAATAAAATTTTGTAAGTCGACATAAAAAATAAACTTTAATGTGACCCAGATTTCACTGCGATGTGGCATCATCAGTCAGAGAAGCTATATCCACACAGGTGTGTGTACATATATAAATATACAAATACAATTAGGACGAATTTGCCTGTTTCATAGATTTCGAAAGAGCGTTTGATAAAGTGAATTGGGAAAAACTAATGCATGTATTGCAGAAAATAGGAAAGGATTGGAGAGACAGGAGACTAATCCGCAACTTGTACTTGTCTTAGACTGCTCAGGTGTGAGTGGGGAATGGGGAGTTCGGATGGGCAGTGTTAGTAAGAGATTTACACCTCTTACTAACACTGCCCATCCGACAGGGTTGCCCATTATCCCCGGGGCTGTTCAATGTATATGTGGAGGAAATGACTAATGAGGCAAGGGAAGAGCTGGAGGTAGAAATGAATGTCGGACGGGAATTCGTAAAATCAGTTAGTTTGCTGATGGTCAGGCTTTGGTTTGTCAATCGGTCAAGAGGTTGCAAGCATTGTTGAGTGAATTGGAGGCTCAGTGCGATAAATATGGGATGAGAATCAATATTAATAAAACAAAGGTTATGCGATTTTCCAGAAAGAAAAAGGCTAAGCTAAATATTAAAATAGGCGGGGAAAAAATAGAGCAGGTAGAACAGTTTATGTGTCTTGGAATTGTTTTGGTCAAAGTAGCAGGGACGTAAGGAGAAGAATTGCGCTAGGCAAAGAGGCTTTCACAAGGAAGAGGGAGTTGATGATGGGGATGTTGTGTAGGGAGGTTAAGAAAAGACTCGTAAAAACTTTAATATGGAGCATAGCTATGTATGGCGGGGAAATATGGTCGCTGAAGCAGGAGGATAAATGTAGATTGGAGTAAGTGTTCTACCAATTATCATCATGATTTCAAATTACAGGACTCCACCGGTAATGTTATTTCCGATTACTCTCAAATGGCATCTAACTTAAATGACTTCTACTTGTCCCACCAGACTACTACGAATACTCCAATTCCTGTTAATTATCCTCTTATCCCAAGCCTGTCTAATTCATTGTACCTGCTTCCTTGTACTGAACTGGAACTGATGAACATTATTAAAAAACTCCCCAACAAAAGTAGTCCTGGTACAGATGGTATCCCAGGTATTGTAATAAAAAAATCAATTAACTCTATCAAGGAACATATACTCTTCCTAATTAATAAATCCCTACAGCTTGGTGTTTTTCCTGATGCCATTAAAATTGCCAAAGTAGTACCACTTTATAAAGGGAAAGGTAGTAAGCTGGATATGAATTCTTACCGTCCAATATCTTTATTAAACCAGATAGGGAAACTATTTGAAAAAGTCTTCCATAATCGACTTACATCATTTCTTGAATCTTTTAATCTCTTGTCTAGCTCACAGAATGGTTTTAGGAAATGCAGATCCACATCTACAGCCACCTATCACCTTGTAAACCTAATACTTTCAAATCTTGATAATAGAATTGAAACCTTGGGACTATTCTTCGATTTTTCCAAGGCTTTTGACCTAGTTAATCATCAGTTACTCTTGTCCAAATTAGGACAATATGGTATTAGAGGTATCCCTTATAACTGGATCAAATCTTACCTCAGCGGAAGGCACCAACAGGTTATTTTGTTAAAGAACGGTACTAATTATACTTCTCCTAGTAAAGAAGTTACATTAGGTGTACCCCAAGGCTCAGTCTTGGGCCCTATCCTATTTTTACTTCACATTAATGACTTACCAAAAATTCAGCAGTCGGTTCCAGGAGCCGAGCCAATTTTATACGCTGATGACACTAACGTAATTGTATCAGCACCATCGTTAAACAACCTGACCTTGACAGCAGCTAGAGTTTCCGAACTTCTTTGTGAATGGTGCTCACAAAATTTTCTGAAACTCAACCCTGACAAGTCCGGACTTATATATTTCTCCAATAAAAATAAAGCCCCTGCCTCATTGGCCATTGATCTAGGGGAAACGTGTATACCCCAAATTTCTAGTTCCAAGTTTTTGGGAGTTGTTTTAAATAAAAATGTATCATGGGATGAACACATATGCAATCTCCGTAGCAGGTTGAATTCCATTTGCTTTCTCAGTAGAAGTATTAGGAAATCTGTAAGCCTTGATATCTTACTTACAATTTATTACGGTGAATTTTATTCTTTAATTATTTATAGTATTCTGTTCTGGGGTTCTTCCCCTCATTCTGATTCAATTTTTAAAGCTCAAAAATGTTTAATGCGATTAATATGCAATGCTCCCTACAATGCACCTTGTCTTTCCTTCTTTAAGAGGTTAAATATTCTGACTGTTTCATGTATTTACATTTATGTCCTAAGCATTTTTGCTAAAAGTAATATATCCAATTATATGACAAATGACAATGTTCATTGTCACCAAACCAGAGCCTGCAGAGATCTGCATCAAACTTATTGCAGGACTTTAAATACATCTCTGGGGCCTAAATCAATGGGCCTTCTTGTACTAAACAGGCTCCCTCACGATTTTAAGTACGTAAAGGATCCTGTCCTGTTCAAAAAGAAATTAATAACATTTTTAAGGAAAGAACAGTTTTACTCTGTAATGGAATTTATGGAGAAAAAATAACCATATTGAATTTGGAATATATTACATGCACTTTTTGGTTAACACTATTGTATCATGCTTCTCTGAATTTTATCATTGTCTAACATCTATATGAATATGACGTGTCCTATGCACTTAACTGATGTATCTATTACACTGTGTCAGTGTCTTCTGGGCAAATAAAGATTTATTTATTTATTGGAGGCTTTTGAAATATGGATCTGGAGAAGAATGGAGAATGTGAAATGGACCGAAAGAAAAACAAATGAGGAAGTGCTAGTGTATGGTGGGTGAGAAGAGGGGTTTGTTTAGAGAAATCCTATGGAGGCATGAAAAATGGATGAAAGGCATATTGAGAGGCAGTGGGATGTTGAAGACGGTAATACAGGGGAGAATGTTGGGCAAACGAGGAAAGGGCAGGAACAGGATAGGGATGTTGGACGGGATGAAGTGAGGAAGGAAGTACACAGAGATGAAGAGGGACCTGATGTAGATTATGTTGCTCAATTGAGTTTTGTTTGGGGTCACAAGTTATTTATGTGATAGTTGTGTCCATCCAAAAACCTACCTTAACCAGTAGATTTTACCTTATCATCATCATCATATATATGCACACATTCAAACACGAAATCCTGCCATATGGCGAACACATATTGATTCACATGGAAATAGATATAAGGAAAGGGGGGGGATAGGAACACATACATATATATAAAGAACGAACACAGGTGGGGAAGGCGGAATTGAGCAGATCACAAGTGTCAAAATATTTCCTTGTCTGGGGCTCAAACACCGAATCTTTCCACTTGCTGGGTGGATGCTTTAACCAGAGTTAGAGCATCCGCCCAGCAAGTGGCTGTAGGGGTGGGTTAGAAATTGGGAGAGGGATGGGTTGGGTTTAAAGGGAGGGGTATAACTCTGGCCATGACTGCCAATTGGGCTGTTAGGAACAAAGTAAGGGCAGGGAGAGGGGAAGGCAGAGTGGTACATCTCGTGGCGGGGATGGGTTCTCCTTGGAACTGAGACCAATGCGTCCCACCACCCTGAGAAGAGGGGAGTGAGAGGAAAACACAATGTCATTCAATAATCAGTTGTTTCCACCACAGTTTTTAAGGATCTTCCCCTGTTCAAGAATGTCTATACAGTCTGGTCCCTTTGCTTTCAAAATGAAGAATCTGAGGGATGAAATCACTGGTGGGTTGGTTTCCCCAGTAGATGTTTGGTGAACAGAGAAGATGAGTCATTCTTCTTGAAGCAAGTACTTATGTCCCTGGATCCTTTCTTTGATTGAACTTTCTTCCAGTTTGCCCAATGTATACGATCAGTTATAGGAAAGCAGAGACTCAGGAAGATGATCAAATAGGAAGAAAAAAATGGGAAAAGCAAACTGTAGGAAACTAGAAAAAAATAATTCTCAGACAACAGGATAAAAAGTATACAAAGATGGAAGAGAGAAGGAAATTGAAGAATATGAACGTGTCACCAGTAGTCATTCATTGGTCAATAGTGGATCAATGCATGGATGATGGCAGCAAAGTGCAAATAAATTTTCCTGGAGTCGGGCAATCACATCAATTAAACTCCTTAGTAAATGTCAGTCTTGAGTTGCCCCCGGAAGTGTTTAGAAGTGTGTGATCACTGGTGTTCATGACTTCTCCCCAATTCCAGTAGTAAAAATCATACACTAGCAGCCTTCTTGGGAATCTATGGATGATTTTAGATGGAGCATTTCATGCAATAAATACAAGCATGTCAGATAACTCCAGAGCTATTTCACAGCAGCATAAATGCATGCCAACAAGAATTGGTTCATTAAAAAAGCATTTTGATGTATTTCAAGTGAGAGTCAGAATACAATCTTGCAGTCAAAGCTACATTTAAATTTAGATGAGCAAATAATTTGAAAGTTTTGCAAACATTGTGAAAAACTTGAGATTTCTCAAATTTTAAGGTAAAAACTTTCACCAATGTATTGAAAATTTGTGTAATTTTGCATGCCGTGAAAAATTCATGCCCCTACTGATAGCTAGCATATTATTCTCTGTTAACCTCCATCAAAATCCAACAATCACTTATATATTCCATGTATTTAATGATTTTGGTAATCAGGAGAGATATGACATTTGCAAACATGGGGATTGAATTTTCCCACTTGTGCGTTATGAATACAAAAAATAGCTTTTTTCATTTTTTTAAATATACAATGAAATGGACACCTGTCGGAAGTCAACTCAGAATTTTTTCTGTAAAATAACATGCATATATTTGGTGCATTAATTTTATATATTGATTTGCTAAAGCCAAAGATATCATTAGTAATTGAAACAAGGAATGAGAAATCAGATAATTCCAGCAGTCACGACTCAAAAAGACCTGTGTGTCAGCCTCGACACTAACCTTCTCATTCATGAGTATATGAAAGTTATGTCGTTCTTGGATTAAATTTATCTATGTGGTGAAACATCTAGCTTCCCAGCTCTCAGCACTGTTTTCTTTGCCTGAATTCCTCCTTCCCTGAACACTCATACCAAATTTGGTCCACTTCTCTCTAACTAATTGAGGGCCCAATGAATTTCTTTCTCTCATTTACAATTCCATAACTTCTTTCTAGATTAAATATATCAGGTCTTCTCTCGGTATTTCCTCCCTTACTGATTGCAGTATAATGAATGATGCAACTTCATTCACAAAAATTGTCAGTGGTAATTATAAGTCATCTGACCTTCTTTCCTTTTCCTCTCTTTAAGAGCCTTTGCATACAGGGCAGTAGAATGACCTCTTTCTTAGCATCACCTCTCTGTCACAATGAAAGTCTTTCAACCTAGTGTTGGAAGTGCTTTTTTCCCTTCAGTTTGCTGAAGAGGGCCACTTTGTGGCCGAAACATGCGTGTTCGATGCTTATCTTTGTCTGCGCTCTTTGTTTTCAGATTCTCTCAGAAGTTGGGCTCTTTTGAGAGTGTGTGTGTGCATTTATCGAGTGCTAGTCTGTGTGAATGGTCTGTGCTCGTCCTTCGTGGATAGGCACAGAGTGTGTACTTGTAGAACATCCTGGTACCTTTAACGGGGTCTTCCCTACAGCCTCGTGAAGGGTTACTTTTCCACCTAGAATCTTTAATGGGGTCCCACAGCCTTGTGAAGGATTCTAGATGGGATAGTGTGTGTGTGTGGTTGTGTGTGGTCCCTGGCATGGATTAATTTCTCGTAAACCACCACAGAGGGTATTCTTGGTTGAGAGGTTGTGTTTTGGTCTCTTTCGTGGTTCCCACGAAAAACCAACACAGCAATTAGTCTGACGAGAGTTGCGACTGTTGTTTACGGCCATTTGGAGTTTTTCCCCCCTTATTATTTTAACCTGAGGTCGTAGAGCTCTTGATTTCTTTCCAAAGAAACTTATACTGAGTGCCCCAAAGTGCCATTGGAGGTAAATGGTGACATCCTCAAGACCTAATAAGATCACTCTGCTAGCTGTTCTTACTTCAATGGGAAAATGTGAGGCATCAAAGTGGAATAAATAATGGAATGCCCACTGAAAGCACTTGTAATTCATACTCCTTGAAGAAGGCCTTTATTATACATGATTTGACAATACATGTTTAACTCTTAGATGCCAGTGGTAATGAAAAGAACATTTTAAAAAACTAATAATATATGTTCTTTTCACTTACTAGTCCTAAGGAAAACGGAATTCTTTAAAATTTTCCTGCAGTGAATGGTTCACTGTTTATGGAGAATTCCAATCAATGTAAATGATATCAGAGAGGAAATTTTATATCAATGACACTGTGACATCATTGAATTTAAATCCTATAATTAGGGTGCATACTCTGGAAAATTCTGTCCTTTTTCAAATTTTCACTTAAATTAATGTGCACTCCTTTAGTCCTAAGATAGGCTGACTGCAGCCCTCCACTCATACTTATGTAGTAATAATTCACTAGTACCGTGCTACATAAGTAGTTCTAAACGCCATATTTCCCAGCCCATAAGGCACACCGTGATTTTTCAGGTTAAAATTCATGAAGAATTCTTGGACCCGACTGATTAAGATTAAAGGATTGTAATATTAACACTTTATGCAAATAAAATGGAATTTAAAAAATAGCAACTATACACATATGTTTATTCATTGCAGAATCCCAGAACTTCATTATCACTGCGGCCAAAATCATACGAGGGTAGTTTGAAAGGTTCTCAGAATCATCACTAGATCCCAGTGCTAGCACAATGAGTTTCCTTCATAGCAATAGATAAACCTTTATGAGTATGCATAATGCAACAGTGCTCTGGGAAGAGATCTGTGGTGTGGACGCATCTCTATTGTTCCCATGTAGTGATTTGTGAAGATGGAAAAAATTGAGATTCAAACAGTGATTAAATACTTCATAAAGAAGGGTATTAAAGCAAAGGACATTCATGCTACCTTTCAGAAAACTCTGGTGGACTGCTCCTGCATACTCAACTGTTGCCAAGTGGACAAATGAGTTTAAGCTTGATCAGAACCGTTTAAATGATGATCGGCGTCAGCCAAAATGTATCACTTTTGGCTTTTTAAATACATCTTTTGATGCCCATATCAGTGGCACAGACATTGGGAGTGGTCAAAGAGCATGGACATGAATAAAAGTTTACCATGCCAACTGGGAGTACATAATAATGCAATATTACACCCAATAATATAAACAAACACATAATTGGACCCAGGGAATAATAATAATAATACTCCCATTTGCATTAACTTCGAATGTCATGAAAAAATACATTTGGTAGGTGTGAAAAGATAAAGTGAAGCAACCATGCAGAAATTAAACTTTTATTTGTGCTGGATGCTTTACACAGTAGCACACGGGCTTTGCAAACTCCACACTTACAATGCCATTTCTTCATTTGCAAAGACAGGATTTCTGACTTGTGTCAGCATGAGCAACAGTAAGGTTGAGCTAAAGGTAAAGAACACCAAAATACATTGGCTACAACCACCTAATTTCACTACAAAAGAGATGTATAATACATATATATTTAAATTTAAAAACTTGACCCAAAGTTTCATTTCAAGGGTCCCAAAATGGACCCCTGTCATGACCCCCTTCCTTTTCAATTGCAAGAGAGAACAAAACACCTCGGCCATTGTAACCAGAAATTAATAAATTTATAGAACTGGAAAAGAAGGAGAAGAAATATTTTCCAGACATATTCATGTAAGGGACTTCAAACCAGGTAAACAGGGCCTGCTCAGTACGGTGAGATGCCCAGCCAGCCACGGACTTCAGCCAATATTTGACCCATGAATTCAAGCATGGGGACCATCATCGACTGAACTGAGCCAACATTAGGCCACTCTTGACTGGATAATTGGCCCATCAAGGTGGTTGCCAGTGAGGGGTCAACACCAGTTAATTACACCAAAGGTCATGTTCAGGAAATTGAAGCCAGAAGCAGACCCCATACACTTCACACTGTTTGATGATATTAATTTTACATTTTCATGGTATTCATGGCCTGTGGATATGGTAAATCTATTGTGCATGGTGTTGTGCAATAAACCAGCTACAAAATTTAGCTGTGGATTAATGGCAAATATTTTGAACATACATTGGAATTTATTCTTTTCTGGATTTAAATTCTTTAATAATATGAATATTATTTAGACTAATATTCCAAATATATATTCAAATATTTATGTCTATTGAGGATGACTGCAGAGGAGGATGAAGCCAAAGAAACAAAAAATAGCAAAAGTCACAAATATGACTCCACTGATTAAAATACTACTTTATTAAACATAATTATGCCAGCTGACATGCTAGAAAGTTGTTACCTGACAAAAATGCTGAAATAAGATAATCAGAGAATATCAGAAAAACAACATCCCATTGATATCAGTGGCATGTTGGACCATTGCTTTAAAGTGCTATATCACTTTGACATAGGACATTGGTATTGGTATATTAGCCAAATGCCCTTAAATTGTTTCCAAATACTTGCCATATAATTGGCTACTAGTTTTTCAGCTTTAACACGTGCTAATTTAACTTTTACTTGTGAGCATCATCATATTTTCTCCTGCAGTGAATGTACTTGATATAATACTAAATCATAACTACCTCAATGAATTTTGATGAAATTGATATGACTTAATCATGACAAGCCTACAAATGGGAAACTGCACGTGTAATTATAATCCATTACAATATTCACTCAGGTATGTGTGAACTGAGGTAATTTTCTAAAACTAACTTTGAAGGTTAATGCATGAAAAAATCAATATAATGGCAAAGGCAACTGTTCCTTAAATGGTCCTTACAAATATGATGCTCAACAACTCTGCAATTGGAGGGCCAGTGCCTCTCCAACCACTCTCCCCTTTTGCTGACTGAAACCTTTTCATTTGTCTCTCTCTCATAGCAAGTAATTGGAATCGGGCATTTCCATGCAGTGGCAAAGGGAAACAAAAAAACAGAGAAAAGTAAGCCGACTCCCTCACATGTGAGGGTTGTTGAGAAAGGACACATGCACCAACCATCCAACATCATATTCAAAATTGATGATGATGAACACTGGATGAAACATATCTTTTCACATGGAAGAAGTACTCACAGGGGGCACTTCACACTTGGTGTGCTCGTGAAGCTTTATGTCGACTAGGAGCAAGCACATACTAAATACACAAGTAACACAATCACATGCACATCACAACTGGCTGCAGTGACCTCACTCTCAGTGGGGACACTGCATGGAATGAATCAAATCACACAAAACTGTCACAAAAACTAAAACTGCCTACCCGAGAGACTGGAGAATCTACTTTCCAGACAAAGGTCGGAAGGCTATCTTAGCCTTTGGTTTGTTATCCTTCTTTTCACATTTGTGTAAAAGACTTGCGATTCTCTAACTCGGCTAATAAGAGGTATAATTATATGAGCAATGAGCAATGATTATAATCATTGCTCATTTGACCACTTCTATTTCTCTTGCCTGTATTTAGCATTTCAATCTGATGCAAGTTGTTGTAAATATATCACCATTAAACTAATACTTTCCATGGAATGTTTGGATATGTCCCATTAAGAATAATTCCTTTTTAACTAAGGAGCTTTAATAATAATGGCATTGATTATATTTTAATAAATAACAACACAGAACAATTAAGGAGTCAATCTAGGGACACACAAGCATACAACTGTAGTCTGGGTGAATATTTAGCCCACTGGGCTCCTCATCTTCAAACATAAGACCAGAGTGAATACTTTTTAAACACTCGTAATTAAAAGTGGGTCTTATATGCTTCTGAATGCTTCCTAAAAGGTCCCAAAATCTTCATCATTGTTAGAGGGAAAAGATCTGGCTTGTGGATGGCAAAGAGCATACAGAGTGAAAGGAGGAAGCAGCGTAGGGCAGGTGTCCCTGCTGGGATAGGCTGGTACTTTTAAGCCAAGCAAAAAGTGACTAGGAAGTCGTGAGAGCTTGCATTATCTTTCCACTAATGCTCAGTCCATAAGAAACAAGACTCTAGCTCTTGAACCCTTGTCAGATTACCTCGATGCCACTGTTTTCCTGCACTGTGAGCACTGGCTCAAAGTGAATGACATAAATGTGCTCAACATTAGAAACTTTACCCTTATTTACCAAAATAGTCATAGTGATGGGTGAGGCGGTGATGTTTCCAAATATGAACTGTTGGAGGGAAATCAAAACCTCTAGTATCAATTCTCCTTACTCCATTCCAAAAGTTTTTGAATCTATAGGAGAATTCTAAAATTGAATAACTATTTATATAGTATTGTGTGTGTCTACTGCTCCCCTGGTGATGAGGCTACAAACTTGAATTATTTTATTCCTGCCATGCATAAAGCATTGGTAATAATTATTTCTAAAAATTTCAATTCTACCAATATTTTTGGGGACTTTAATTTTGACTCACTAAAATCCACACTGAAATTTATTAATCTGCTTACATCTTTTGGTCTCAAAGTGATTAATGATAAACCTACCAGAATACACTTGCATTCTTCAACTCTTCTCAAACTGGTCATTACTGATAACAGTGTAAACAATGATTTCTTGAATTGTGAAAAATAAAAATTTTTCAAGTGGCACTGAATTTTATTTAAGAATAGTTTCATAAAATAGTCAACACCAGGTACAAAATATAAGATTTTTGACATGGATGCCCAGAGGGGACTTGGATGGGGATGGGCGTTCGCAGGGGATGGATACTACTCCCGTCCCAGCCCCCTCCTCCCAAACCTCCTCCCACCCCATCCAGGTGTATGAATATGAATGCATCAAAAATCCTTTTTTGTTCCTGATGATGTCAACTGTTTGACAAAACTGGTCATTTTGCATAAACTTCATAGGAACTGACCAATATCTTCACAATTCATCATGAAGTTCTATAAAGTTAAGCCATACTCCTTAGAATCCAGAGATTTTTATGTGAAATAATATCCTATGATTTATCTGACCACATCCTTAAATGCCATGTTTAAAATCCCCCATTACTTAATTCCTCCTAAGCCAACAAACAGAAGTCCCAGAAGTACCCGGCCTGACCTAGAGATGGCAGTAGTTGTTTGAAAAATATCACCATATTAGAAAGTATGCAATCTATAAAGCATATGTTTCAAGTTTGAAGACGCCAATTGTTTAGTATTTGTTTGGCAGCTATCAATATTGAACGTTTTGAGTGAATTTGTAAAAATGAAAAAAATTGGTCATCATTATGTGATACAATACTTTTATTTTAAAGCCCTCAGCCCAACCAATATAAAAGCTGAACTGGATTCTACTCCGGGTGAGTCTGCTCCTTTGTTTACAACATAAACATTGGATAAAACATTGGATAGCAGAGTTTAAACGAGGTCATATGAGCTGTCAAAATAAGTATCACATTGGTCGACCAAATGAGCTAATGACTCCAAAAACAGTAAAGAAAATCCACAAAGTGATATTGGATGATTGTCGCCTGAAAACACAAGCTAGCAGATATCAGACATAGTAGGCATTTCAAAAAGTGAAGTACATTGCATATTAACTGGAATTTGGACATGAGAAAGCTGTGTGCAAGATGAGTGCCCCGTTTGCTCAAACTCGAGCAAAATCAGTGTCGTGGAGAAGTTTCAATTGAGTGTTTAGTAAAGTTTCACAGCAACAAAGCAAAACTTTTGCACCGTTTCATAACCATGGATGAAACATGGGCCCACTACTACAAACCCGAGACAAAAGAACAATCAAGGTAATAGGTTCAAAAGGGAGAACCAGCTCCAAAGATGGTGAAGACCATTTCAGCTGCAGGCAAGGTCATGGCGTCAGTTTTTTGGGATGCACATGTGATAATTTTCATTGAATATCTTGAAAAAGGCAAAACTATCAATGGCAAGTATTATGCAAACTAATTGCAACGTTTGAGCAAAGAAGTCAAGCAAAAGCAACCACATTTGGCTAAGAAGAAAATATTGTTTCATCAAAAGAATGCACCAACTTACAAGTCGGTGATTGCAATGGTCAAAATTCATGAATTAAAGTTTGAATGAAACCTTACACCCTATTTGCCAGATTTAGCCCCCTCAGATTATTTTCTGTTCTCAAACTTGTAAAAATGGATCAGTGGTCAAAGATTTTCCAACAGTGAAGAAGTGATATCGGCAGTTAATGACTATTTTGAGGAGCAAGACAGTTCTTATCATAAAAAGGGTATTGAACTTGTTGAACATCACAGGAAAAGTGTATAGAGCTGAAAGGAGATAATGTTGAAAAATAAATTCATTTTTGTGTTTTCTTTGTAGGACACACAACTCTAGTTTCTTTCTATGCCATATTTCTCCTACTGACTTGCTGAATATTGGGTTTTCATTCAAGCATAACGGGTCTTCAGGTACTGATAAAATACCCTCTTTTATCATTAAAAGCTTTCCATAAATTTTTATGAGCGTAAAATGACTAATGCACTTAAACAACTTATAATTATTATTATTATATCTTCTGATTACATTGATAAAACATTTTTTGCACGTCACGTTCACGTTTGTGAACTGATCGGGTGCACATTATATCAGGAGTTCCACAAGACAGCATTCTGGGACCATTACTTTTTCTAATTTACACAAATGATCTACATATCATATCTACATACAAATGATTTCAATTCCAAAGTTAAACTCTTTGCTGATGATTGCATTATCTACAGATGGCTAGAGCAAGTTAATGACCATCTGATACTCCAAAATGACATTTATCACCTTGCCAAATGGGTTATAAAAAAGAATATGGCATTAACACAAGCAAGTGCATACATTTGTGGCATGCTCATAAAGTAAGGGCCGTATGGTCATAGGAAAAAATATACTCGCATGAAACACATTTTATTGGCACTTTTACTTGGCTACAAGCCTACATCATTTCTCTACATAATCACTGTTCACTTCTAAGCATTTTTTGACTGCTGTACCAGCTTCTTTACCCCTCTGCATTGAAGCTCGCCTCTGAGAGTTGAACCAATTGACAATGCTATTCTTGAGTTCCTCTTCGGTTTCAAAACATTATCCACCGAGCCACTGTTTCAAGTGGTGCAAGAAGAGGAAGTAGTTGCTAGGTGCAAGGTCTCATCATCTCCATCTTGTTGGTAATGGCCCAAAAACTCTTGTCCACTGGACATTCTTTGCTCTTTGTTGTGGTTGGTGAGAATTTTTGGTACCCAACTTGCACATAATTTGTGGTCTCCGAGGTTTTCCGTTACAATGTTGTAGACAGTAGTGCGTCCAAGTTGAGGAAATTGTTCAGCCAGGCTATTAATCATCAATCGATGATCACATTGCAGTTTTTGTTCCACTCGCGAAACAATTTCATCAGTCAGAATACTGGGCCTGCTGCTTCGCTCTTCGTCATGGACATTTGTTCATCCATTTTTAAATTCACGGCACCATTGTCTGACCTTTCCTTCACTCATAACTGCAGGTCCATAAACTAGGCATAACTCCCGATGAATTTCAGCACCTGGCAATCGTTTTGCAAACAAGAATCATATTACAGAACGCACTTCACAGCTAGCAGGATCAACGATTGTCGCGGACATTGCTGTTTGCATGCACGGACAAGCAAACGACTTCTGAAACAAAACAAATGCTGCTATAGCTTCTCAATGAATCAGTAGATGGTGCTGCAGGAGTAAAACTGTGTTCTGAAGCATCAATATTAAATATAAGCAAACGGCCTTTACTTTATGAATATGCCTTGTAACAAGAAAGTACCACCAAATACTTAAGTACATTGTTGTGTAATGAGAAATTGAAAAGGAGACAGTGTACCCACAAAAGAAAAAGCATATAAGGTCCTGGTTCAACCTATCCTGGAATACTCATCCATTGTATGGGACCCAAATGAGGCTGGACATATTAAAAATATATAAAAAGTGGAACAGAGGGCAGCCAGATATTTAGTTGGTCGGTAAAAAAGCTCTGACACTGTGACAGACATGCTGGGAATTCTGAAATGGGTGAGTTTGCAAAATACAAGAAAGGAACAATTCATAGAATAGTTAAAAATGACAGGGTGTAGGAAATTTAAGGAAAGAAACTTAAAAACCAAATTTGAATGGGAAAAATGACCACAGTTATAAAATAAAAAAAGAACATAAAAACAAATAGAAAAAGTTTTCATTTTTAAATAGAAGTATTAAGGAATGGAACCAGCTGCCTGGGGAGTTGTTTGAGCCCTTTCCATTAAATGTTATGAATTTAAGAACAGATGTAAGGCATCCACTGGGCAAAGGGCCGATTGATTAACTTTGAAATGCCTGAGATTTTGGAGATGGTGCAATGCTGGGCCATGCATGGTATTAATTTGTATTTTCCTTGATTATCCATCAAAAGTTTAATTCTGATTATTTAAATGATCGCTTTTATTGTTGTTCTTTGCAAAATCAATCATGATTCCAGGGACTTGCGTGTCACCTGACAAGGTCCATATACACGTATCTTAATCAATATAACCAACACTATTGGTAAGTTCAAATGCTTAAACAGTAAGGACATATTATTATTATTAGGTAATCTACCGTTTAAGGTAGGTTTTTGGATGGACACAACTATCAAATAAACATTTTGTGACTCCCCACCTATCAAACTAATCTATTTCAGGTCCCTCTTCATCTCGGGGTACTTCTTTCCTCCCTTCATCCCGTCCAACACCCCTATCCTGTTCCTGCCCTTACCTCGCTTGCCCAACATTCTCCCCTCTATTACCTTCTTTAACATTCCACTACCGCTCAATATGCCTTTCATCCATTTTTCCTGCCTCCATACGATTTCTCTCAACAAACCCCTCTCCTCACCCACCATCTCTAGTACTTCCTCATTTGTTTTCCTTTTGGTCCATTTCACCTTCTCCATTCTTCTCCACACCCACATTTCAAAAGCCTCCCATCTACGTCTATCCTCCTGCTTCAGTGACCACGTTTCCGCGCCATACATAGCTACGCTCCATATCAGAGTTTTTACAAGTCTTTTCTAAACATCCCTACTCAACGTCCCCGTCATCAACTCCCTCCTCCTTGAGAAAGCCTCCTTGCCTAGCGCAATTCTTCTCCTTATGTCCCTACCACTTTGACCGTATTGGTCCAAAACACTTCCGGGATATGTAAACTGCTCTAACTGCTCTATTTTTTCCCAGCCTATTTTAATATTTAGCTTAGCTTTTTTCTTTCTGGAAAATCGCATAACCTTTGTTTTATTAATATTGATTCTCATCCCATATTTATCGCACTGAACCTCCAATTCACTCAGCAATGCTTGCAACCCCTTGGCTGACTGAGCAACTAATGCTTGGTCATCAGCAAACCTAACCGATTTTACGAATTCCCCTCCGACTTTCATTCCTACCTCCAGTTCTTCCCATGCCTCTTTAATCATTTCCTCCACATATACGTTGAACAGGTGACAATGGGCAACCCTGCCTTACCCCTCTTCCTAACACTGCCCATCCGGACTCTCCGTTCCCCACTCGCACCTGAGCAGTCTGAGACATGTACAGGTTGCAGATCAGTCTCCTGTCCCTCCAATCCATTCCTATTTTCTGCAATACACGCATTAATTTTTCCCAATTCACTCTATCAAACGCTTTTTCGAAATCTACGAAACAGGCAAAAACGTCCTGGTTGCATTCTATATTCCTCTCAATTAGTGATCTCATTACTGCAATGGCATCACGCGTACCTCTTCCCTTCCTAAACCCAAACTGATCATCCCCTAAGTAATCATTTGCCTTACTCTCTATCCTTTTGTTGATGATCCTGAGAATAACTTTAGCTGCGTGGGATATCAAACTTATTGTTCTGTAATCCTCACATGATATAGAATTTGCCTTTTTTGGAATAGGAACTAACACCGATCTCACAAAATCTTCCCAGCCTTCCCTCCCCAGGCCAGATTCCTTCTTCATAGATACTACGAATCAGTCCATATAGGGCCTTCTTCCCACATTTTCCTAAATATTTCAACAGTTCTACAGGTATGTTGTCCACCCCTACGGCCTTATTTGCTTTCATCTCCTTTAATGCCCTTTCTATTTCATCGTCGAGTATGCCTGGACGATGAAATAAGGACATATATGATTTCTTAAATAACCTTCTCAAAGAGTTGATAATATTTATTGATAACCCATGAAAAACAATAATAAATAAGTGGCTGATAAAGGGAGTTTTCCCAGGCATTTAAATGATAGCAGAGTAATACCAGTCCTTAAAAAAGATGGGTAGAGACAACCCAGTCAGCTATCACCCAGTCTCAATTGCACCCACTGTCTCAAAGCTCTTTGAAACAAATGTTATTATGAAATATTAAACTGATTTTGAAAATCAGGAGAATGTGTATATGGTATCATAAGATCAATCTAGAGAGGTATGCATGTATCTCATTTGATATTATGCAAAAATTAGAATATTATGGAGCATTACTCTCTCAGAATGAATTGATAAAATCTTATTTGTCAAACAGAGCAATATGTTGAATATAGTGGTGTACAATGAGATACATGTCATGTCTCTAATGGCGCTCCACAAAGTTATTTCTTAGGGCCACCGTTTTTCGTTCTTATACTCAATAATCTGCCATGTAACATGCCTTGTAAATCAATGCCATTTGTTCACTTCTGTTATCCATTGGGATAAAGATAAAAACTTGATTATGGATCAATCAGAAATTACTCTTGATTAATCCCAGAAATGGTTCTCAGATAATATATCTTCTTAAAATAGGAAAAAACCCAACATCTGTTTTTAATCTGGTTCAAAAAGTTGAGAATAACCAACATGTTAAGCTACTAGACTTCATCCTCAACTCCAAACTAAGTTGGGATGATCATGCTCGCAAAGCTGTCTCTTATTCATCCCTATTATTTGCATTGATAACAATGCTAACGAGGGTATTCCTTGTTACTGCACACTGCAGATTTTTTGGCACCTGTAATATGGATTATCTATTCTACGGGGAAATTCCTCTGATGTCAGATCCTTTCTCTTTTTAAAAAAGAAAACTATCAGAATAGCCAGTAATGCAGCTTTTAGCAATTAATGCACATTGCTAATTGTATTATTACACTTCAAAGACTATATGTTTTTGTTATCTTATGTGATATCAAACATAATGTTAATAATCAGTTGACAATAACCAATGCACATTATCATCAAACAAGAATAAATACATCATATTCTTGCTTGAGGCTGTGATATGCCTGGACATCACATTATTTAATAAATTACCACATTCTGAATAATGAAAAAACATTTAAAACAGAACTGCATCACTGGCTATCAACCAAGCCTTTTAACTCTGCCAATGCATATCTTGATATTGACATTACTGACTAGGTATTATGTAAAATATACATAAACACGTACAGAAAGGACATTACTAGTAAGTAAAGAAAAGGTAAAGAAAATGAAAATATAAGGTGGGCTTTCAATGCCCTTAAATGTAATTACTGCATTGATAATTCCTACATAACCTATCGCTACCACAGCAGGTAGATGGCTCATATTTAAATAAGCAAAGCATATGTCCATAAGACTTATGAGGCATGGAAAGCCTGCTGGCAGCAATGTGTGGAAGCACAAGGGTGCTACTTCGAAGACTGAGTGAATGTATCAATTCTTGCAGTGAATTATTTTTAATCGAATCAGCCCTACTAATTTTGTGACAGACCTTGTATATGTTCAACCCAATTCATACGTTGGTCAATGATGAATCCTAGTGGTCACACCGTGTGAAATTCATTAGCAGTCAATAAACTGCATAATATGTGATGTTTTTTTTATCTTAACCAAAAAGTAAATCTGTTGTCTGAGAACCATTCATCAGATACTTTGGTCATATGCTTAGCTATTTCTTTAAGTTGATGTCCTTTCCCCTATAAATAAAGGTGGCATTGCCTGCAGATAACATTGTTTGACAATTGATATTACTAGTAAAGTAATTTATCATGGCTAGAAAAAGCAAGTACCCCAAAACTGAATCCTGTGGTACACTAATCTTTACATCACTCATTTTTCATTGCCTTCCTTCTAAATATAAACTGTTTTTGGTTAGAATGTATTTTGTATCAATACAAGTTATAGTTATAGTTACATGTATAAGGGGGAGGCAATCAACAGATTAGGTCATTTGCCCCATTAAGGATAGGAGGGGGTACCATTTTTGCCAGCATGAATGTCACTTTTCCCATCAAAGTATGACCAAACTATAGGGTCTTATGAATCAGCGATCAAAATTGTTGAAATTTGCATCTTAAACTTCTCATTTATATTTATTTACATTTTTAGGTATTTATTTGCATTTTGTCCTTTAACAAAAGGTTGGTTTCCAATAAATATATCCATATTTTTTCTGTTCTGTAAAAATCATAAGTTGCATGAAATATTTTTTTGCTTCCTTTTGAAAGAGGGAACATTCAAGTAAAATTAGTTCAGATACACTGACATCTAAAGTTACAATTTCTCCAATGTGCGAATGTGTGTGTTATTCAATTAGGCGAAAGGTGATTTAATCTATTCGGATGTGAATGGAGCACAACCCAACTAAAAGCTGAGCTCTCTTGATTCTGTCGATCATAAAATACAAGTACTTCAGCTGACGTTACAACACTATGACTTTCAAGCTATTGAGCTAAACTTTATTGCTTTATATCTACGCGATTGCAGGTAGCTAGTAGAGGTTAATGGTAGCCAGTTGGAATTTCTTACCACTGGTCATTAGGTGCTGCAGAGGTACGTGCTTAGTCCCTCTTTTTTCTACTGATGATCAACGACCTACCAGCCAATGTATCCAATATTTGTGTATAATATGCTGATGGCAAAAATTTTCTGCATCATTATCCTAACATTAACAAACAATCAAAGATGAGTCAGAAATTTTATTAATTGAATTAGGGAAGATTTAAAAGACATGGAATTAATAAGTGGGTCCTTCATTAAGTCCTTAGGAGAAATCGACAAATTAATTAATGTGGGTGGATTGTTTTTTCATTTTTCAACATAATCTCCTTTTAGCTCGATAGGCTTTTCCCAGTGTTTCTCCAACTCTTTAAAGATGTCCAAAATGTGGGATTTTGGAAGGTCCTCAAAATAGGCATCTACGTTGGCAATGACCCCCTCATTCAATGTGAAACCATCATATAACACAATCCATCTTAACAAGATTTTTTTCATGCTGAATTTCTCAGGCAAAACTGAAAACAGTGTACCTAGTGATATCCTATGGCCTCAATTATTTTGCAAACTTTGATTAATCAATCACTCTAAACCACATTGCGGATTATGTCAATCATTTTGGAGGAAGTCATTTCCAGTGGACGTTTCGAATGGTGTTCTTCATTCGTGCATGTACAGCCACATTTGAACCCATTTATCCAATGGTAAATAGTCACAAAAACAGGAGCATATGTGCCATGAACTTCGTCCAACTCAGTTTAGACCTCTTTCCATGGTGTCCAACCTTTTAGATGGAAGTATTTATTCTGTGCATTAAACTCATTTTCTTTTCAATTTTTCTAAATAAACAAAAGTTTATTGCTTCAATTGACTATGAAAATGAAACCACGTGATACATGAAACTTTAACAGCAGTCTATTGAGAGGTGACACTCACTAAAATCGAATCTTTTCTGATACTACTAGTACCTTTTCTTGCATTTTCTAAGAAATTAATGAATGACTCATGTATATGGAGGATCTAATTGATGAAGACAAATGGCCCGCAACCTTAGACATAGAGAATATGATGAGAATAGCTTAGATCCAGGCATACTTGATGGAGAGATAGAAAGGCCACTAAGTAAATTGAAATCAAAAAGGGAGTGGGGGAGGGAGATAAGACATACTTCTGTGTAATTTGGCGTATATTTTACATATGGACATGCCTTATATCATGTGAAATTGGCCTCTTGTTGTAATGTATCTTGTTTGCCTGGCAAGAATAAACAATAATGATACTTTACAATGAAATATTGCTTTTTGTTAAGCAAACACTGAGCAATTGCATATATAATGATATAATAACCATAAAACATCATATTATTGGTAAACAGGCACATTGCACTTGCCTCATTTAGAATTAGAGATAATAAACAGGGAGTACTTCTTTCACACTAGAGACACATTGAATAAAATTCCCAGGATTCTACTCCACACCACTCAGTAAACTAAGGAGTAACTTTCATCCGCATCAATCAAAAGTTTCCCAAATACAAAAAGATACATCTCAAGAGGGAATCCAATACTTGTAAGTCAAATAATGAATCCAAAACTGTTATCTCACAAACCTTAACAACTAATTACCTCATGCAATGAACAGTCCATACCACATGCAAGTATGTATTTTCAAGACACTTTTCAGAATATTCTGGATTGAAAGGTATGTTTTTCATAAACTTGATCAAAAAATTTGTACAAATGAAATAAATATGCATGTCACGCTAATTATAGTAAAAGTTTACTTACCCATGATTCATAAGTAAAAGCAATGTTGCAATATATACATTTTTCTTTTGTTGAAGGTTATTGAGTGAAAGAAACATGTGTGACCAAAGGAATTAAGTTTTTCTCATGCATTGAGATATGCAAGTTCTTCTGGATAACTTTTTGACAAACTGAGAAGACATTTGTAGGAGAGTCTTTAACTCAGATTTATGTAATTATTTATATTAATTCTATCAAGGTGCTGTTGCATCTGCACTTGGTGATGTACAAACCTACACGCACACACCACAACCAAGACTTAGTATTTAAAGAGCAATGAAGACTTGCCTTAAAAACTCATGCTGCAGTGGCAAAACATGGCCAAGAGAAAGTTCCTGATATGTAACTCTCTGGAAAAGAACTTATGTTTCACTCTTCTGGAAAGAAGCTTTATTATCACTGAAGGACTATTTTTAACTGTTTAATCACTTCATACTTAATTACAATGAAAAAATTAAACCTTTAATTATCAAAATAGATAAAATGATTTGATTGTTTGGGCAAGGCTTGACCATGGCAATTTTTTCTATTTTGATGACTGTTCATTGACAGAGCCTGTACCTGGCCATTAATGCATTTTTTGATAGGTGAATAAATAATTATTACTGCAGCCAGTAAGGAAGTTTTCACCATGGCCATGATCACTGATTTGCATTGAAATCCCTTCAGCATAACTTTAAAAAAAAGATGGAGGTGGTAAAATGGAAGCTCTCCTCACCTGCAACGCAGCACGCAAAACCAACACTCTCTGCTGCATTGAGTTCTCATCCATGAGACTAGCCTGGTCTTCCTTAGTCCAGCAACTATCCACCGAAAGCTCCTCAAGTAAACTAACGGCTCTACGTAAGTTATCCCTAAGGAGTTCATTCTGTCTCTCGGACTTGGTTAGACGCACGCACACCTGAATACACTTCTGTTTATTTCTTCTGCAAAGGAAAGTTTACCCAACACAACATTAAAACAGACTTAATGACTTCAAACAAAATTGTGAAACTAATTCAAATGCCAAATAATACAACTAGTGCAAAAGAAACCTCAAAATTATAAGCACCTATGCATTTACTAAAAGCATGAATGTTTTCAATAAAATTAATGATGATGTGACCAAACTAATCGCTCAATAAAAAGTGGAAAGACAACTCACTCAGTGGCAAATGTATGCAAAAGAGGTTGAGAAATTAAAAGAATGTTTAAAGGTAACACGTGTCCACAGTGAAATATTCACATCAAAACGCACCCAAATCCACCAGAACAGCACAATTTACTTAACGTTTATTCACAATTCCCATATATTACAATTTCAGTAATGGTCTAACACTCACAAGCCATTGCATTCATGAAACAGTGCTCATTAAGCTGGTGTACACTATGGGCAACAAAAAACTCTTGAAACTTGAGAGTGGCCATTGACGGGAACAAGGGCGCAGGGAGAGAGAGATGGTAGGGGAGGAAGGGGTGAGGAGGTCAGTGAGTGCGTAGGAGACACACAATGAGGTCAGATCAACATCAGGCAATAATGTGCCACCAAAGAAGAAGACAATGGTTAAGTAATCCATTTAGGACAAACAAAAAACATCATTAAAAGCATGAACATGTGACAACCGAGAATAATTTTAAATCTCTTGGAATTTTTAATTGTTACGAAAAAATTTTACCCATCTTTGACGTAACAGCACACATTATGAGAGGGACTTCCAATAAGTTTACAAGATATTAGTACACTCAGATACATAATGCACATTCATCAAAGCACACAACCTGGACCATCAGCACCAAACTGGAAAGTGTGAACACCACTGATTCAGCCAGTAAACAAGCTAATGAATAAACTTCTACAAATAATGTGATAAATAAAATACTTCCATCTCCATATTTTAATTTTACAGATAATCTCAAAGGGCATATCTCCAGGGCTTAAAGTCCTTTAGCTACTCTGCCTCAATTGAGAACCAGTGTGCTCAAGACAACACACTAAAGAGTGTACTCAAAGACAGATGGGTACTTTATAAAGAATGAATTTCTTCTGAGAGGTGAGCCAAAATACTTTTATCCAACATTCACTCATCAGAAAAGGAATACCTGACATCACACCACACACCAAAGTTATTGTATTGTACATTTTAAATATATTCATCCATGAAGTGATGGGGTATTACAATCTGGAACCAAAAGCTCTTACTTAACATAAATAAGACACAAATCTACAGTGTTCATCATTATTTATGCTAATTGTTCCCATTAGACACAAGATTGAGAACGAAAATAAGCCTTCTGCACAAGGACCACAACAGTGGAATAAACTACTGCAGGGACTTGAGCAACTTCACAAGATATATCTAAGCAAAGCAAAATATCCATAACACTCCACCACTCCACATTGCAATGGATGAGAATTATCTCCAAGTGGTCCCTTGAGTCTCCATGAGACTATGAATCAACATTTATACAATGGCACAAATAAATGAGTGAGGATCTTTACAGCTTGTTTTAAAATTAAACTATGTGCTACAAAAACAACACCAGTGAATGTTGTCAAGCACCATAGACATTTCAATTCAGCCATATTCTGCTACCAGAGCAGGAGAATCAGCTGGGGAGTTTTTCTTAAGAATGGATCCTAAAAACTCCACTGTACTTATTTAGCAGATGAGCACACTTCCTGTTCACTCTGGCAGAGAGGAAACTTGCATGCATATAATATTCTGCAACATTGAGGGTGCCTTGCAGTGTTCTTACATGTGTGAGTATTGTCACACATACACTTGCCTGTGACAACACATGGTGTAAAAACCATGGACTAGATCCATTGAGACCCCCCTCCGCAATGCATCCAGAGTTATTTGAAACAATATATTTACAAGTTAATCACTGGAAACCTTCGCAAAAAATAAATTCAGGAGCTCATCATATAGCTTAGTTATTTCTGACATAACATTATTCCAGAGTCTCCCCATATCTGCATATGATATGTCCCAAGACCTACCTACCCGATACTCCAAATGACAAACTGAAGGGAAAAAATACAACATGCACCCGACCCTGTTAATTTTATAACACAACAATATGGCATACACCAGTGACAATTGTCATGGCAAGAAGAAGTAAGCTGTGGCCATAACTGAATCCAATAAAATATATATATATATATATAATTTGGATGACACAATAGAACACATAATAAAATAGACAACACATAAAAGGACACTCACATTGTAGATTGTTTAAGCTTTCAGCCTACTCCAAGGCCTTCTTCAGTTCAGACTAGACTCTGGTTAGAGTCTGACCTGAAGAAGGCCTTGGAGTAGACTGAAAGCTTAAACAATCTACAATGTGAGTGTCCTTTTATGTGTTGTCTATTTTATTATGTGTACTATTGTGCCATCCAAATGTTATATAGCTCTCGTGAGTGCTTCCACATCATCAATATATATATCTATATGTCTATTTAAACAGAGACACAAGTCATATTTTGTTTCAACAGCCAAGCCTCTTTCATTGAATGATTGAATGAAGGAAAGAAGCTTTTCACTTCATTTGATAAAGACAAAATGACCGCTGAAGGGCAAAATAAATTTGTGACTGACAATTTTTTATTTGTGTCTATATTTTAATAATGTCTATAATTTTAATAATCCAATGCTAATAATTTAATTCTTAAATAGCTTATATATGCTGTCACTCCTCAACATTTACAGCCAGTGTGTATGTAGATGCATGTTGAATGCATCTACATACATGCAATGCATGTATTTATAATATATATATGCATGTATATGTGGGTCGCAGTAGTCCAGGGGTAGTGTTGGACTACTGACCAGAGAGCCCAGGTTCAATACTCGGGCAAGCCTCTCTGGGCACCATCAACTGCACCCAAGTTATGTGATTTTTCAGGTACCAGATTTTCCTCGGAAACCATAATCAGTACAGGGAAATATACACATATATACATACATACACATGCATGTGTATGCATATATGTGTGTTTATACATATGTATTCATTCATATGGAACTAGATATAAGGAAACGGGATCGGAACACTTATGAAGGACGAACACAGGAGAGATGGGGAAGGTGGAATCAACCATATTACAAGTGTAAAAGTATTTCCTTGACCAGGACTTGAACCATGGATCTTTTGACTTGCCGGACCGATGCCTTTTTACACTGCTCAATTCCACCTTCCCCACCTCTCCAGTGTTCATCCTTTAATAGTGTTCCCATCCCTTTTCCTTATATCTAGTATATTTATTTGCCATATGGCAGGTTTTTGTGCCTGAATGTATGTGTGTATATATATATATATATATATATATATATATATATATATATATATATATATATATATATATATATATATATATATAAAACACATAAAAGTCTAAATATGATTATGCTTCTGAAATTGACGTTATCACCATCATCAAAAATTGATTTTACTTTATGAAAAATTTTCACCTTGGGGTTAATTTCCTCAATTATCCAAATACCTAATGCTCATATTCACTAACAGGCCAGTTATCTTCCAGCTGGGCTAGAAGGTTGATGCTTTGCCTCAGATTAAAATGTGCAGGCCTCAATTAGTGATGTCTGATGTACCATAAGGGTTGTCTGGCAGTATGTGTTTTTCATCAGTATGTAAGTGTCTTTGCCAAATGAATAACTTTCTTTAAAAGGCAGTGAAAGAATGACAAGGGCGGCATAGTGCTCAAAGATTGGAAGAACCCTTAACCTAAATTCCTAATTGGCCAATCAGACTTCACCAGACCTAGAGTCTGCATTCAGTTATCTGATGCCAAGCACCATTTAACTGAAATGCTCATGAATATAAGCTCAATGAATATATAGCTATATACATTTGTGGGGACCTTAGAGCAAACTCTTTATGCCAGCATCGCTCTGCATGTCCATTCACGATGGCTTAGCTTGGCTCAAAAATCCAGCAGAGAATGCCCACGGCTGAAATTTAACAAGAGGCAGGGATTCAATATGTTACAGAGTACCACATTTGAACAAATTATCACAGTGATGTCATCACCTTTCAAACACATCAAAATAATATGTTAAAAAGAGTAATTTCAACAACCAGGTTAGATGAAAGATTATCACTTCTCACAAATACTTGCTGCATACACAAAGGTGAGTCGAAAATTAAAGTGGAATAACTTTCTGTTTAGTCAATAATGATACGGAAATTATATATTTACTATCAAGAGAACACAAAAAGAAAATGTGACCACAGTAACTTTCCAGTCTTACATAAATTCAAGGGGGTTAAAACTGCATTTTATATTTTTATTTCCATGTACTTGTGAGTTTCTCCTAAATTTCAATGATTTCCCGTTCCATATTTAGCACCTACAATTTCCTTATACATAATACTGAATGAGATAGTGTACAAAATTACATAATTACTTAAATTGCTACCTTTATATTTGGTAGTGGATTTTTATTTTGACTAGAAGAAATCTTAAAAATTCTCATTTTCCATTTAAAAACATTAATTCTCTGGAAAGACAATTTAAACTAAATGGTATTTATGATAACATGGGTGGATCCAAAAGCTAATTAATAAGTTCTATGATGTAAAACAGTAAAGAGACAGGATATTTTTCATAAATTTGAGACCAGAGGGGAAGATGAAGAGAGTTATCATCAGATCAAAAAGTAAGTGAAGAGGACGAATTATGTACCAAGGAGAAACCTAAGTGGGAGACATGTTGAAATTATAGCAGACATGAAGGCATTATGATGACATGAAAAGGTTAGTTGATGAAGAGATGAGAGTAAAGACAGATGCATTCAATTAACCTAGGTTTGATACTCATGATGAAAACATGTATTTTTGTATTGAGACTTCTTAACACACTAAAAATCAATATCTTTGCAGATGTGAAGTCTAATGATTTACCGGGAAACTCGAGAAATGGTTATTAGATCCGCATTAACAGTTTATGATCATGTAACAGGGATTCTACATGACATAATCATTACCCAAATGTGTATAGCCAATGCAGTGAAAGTTAAGAAACTAATTAGTAAGGAGTAATTAGCAAATGTTGTAATGTATGACAACAGTTAATGCAAACAGTCAATGAATGTGTTTGCATTAACACCAAGACTAAGATACCAAGAATGGTGAAACTTGGTACATGTACTGAGAATAATGTGAGAACCTGTGCCTCAGCTTCATTAGTAGTCTTGTTTCTTTTGAGGGTTTAACAAATCTATTTTCCAATCAAACAGTAAGAAACTTTAAATGTGAAATGTGCAGGGCTTCAAAAAGTCAACTATTTAAACTATCAAAAAACAGATATTATCAAGACTTAATAAATTTGAATAATGGCCAGTGATAATATGGTTCATGAATCAGTTGAATGATCTGAATCAAAGTCCAAAAATTCCATTCGTTGAATTCAAATACAATGGAACCTCATACAATGAGCATAATTCATTTGTGATCTATCTTGTGATGTGAAACACTCATTTAGAGAAAAAAAATTTCCCATATAATTTAATACAAAATACAATAATGAATTTCATGTAAAAAAATAAATTATGTACAAGGTTTATTAAAGGAAAATTATTTATACATTGTTTAAGATCGTGGATCACTTTCCTCTTTTCTTCTACCACAGAATGAAGTAGCCTACTCGATTTATACAAATAAAAATAGTATAATCCAATTAATTAGCTTATTATTTATGACACATTACTTACTTTTTCTACAAAAAAACTACCTGGAGACATTTGCTGAATCACATTTTCACAAATTTTGAAGCATTTTTGCCAATGCTTCAAAATCTGTGAAAATGTGATTCAGCATTAATTAGCTCTTGTTTGCATAACCACTCCCTTATTAGGGCAATGCTTCATACTCATAGTATAATGCAACAGTTTTGCATGAACTCCACATCCTACCTGCTCTTCTGACATTTACACTCTATTGAAGGCTCATGGAGTTTCTGAATGGGTTTCATTTTCAAATTGCTGCTTGCATTGGCACAAAATAGCAGTGGGAGATGGCTTTCATTGTCTTGTGACTGGAGAATGCATTCTCCTCTTTTGTTATGGGTGCATATGCAGATTCACTTTGGCATCTTCTTCCAGAAGAGACCCATCTTGTCACAATTAAATACATGCTGTGGCAGGTAACCCTAAGAATCTAAGAGCTTCTTGAAATCATTGATGAAAGTTTTCACTGCATTTGAGTTGGAGCTTGGCTGCTTCGCCATACCTCACAATGCCGTGGATGATGGTTCTTCTTGTAAACTTCTCAAACCAAGCACGACTCCCCTTAAATACTTCTTCAGCAGTTGATGATCCTGAGGTCTTCTCACCAAGGCCAGCAAAAATTACTTTCACCTCCTCACAAATGATATTCTCATTAATAGTGTCACATTTCAATTGCTTTTCATTTTTCCATATAAGAAGCAATCTTTCAACATCATTGAGAATATGTATCTGTTGCATAGATGTTCTTGTCACTCTCTTTGAAGAAGCTACCTCGTTAAATTTGTCCAAGTACTTCGGGATAGTGCAAATCACTGATGTAGACCAATTGCATGTGCATGTTAGATCAACCATGCTCACATTTTGTTCTTGCTTTTCAATGGTTTTACTTTTCCTTCCTACTGATATGTTTATTCTCTTATAGCTGTCTTTTTGCAGTTTTTTCTAAGGGGATATTTCAAAACTATGCACAAAATATTATTAAACTTCGCACCAAAAAAATCACAAATAATGTCTGCACAAGTTTGGAAAAATTAGTGATCACTAGTGACCCTAAGATGCTAGTGGAACGAGTGCTAAACACAAACTGAAGTAGCAAGCATACAATCATTCCGGGAATTTCCCTCTCCTCATCACTCATTACAGGAAAGGTCACTCGTTAAGCAAGTCATTTTTAGGACCAATATTTTAGCTTGTTATGCAAATTACTTGCTGTATGAGGAGTTCGTTAATGTTCCACTGTATCACCCACATTCATTAGCTTAGAGGGCATTTCCATTGCTGGCTGGACTTTTGTCCATGAATACTCACTATGCATCAAGTGCATATTTAAGTACAATTGCATACATTTTACTATCACATGTGTAAAAAAGGTTGGTGAATGTTATCTTTGGTCAATATTTTTTTCATAAGGCCATCAAAAATAGTTTAAAATTAATAGATATTCAAGGTATAGCAATGCAAGGTAATCAGTCATAATTAAAATTAGCCAGTCTGGCAATTTCTCTAATTGTATCCTATCATTTCAAATATACATTTTGGAAAATATAACTGAAATGCAACAAATACAAAATTAATAGAAGGTATGATGCTTCATATCATTCACCAAGATTTTAGTTGATTAAAATGATGCTATTTCACCTCAATTAGTTGGCCCAGAGAGAATGCTTATGTTCATTCATTTAATCTTCCTTTAGTAGACTGTGACTCAGGAGTAAATACTGACAAACAATTTGATTTCATAGAGAAGATTTAATTGATATCCTTTACCGTAAGAAACTATCCCGTTTAGCAAAGTTATCCATATATAGTTCACCCACATATACAGAAAACCAGCCAGAGTAGTGGAGATTCCCTTTTCTTGGCCACTTGTCCTTAAAAGTACAAAGAATCCTCCCAAAGGAAAAAGTGAGACAGGCCTTTTACAATAAAACTAATTTAAGCAACATGTTATGCCACACGAAAGACAACGTTGAACCACTACACAAAAGTGAAGAATACAAACTCCCCTGCAAAGACTGCAACCAGATATACATAGGCCAGACGGGGAGGAGATTTGAAACAAGAATAAAGGAACACCGAGCTTGCTTTAAAAATAACATCTCTGCATCACTCTTCGCCAAGCACTTGAGAGATTGTGGCCACACCAGCGATTTCACTCCCGATTTTCTACACTTTGAGAAGAAAGGCCACCGTCTTGATGCGCTGGAGTAATTAGAAATCCTTCAACACACGAATTACGGGGAAGATGTTTTGACCAAAAGTTTTCTTTACCCTTCACATTCGCCATAATTGTTTTTTCCCTCACAGCCTGCCAACTCACCTGAAACCAAGTAAAACTTTTTCAACAATGTAGCAACTCCTCCCAGCCCGCTACTGAGTCACCTAACTAATTACTAAGTGCCATTCTCGCGTTCACAACAATCATTTCCCTAATCCTCTGCCAACTAATCTGATGTCAGGTGGACTTTTTGCAACATTGTATTGACCCTATCCTTCCAGCCTACTAATTATCTAATTGGTTTTTATCTAATCTAATTATCCAATTATTGCTGATTTGTCAATATTACCAATCCTCCTCCTCCGCCTCAAACCATAGACTTTTAGCCCCCCTCTTCCTAGCTCAACCAATCCTTTCTTTCCTACCTCCTCTTCCCCTCTGCTCAGAGATATGTATATATACTATGCTTGACATTTCGCCCTTAAGCCACTTATATCACACAACCGTTTATCAGCATAGCTGGGTATCGGTATAAAATGCGCCAAACGGCGCAGTACTTAAGCATCAGTCAGTCCTGATGATGTTATGCTATAATGAAACCTGGGCCGTGAAAATAAAAAGTTTATGTGGAAAAGCAAAGTAGTTTGATTTATAAAAACGTCAGAACTTTATTAACAAATTAGAACCTATTTAATTTACACTGTTGACCAAAGTAAAATCAGCACTGCTGATTCAACTAGAAAGAAAATTAATGGTTTGTAGGTCCCTCATTCACATATCAAAAGTGAAATTGCATGATTACAAATATGTGAGGAAATTACTGGAGAGTGGAAGGTAAAAATTTTCCCACAAATTACGAGTCATTAGCCACTAAAATGAAGCAAGATAGGAAGGAACAGGGACAAAGATAGGAGGGAAAAGAATACCTCTTGCAGGTATAAATGGATAATCATCCACACAATGAATAACCAGAAGGTAGATGATCAGCATTCTAATATAGTTAAAATAAATTACATGTATCATATTTTTGTCACATTCAAAATGTGTTCATGTCTTGTAATAAGTTATCACTAAAGAATTATTTCCTAAGATCTAAAAGCAGAAGTGGGGACACATGCATAGTATTCAATTGCATCCACCCGCCCACTTTGCAGCACATCCCAACAGCTCACTCATATGACATCCTTCAAAACCATTTCACATCAAATATCTAATCAAATTGCAATTCAGGATAAAAAAAATTGAAGACCATTTTATTGTCTGACATGAATTTTAGCTTACACAGACCATGCCCAGCATATTAATTTAAATATTAATAAATATAAAATTAAATCATTAACATATAAATTTTGACTTCTTGATATATTAATGCCAAGATTTGCTAATGAAATTGAAATGACCCCCTAACAGGGGACATGTCCCCTGGCTTAACCAACCCAGCTTCCTATACTTTCCCCCCCGCTCAAGGACGCCTGGTTTTTCCTACCCTCTCCCACATTCCTTCATACCTACTCCCGCACTCCCCTCCCCGCCCCCCCCCTCTTCCCATAATCCCCCCATCCTTTCTTGAAGAGGGTATATATATGCATGTTTGTGACTTTTAATTTTGTACCTGAGGATGACGCCGTAGCGTCGAAACTAGTAGTATCGAAAATAAAGTGGTGGATTGTAACAAAGTTTTTCTACTTTCATTTATCACTATTGAATTATTACTATTAAACAAATTATAAGAGGTTTGGACAAACCACAAAAACGAAGTCGATTTAAATTGTAACATGGCCATATTTTGATGTTCCCTAGGAAGCTAAAATATTATTTTAGATCACATGATGGCTATCAATCGATTTTAGCAGTGCTCAGAAAGACACATCTACATAGACACATTTACTTTAGGTATAGCAAGAATTCAAGAGCTCTACGGCCTCTAGGTTAAATAATAATAAGGGGGAAAAAACTCCACTGGCCGTAAAAAACAGTCGCAACTCTCGTCAGACCAAATTGTTGTGTTGGTATTCGCGGGAACCAACCACAACCTCTCGACCAAGAATACCCTCTGTGGTGGTTTACGGGAAATTAATCCATACCAGGGACCACACACAGCCACACACACACTATCCTGTCTGGAATCCTTCACGAAGCTGTGAGACTTCGTTAAAGATTCCAGGTGGAAATGTAATCCTTCACGAGGCTGTAAGGAAGACCCCGTTAAGGATACCAGGATGTATTACAAGCACACACTCTGTGACTATCCACGAAGGACGAGCACAGACCAATCACACACACTAGCACTCAAGAAGCACACACACACGCACTCAAAGGGCCCAACTTCTGGGAGAATCTGAAACGATAGAGCGCAGACGAGGATAGCGTCGAACACGCGTGTTTCGGCCACAAAGTGGCCCTCTTCAGCGAACTGAAGGGAAAAAACACCTCCAACACAAGGTTGAAAGTAAACTACCGAAGACAGACGTCAAATATATATAGTGACTGTGGAAAGGATGTAGGAGATAGGGGACCTTGAAATGATACTTTGTAATTCCACAGACTCTGAAAATCTGCGGAATTACAAAGTATCACTTTATCCGCTTAAAACAGGAGTTAGAAATCATTTCAAAAGGGAATAAAGAGGAGAGAATGGGATCGGCCCTTTATCGCTGTTAACTACGACCTCCTTGAATTTGTGAATAAAAATGCTTTCGTAGGCGTCCAAAAGGTGGTTGGGAGTCTGTTTGATAAGTTTCATTTCGTTTTCTGATGTTTGATGGTCTTCCTTGAGTAAATGTTGGGCAATGCTTGATTTGTCTGGTCTGTTATATCTGTAATGGGCTATGTGCTCTTTGAATCTAGTTTTAATGTTCCTCCGAGTCTGGCCGATGTAAGATGAATCGCAAGAGGAGCAATTGATTTACGGAGCATTAAGGAGATTTAAGGAGCAATTTTTTGTGGAGTGGAGTTTTTTCCCCCTTATTATTATTTAACCTAGAGGCCGTAGAGCTCTTGAATTCTTGCTACATTATGGCTTTCCAGTCATTTGAGCTTAACAAATACCATCAATTGAAAACTAAAATAGGGAAAATTGCCGAAGACATCCGTTTTTTGAAATGTTGCAAACGTAACAATATTTACCCGAATTTCATTAATTCACTTGCTCTCTATCGAAAGAGAAATCTAGATATTGACGAAGCGTTACGACGCAAAGCCCTCCACTCCGAAATAGTATCTCTCTACGCTAAACGTAGTTATCTGGAACTACAAGCTTACAGTTTGCATTTAAAACTGACTCGGAAATTATCTAACGACGATTTTCTAGACTGGTTAGAGATTGACAGAAGGATCCATACCGTAGTTCTCAAGAAACGGGAACAGAAAGCCCGCGGCATCAACCGTAAATTGGCAAAACTTATCGGTGAGTCCAAAGCTCCTCCTTTCTCTGACAACAAGGGATTCCCCAATGTTTGCAACTTGTCTAATGAAACATTTTCACAACAAGAGTTGAAATTACTCAATCATGGTTTAAACTTTAGTATACAGCCGAAAAATGTCCCCTTGGATGATTTAATTGCTCATATAGAAGGATCTCTGTATCCATTTGACATTCCCACTAAAGATTTTGTACGGAAAGCTTGTGAAAATCAGATTAAAAATAACCTCAACCACCCGGTCTTCCAACGCAAACTGTACTCACAGAATTTAAATCACGTGGTATCCTCTTTAAAAAGGAAAAATTGTTTCTACATGAAAGCAGACAAAGGTAACCTCTGCGTCATTTTGAATAAAGTAGATTATTTTGATAAAGTAAACAACTTAATATCATCTGGACCATATGTTGAAGTAAAAAAGAATCCCCTAAATAAGCTTGTAACTCAAGTTAAAAATGTGCTTAACGATTGCCCATTCCTCATTGATAAAAGAATTAAATTTAAACTCTCAGTGTCTAATCCTATTTTACCAAGACTATATTGCTTACCTAAAGTTCATAAAACTGGTTTCCCCATGAGACCCATAGTTTCAGGCATAGATTCGCCCACATATCTAATATCTAAATGGCTGGTCTGTGAATTTAACAAATTGGATTTGCCTAGCCCCCATTCCCTAAATAACACAATAGATTTCGTAAACCATACCAAAAGTCACATTTTCAGTCAAGGGGAAGTCATGGTATCTTTCGATGTTTCAAACCTACTACCTTGAACAAAAAGTTCCCGGAATAACTACCGTGTGGCGCTCCCATCGTTCCGATTTGAGTTCTGTTTTTTTTGTTAAATTGGTACATCTGTTGTTGATATTCCCTTTAAATCTTAGTGTCATAACTTGACATTTGCAAAAGCTACATAGCCAAGAGTACATCTATCTCTGTGTGTGTTGGCGATTTTTACAATTGCAGAAATGGATTTAAATTTGCAACAACGACCTTGTATTAAATTTTGCGTAAAAAACGGATTTAGTGGCGCACGGACGTTGGAAAGTTGGAAAAGTGTTTCGGCAACGATTCTCTAAAAAAACGGTCGTTTACCAGTGGCACGAGCGGTTCAGAAGTGGTCGTGAGTCAATCGAAGATGATGAACGCAGTGGCAGACCATCGACATCGAAAGTCGGTGAAAAAATTGATAAAGTAAAAGAAATGTTGGTCAATAACCGCAAATTAACCATCAGAGAATTAGCGGAGGACTTGAACATTGCCTATGGATCCGCCCAAGACATTGTGGTTAATGATTTGGGTTTCCGTCGTGTAGCAGCAAAGTTGGTGCCAAAAGACCTCAATTTCATGCAAAAAAGAGACCGTGTTGACGTCGCAAAAGACATGATTTGCGAGGCTGAACCCGATCCCACATTCATCAAAAGGATCATTACTGGAGACGAGACGTGGGTTTATGAGTACGACACGCAATCCAGACATCAGGCAAGTGAATGGCGTTCACCAAATGAGCCGAGACCAAAAAAACCACGTCGTTTTCAGTCAAAAAAGAAGGCAATGCTGACGGTTTTCATGAATTACAACGGTGTAGTGCATCATGAATTTTTGCCAGAAGGCCAGACAGTAAACAAAGAGTATTATTTGGGCGTTTGCGTGAAGCAATTCGCCGAAAGAGACCAGAAATCGTCGCACAGTGCTATCATTATTCGTAATTTTTTGACGAAAAATGCAACAAATACCATCCAACAGCCACCGAATTCACCTGATTTGGCTCCCTGTGACTTCTTTCTGTTCAATCGAGTTAAAAAACCATTACGGGGAACGCGTTTTAGCAGCCGAGAGGAAGTAATGGAAAAATCGCAGGAAGCACTGATGGACATACCGAAAACCGAATATAAAAAATGTTTCGAGGATTGGATCAAGCGCTGGCATAAGTGTGTTGCAGTCGATGGGGATTACTTTGAAGGGGACAATATAGATTTAGATGAATAAACTTGTATTTTTAATTTTCTGAATAAATTCCGGGAACTTTGTGATCAAGGTAGTATTCCCGAGTGTACCATTAGACATAGCAATCTACTCGCTAAAAGTATGGTTAACGTCAATACAACTAGATCCTAAGTTAATTGACGAATATATCAGACTAACTAACCTAGTCATGAACCAAAACTTTTTTCAATTCCAAGATAAGTTTTATCAACAAAAATATGGTACGGTGATGGGAAACCCCCTTTCCCCATTCATAGCAAACGTACGAGGGTCATCCGGAAAGTAGTACCCGTTCGTGAAATAAAGACACAAAAGTAAATATTAACAAACATAAAAAATTTTATTTGAAAGAGAATACTTTAAACTACTTCTCAACATAATCTCCAAGCAAATTAAGGCATTTGTCATAACGTGTGACAAGTTTCTGTATTCCTGCTGCATAGTCCTTCGCCGCCAGCTCATTGAGATACAGGGTCACTCCTTCTGTAAGTTCTTCATCGCTGTCAAATCTTTTTCCTGCCAAAAAGTCTTTAAGCTTTGTAAAGAGATGAAAATCTGAAGGGGCCAAGTCCGGGCTATACGGTGGATGGTCGAAAGTTTCCCATTTGAATTGCTGCAAAAGTTTTTGTGTTATCCCAGCTGCATGAGGCCTGGCATTGTCATGAACGAGAATGACACCAGTAGACAATAGACCTCGCCGCCGATTTTGTATTGCCCGCCGTAATTTCTTTAATGTTTCACAATACGCATTGGCATTAATAGTGTCTCCACGGGCCATAAAATCAATAAGCAATACACCTCGTCGATCCCAGAAAATGGTTGCCATGAGTTTCCTGGTGGACAGAACTGTCTTGAATTTTTTTGGTTTGTTTGGTGAATGAGCATGATGCCACTCCATTGACTGTCGTTTACTCTCAGGTGATGCATAACAAACCCATGTTTCGTCACCAGTAATTATGCGAGTCAAGAAAGAGTCTCCTTCATCAGAATAACGTCCCAAAAACGTCAGTGCTGCAGCCATACGCTTGGTTTTGTGCTCATCTGTAAGCATGCGAGGGACCCATCTTGCACAAATTTTTGCATAATGCAGATGGTGTTTAACAATTTCATGAACAATTGTTCGAGAAACATTGGGAAAATTCTCACAGATGTCATCAATTGTGACGCGCCGATCGTTCCTCACGAATTCGTCAACTGAGCTCACCAGTTGGTCTGTAATGACAGACGGTCTCCCCGAACGCTCATCGTCGTGTGTGTTCCCCCTCCCCATGTTGAAGTTGCGACACCACCGCCGAACAGACGACTCGTCCATTACATTGTCTCCATACACCTCCTTTAATTGGCGATGAATATCACATGGGCGAACGTTTCTTGCATTGAGGAATTTAATCACTGCCCTCACTTCACAACTGGCGGCGTTCTCAATTTTTTTAAACATTGTAAACAATCACAGAAACAACACAGGCAATGCTAGCGTCACGCAACTTGGCTCAGAGAAGGCAGACAAGCCACTGAAGCTATCTGACCTCGTCCAGCGGCTACTCGCGTCGTCAGCACTTCATGCGGCACGAACGGGTACTACTTTCCGGATGACCCTCGTATTTATGACCCACTTTGAGACGGAGTTCAAAAATAAATTCAGTTATTTCCCTTCCGTTTTTGTTAGATACGTCGACGATATTTTTGCAATTTTCGACACCACGAAATACAACATAGATCAGTTCATCGATGACTTAAATAGCCTTTTCCCATCGATTAAATTTACATACGAACTAGAAAAAAATAACCAACTCCCATTCCTTGATCTGCTATTAACCAGAAATATTAAAATAACATACGACGTGTATCGCAAACCAACACATACCAACAACTACATACACCATGATTCGTTCACACACCACAGTCACAAACTTGGCGCCTTCCATGCTCTTGTACACAGATTAGTAAATATTCCCTTGAATAGAAACAACTATTTCAAAGAATTGAAGAACATCAAACTGATCGCTATTAAGAATGGTTTTAAAGAGTCGATTATCGATAACCTAGTAAAAAAGCACAAACATAAAAAACTAGTTCAAAACACAACCACCCTCACACAGCATGAAACCCCTCGGTACATCAAACTTCCATTCCACCCACAATTAACAAAAGGGTTAGGAAAGATTTTCAAAACCATCAATACGAATGTATCATTTAGCAGCAATAACAAATTAAAACATTTATTAGGTAATACTAAAGACAAAATCGACGCCTCAAACAAGTCCGGTATTTAAAAAATCAATTGCTCCTCTTGCGATTCATCTTACATCGGCCAGACTCGGAGGAACATTAAAACTAGATTCAAAGAGCACATAGCCCATTACAGATATAACAGACCAGACAAATCAAGCATTGCCCAACATTTACTCAAGGAAGACCATCAAACATCAGAAAACGAAATGAAACTTATCAAACAGACTCCCAACCACCTTTTGGACGCCTACGAAAGCATTTTTATTCACAAATTCAAGGAGGTCGTAGTTAACAGCGATAAAGGGCCGATCCCATTCTCTCCTCTTTATTCCCTTTTGAAATGATTTCTAACTCCTGTTTTAAGCGGATAAAGTGATACTTTGTAATTCCGCAGATTTTCAGAGTCTGTGGAATTACAAAGTATCATTTCAAATTTCCGTTGGACTTAGTACTTAACCCCCCCCCCCTTATTACTTCTTCCCGTTCCACCCATCCCATTGGTTTCTGTGCCCCACCTTCCTCCCTTCCCCCCCCTCCCCCCCCCCTTTCCCCCCCCTTCCCCTTTGCCAATAAGTTTAAGTATTCCATCTTCCCACTAATCCTATTGGTCCCCTATCTCCTACATCCTTTCCACAGTCACTATATATATTTGACGTCTGTCTTCGGTAGTTTACTTTCAACCTTGTGTTGGAGGTGTTTTTTCCCTTCAGTTCGCTGAAGAGGGCCACTTTGTGGCCGAAACACGCGTGTTCGACGCTATCCTCGTCTGCGCTCTATCGTTTCAGATTCTCCCAGAAGTTGGGCCCTTTGAGTGCGTGTGTGTGTGCTTCTTGAGTGCTAGTGTGTGTGATTGGTCTGTGCTCGTCCTTCGTGGATAGTCACAGAGTGTGTGCTTGTAATACATCCTGGTATCCTTAACGGGGTCTTCCTTACAGCCTCGTGAAGGATTACATTTCCACCTGGAATCTTTAACGAAGTCTCACAGCTTCGTGAAGGATTCCAGACAGGATAGTGTGTGTGTGGCTGTGTGTGGTCCCTGGCATGGATTAATTTCCCGTAAACCACCACAGAGGGTGTTCTTGGTCGAGAGGTTGTGGTTGGTTCCCGCGAATACCAACACAACAATTTGGTCTGACGAGAGTTGCGACTGTTTTTTACGGCCAGTGGAGTTTTTTCCCCCTCCCCCCTTATTATTATTTACTTTAGGTATGATGATGGTGAATATCACTTCCAGTTTCAAGCCTTAGTGAGATTTTTCTTATGTGTATATTTACATTTTCTACATTTAAACTCTCAGCCCAAGCCTTCATGGCTGGTGCTGGAAAATGAATCCGATGAAGAGGATTGAGGACCAAATACATTAGGACACGAAGTGGGGAGAGCAATTCAAGATCCAGGGAACAGATTTCCACACACGCAAACAACCAAATTCTTAAATCATAACTTAAATACAATGTTATACATGCAAGGAAACAAGAAATGACTGAAGCTAAGGTAAGCAGGTACTTAATACCAAATTCTTGTTCTTTCGAAGACTGACGTAATACTTGTAAAATAGATTAAGGAGAATCAGTGAAAGTAAAACGATTTCAGATGGACTACAACTTGTACAATAAGGGGCATCAAACAATGCAAGAGGAGTATAATGTAACATTGTGGGTGAATGGAAGGGAATAAAGAGCTCATGCTTTCCACAGGCAGGCTTGCTTCCTAATAATATCCATTAAATATACTCTTATACCATTTTTTTGCTGGAAATTTGGTATGGCAATAAATACTCTGCAGCATTCTATTCTGCAACTCATGCCTACACCATGTTTTACATTAAAAGGATTAATTCATTGCATTTGTACATCACTCTACATGAAAAGGCTATCTGTTCTACCACTTTCTAGTAAGCAACAATTGTCTTAGAGCTCCATACGCATGTCATGCTACCAAGTCTAAAAACTATTGAATAACTACTTGATTTAAATCTGTAAATAGCCTGCCAATATCAAGAGGAAGCTATACAAATACCTTCATTAAAACTACACCACAGACAAAGTCCTCAAGGTTATGCATAGTAAGAGGACTTATATCTCTCTCCATTGTATTATTGATTATGCTCACCATTAGACACACAAACACCAACCCTAGGACCTTGGGCAGGAGCCTTCTGATCTAATCTTAAGGGATGATTGGTGATGGAGGGAAGGGATGGAGCCAACTATAAATACTTATCATTACTCTGAGAAATAAAGCCATGATTACATTCTGAAAGGCATAACAGACCACTTCTAGGGTATTCAACCCTAATGTAAGAAGGAATTAAAGACTTCACATCAGAAAACACCTTAAACATGTGAAATTTGCACAATAACAGGGCAGGGTGGTCAGCTCTTTTCCAAGAGACAACTATGGTTTCCCTGAAAGCCTTGATATCCATAACATTGCATTCAGAGCATCACCCATATTTGAACTGATGCCCTTCTTTACAGTAGTCAAATGCACAACCTACTAGGCCACCATGCCACCTCGCACCATTTCATATGCCATCATAATTTGCTTATTTTGAGGCAAATGCATTCTCAATATGCTTATGTTCATAGTGTTTCACGGCGTAGAGGGTGTCAATAAGTAATTGGGAAGTTTTAGATAGCCACTTCTCTTCTATCTTTTGCTTTTATCCTTTTTGTTGTGTGAGTGGGCATGAGATCGATTGAGTCAGCACTATCTCAGCCATTTCTCTAATAGTCAACGCTGCTTCTTCATTCTCCGCCAACTCACATTTGGCCTAAGACTAGAAGAATAAAAAACATTATTTGCTATCATGAAGCAATCAACTGCAGCAAAGTTAACTCATTCCATAAATTGCAGGAGCTCTAAAAAAATAAAATTTGCGTCACATAAACTATTGATTTCCACTTAATGCACTAAACTTATTTAAAGCAGTGAATTTTAAAGTGTAGAATTGATTAATTACTAGAAATTCATACCTTAAGTAGCCATTAATTTTAAGAAATTATTCAATATGTTTCAAATACTTAAAGCACAGAAGCATTAATATAAGCAGCAAAGCAAGTTGCATGGAATATTCCTCATTTGTGGCTGCAAGGAGTATAAAACAGGAATGATCAATATTTAAATATCATGAGTTTCCATGCCAGCTTCAGAAAATTGGAATGAACAACAATGTGGCCAGGAGTAGAGAAAAAATTTACTTTATATTCAGAATAGCGAATAATGTGTGCAATTTTTTTCTAAATATATTATATGAAAAGAAATAAATTCAAAAACTGTAATAATTTAAAATAGGTCACCTCTTCCTGTTCTTAAACTTTTATTCATTTTCACTCTCTCCCTGCACATTCCCACCAATACATACATTCCTTCTTTTCCACACTTTCTTCAAGCACTTTGACCTTTCCTCCGGCCACTCTCTTCCATGCACCTTGCTTTTTAGTGCATGGTAATGTAATGGATGGTGAGGATCCCAAGACAACTAACACCTTGCCACAAGTTCACTTAATTCAGCTACATCCTCCACATCCAACTCCAGTATGAACAAATAAATATAAAACGCATCCTGTTACTAGGTTCCCGAATTCCTTCCATTCAGGAGAAGAGGACACAAGAGTGACAGGACATTCATACACATGCATGTCCATGCTTTTGTGTAACTCACTGCGCATCCCACACCTTGATGCAGAGAAACAATTAAGATTTTTCCCTGGAGTTTATCATCCACCGTGATCATCTGGCCAGTTCTTATATGCATGGGTAATTGCTCCCATTCACATACGTAACATGTTCAGCTGAACCTGAAGATGTTGAAGATCCTGAATAGCATTCTTCTGTTCTTTACAAATATCTTTGAGACTGAGGGCGCTGGCCCATGTCCTTGGAGAAGATGGAGTGAAACTTAGCTCGTGACTTCAAAAGGGAGTAGTAACATGGATGTTGCAGTAGGTAGGGTCTCCCCTTCCCCACCCCACCCTCCTGCCCTTCTCTTGGAAATTCGGTCGCACCCCATCCTCCCTGGTGTCGCAGAGCAAAGGTATAGCTTTACTATTCAAATGTGTACCTAAAAGCCATTAAGGCAACTTATCTGGAAAATCTGGACTGTGTATTACCATATTCACTACCAAGCCCACCTGCCCCACCGAGAAAGGAACGGCAACCACAAATTAACTCTCCCTAATATCTGGCAACCAATGTGTTAGTGTTGCACCTACAAATGACTTTCAACAGAGCTGCTTCCTAAAAAGATTCCTATATTATGCTATAAAGAAACTAATCACGTGTGTCTGTCTCCAACTCTCTCCTTGTTCATCTGAAATAGTACATGTGACAACTTCCGAGTCAAGAGCTTCCACTCTTGGAAGCACATTCCTCACAGAGAAGCTGTCCCATTGGCCCTGAAAATACACCAAGTGCCAATACCAGCAACATTAAAAAATTTCCAGTGACACCAAAGCATACTGAGGGCTTCATGCAAGAAAGACATGATGTGCAAATTACCAGTTTTCAGGAGAGCTCTGAGAATTTTTTTCCATAAAAGTTTTTATGCTAAAAAGTAGAATACTCATTTGCCCTTAAAGTTCTTCAACTAATGATTGATCAGTTGTTTGTAAGCTTTTGGTCAACATATACATTTGAATATTCTACTGCACATTACATCAGTTGACTCTTCAAAATTGCTCTCGGCAAAACTGGCAAATGCATTCTCCCAACATGAACGCTTTGGTTTGAATAGCTTTATGCCCTACAGTTGCACCAGCAGCATCATCAGGATGAGTTAACATTAGGGAAAGAAAAAAGAACAAAAAAATCCATTTAAAATGATCCTGCCCAAGGTGAACTTTCCATACCAGAGTTAGCAAAATCTATTGTTGAAGACAGCAAGAAGCTGAGAAGGAGGTTTGCAGCATAACCTGGCCTCATGTAATGGTAGTTCATATTTTCTGTTTGTGCAGGCCCTGAAAGCCACCTTGCCTGATGGTCCATTCACCTCAGTCCGCAGGAAGAGGAAGGAGGATCGATCAAAATTAGCACCAGGAGCAACTCAGCCCTCCACCACAATCCATTTATATTCCCTTTCACTTCCCTACCAATCACCTTTCCCAGTCAAAATTAGGATTAACATAGAACTCTGCATGGGTGACCTTCAAAGAAATCAACATATTGTATAATATGAAGGTATGGAGCAGACCTGAGCCGAAGGGTTCCCTCAAAAAGGATACCTTAATCTTCCTTATAATGGACCAATCATAAGGAACAGCAGCAGCAGAAATTGCAATTGTGTCAGTTTTCAAAGACAAAGATGAATTTGAATGCTGTAAGACAACTGCATGTATAGGTTTAAAAACTGCTGTAACTTTGCCTTTGGGATAATCTGCGAAGAATCCAAACCCACTATTTCAGACAGTGTCGAATGTGAGAACTCTGTCACCCTGCCACAGCTTATCCAAGAATAAGAACTTAATGATATCTTGATGGCTGTTGAAATTTCACAGAAAAATATTTTATCTCTACAGGAGTGAAAATTCCTATGGGAAAATCTCTGAGCAAAGACATGGTGAAAGCACAACCATGTGCAAATACAGATGGTATGGATGAATGGAGGCCAAAGGTCATCAGAAAGTTTGGAAGTATAGGATCTTAGGATCCTTCCCTGTGTTCTTTCATCCCACACAAAAGCATCGTTAGATGGTTCATGCACTTCCATAATTTTTCAATGCTACATTAATATTTTAGCTATTTGTGTCATCGTATTTAGGCATGGAATATATACATTTGCATTATTCAATAATTTGAATCCCAACCCATAAAATGCAAATGAGTACAAACATCCATTAGATAATCAAATTTAATTCATTATAAAAATTAATCAAAAGTGGACCATGAATTATTTTTCCTAATCTTTTGTGTGTCATCCATTCGCCATGTTAGCCATTAGTCTGGTTCCTGTAGTGTTATCTTTTCTCAGACAGGTTTCCAGTTGGGATGGTTGCCCCTCCCAATAGACCAGGGAGCAAAAGCTGGGAAGCGCAAGTGCCAAAACCTCAGTGCAACTTGAGAGAAATGAATCGACTAGGTACATTTTAGAATAAAGAAGAGAACAAAATGAAATTACTTGATGGCATATGCAAAATCATATCTACTTGAATTTCAAGTCAAATCAAAGGGCAATGCTGATTGATTCCACAAGGCAGATGATGAGAATTAGGAAAGTGACCTGAAGTGATGGACTAAACTTGAGGAGGAGGCCAAGAACCATGGTAATTTTGAAAATTTAATTTTTTTGGACTAACCAGTGAAATTCAAACAATAGAATGTACTAAGAAAACATGAGGTCTAACAGTGACTATGGAGAAAATGATAACAGCATTCTTCGAACACCTGTAACTGACATATCTGTCAACATATGCCATTATCTAATTTTATAATTTGAATGGGCATTATTGAATGCAGCAATTATGATATGGGAGTCTATTGGAGTATGAGTGTGTGGAGAGGCCATTTGGGTTCATGTGTGCTGTGAAGAAAAAATTGACACAATGAATATGTCCTCGATTTATGCCAGAGATGCAGGCTAAACTGTGCTGCATAAAAAAGGATAAAATTTCCATGAGCATAACAGTTCATACGTATAGTTCTTTCAAGGAATAATCTTAGTAATTTTTGAGTAATTTTTTAACCTGAGTACAAAAAAAGTATTTAAATGAATCATCATGCACAGCTAATACATTTGGCATTCCACCATATTGTAGTATTTTATGCAACTTATTAATTTTTTCAGTTTTTTATAAACATTTCTTTGGAACTTACAATCACCAATGTCCAAAAAATCACTAACTAGTGCGAAACATGCCCCATGAATGCAGCATTTTTACGATTCCATGCTAAGTAAATGAAGTCCAGTCAGAATCTTGAAAGGAGGTAACTCACTATAATGATGCATATGGTGTAATTACAATAGAATAGAGTGGTAGACTGGAGAATGGCAAACACGCTGAAGAATTCAGAGAAGCCTATCCAGGAAACTAAGCAGGGAGGGAGAGGATGCGAGGGTGGAGATGAGGTGGGGAGAGCTGCATGAATTCAAGCATCTGTGGAAAAGAGGTCAAGGGAATATGCGTGCACTGTCAGTGAGAGGCCCATTGAAAACACAACTGCACACAATTGTTAATATCAACTTCCTCCTTCAACCTTCACCTTTCTTCCTATCCTGCACTTCTGACTTCTACCACAATGTACTTGTCAAAAATATAACTTCTATTACATTTGAAGAGAGGTTATGAAAAGGTCTCAGGATTCCACTTGGGAGGCAAATGACTAACCAAATGAATCAATTCTTGCCGTGGTGATGTTTTCTGTGCTGGCTACAGAGAGATACAAATTAAATGTGTATTTTGTGGTTCCCTGATGTTGGTTGCCATAGAGGAAGGCATAAGCTGTTGGCCTATTCACATCTGCCTCACCCTCTCTCTGGCTATTACTAAAACTTTCTTTGCTACCTACACTTGGCATTATGTGGTTTATAGAAAATAGTGATTATTCACCCAGCTGCAGTTCCCAAGAGAAGGTCTCACTACATATCTCATACATATGACTCAGGATTTATTTTCTGATGTTAATAAAGCTAATTAGAAATAGATATAAGTAAAGGGGATAGGAAAACACATGAAAGACGAACACAGGACATGTGGGGAAGGCGGATTTGAGCAGATCACAAATGTAAAAATATTTCCTTAACCGGGACTTGAACACCAGACCTTCCACTTGCCGGGTGGATGCACTACCGATTACGCCATTAAGGAAACCTAATTTACACTGAGATCTGCGATGTTTTTAAAGCGCCAAAGTGCTCCAACTCCTTGGCCAAGAGATGGCTTTAGGGAGCTGTTTCACTTTCGTATTTGAATGTATGTATTTGTGTGTATGTATGTATATATTTGTATATATACATTCAAATACGAAATCCTGCCATACGGATCAGAAATATTCATTCAAACATAGAAATAGGGATAAGGAAAGGGGATAGGAAAACACATAAAAGGGGAACACAGGACATGTGGGGAAGGTGGTTTTGAGCAGATCACAAATGTAAAAATATTTCCTTAACCGGGATATCTTGGTTAAGGAAACTCCCCTTCACCCTGAAGACGATGGAAGAGTCAGCCTTCGAAACGTCGGTGCACTTCATCAACCTGACCCAGTGGGAAACCCAAGAAAACTTCTTGAATTGAGAGGAAATTGTCTAGGGAGTTAGGGTCATTGCAAATTCTGTGTCCCCTTATGGAAAGGGAATAAGGAATGGAACGTTTGGTGTGGTATGGGTGACAGGTGTTGAAATGTAGGTACTGTTGTTTGTTTATGGGTTTTACATGTACGGATGTGTGAAATTTATGGTCTATAAATGATATGTTTACATCTAGGAAGGTGATTTGGGAGGAGGAAACCGTAGACGTGAAGGAGATAGAGGACGAAGCATAAAGGTCGGAAAAGAAAGTTTTCAGGGAATCAGGACCATGTGGCCAGAGAAGGAAAACATCATCAATATATCTGAGCCACAATAGCGGTTTCAGAGGTTGTTTTGACAGGAATTTATCCTCCGCGAGACCAAGAAAGAGATTTGCATAGGACGGGCTGAACCTGCTACCCATGGCACAACCCTTGATTTGTAGGAAGAATTTATCGTTAAAGGAGAAGGAATTGCGGGTGAGGATGAACTCGGAAAGGCTGAAGAGAAAATCTGTGCTGGGGATGTGTGGCTCAGAGCGTTCGGAGAGGTAGTGTTGGAGGGAGGAGAGACCTTCTGAGTGGGGAATAGATGTGTACAGGGATGTGGCATCATAGTGGCCATAATGGTCTCGACATCTGGAGGGAGGGAGATAGATTTTAACACATAAAACGTGTGTGTGTGTATATATATATATATATATATATATATCCATTCAAACATAGAAATAGGTATAAGGAAAGGGGGTAGGAAAACACATAAAAGGCGAACACAGGACATGTGGGGAAGGCGGTTTTATTTCCTATATACCTATTCCTTTGTTTGAATGAATATTTGTGCGCCGTATGGCGGGACTTCATATTTGAATGTGTATCTGGCCAATGTGGCTCATCTCTTCTTCTGGCTAGGCGTGCCATGAAACGTACTGTTCCTATTCCTATGATACTATATGGTTTCTAAACAACTGTCCCCTCTTCTTGTGTGTATTGTCTATTTTCTCCTTTGGTGGGTGGAACAGATCCCTAAAGCCTTCCTTTGGCAAATGATTCGGAGCACTTGGGCGTTTTAAAACATCGCAGATCTCAGTGTACAATTAAGTTTCCTTGGTGGTGTAATTGGTAGCACATCCACCCGGCAAGTGGAAGGTCCGGTGTTCAAATCCCGGTTAAGGAAACATTTTTACATTCGTGATCTGCTCAAAAACCGCCATCCCCACATGTCCTGTGTTCATCTTTTATGTGTTTTCCTATCCCCTTTCCTTATACCTATTTCTATATTTGAATATATATAAAAATATATATATACACACACAAGATAATCTGCCCGAATATCTCTCACAAAATGAACCAATCATATTTGAAGATGACACAAACATTACACTGAAAGGTAACTTGCAGTGAACTATTACAGCACAGAGTTAATCAAAACTAAGCTTATTTATAATGATGATGAAAATCAAATAAATTAATTCTTGATGCTAATAAGACAATCTTCTTTGACTCCAATCCCACTAATAAAAAGACAGTACCAATATGTTCAACATTAGAACAACTTCCCATCAAGGAAGAACATCTTACGAAATTTTGATTTGGAATGATCCTAATTTATCATGGGAAGAATATGTATGAAAACTAACATGAAAATTGAACTCCCTCTTCTAAGCTATGCATGTTTCAGCCAAACCTATGTTCCTGGATGTTCTTCACGTTGCCTACTATGGGTGCATCCACTCTAGGACTACCTTCGGAATCCCACTTTGGGGTTCTTCACATCATATGGAAAAATATGTCAGATGCAGAAAAGAATTTTTAAAATGATAAAACATGTTTCATTAATAAATGCCACTAAAACGATAAATGGCAAACTCAATATTTTGCCAGTACCATGCATATACATAATGGAAACAGTGCCATATACCATGCATATACATAATGGAAACCATGCACAAAAGTCATAACTCCTTTATAAAGAATTTAGATTCCCATCATACAACACAAGATCATATGGACATACTCTTTAAACAGCAATAGAACATCAAAAAGCCTCAAAAGCATTCCAAACACCCAAGATTCAAACTCTTCAACAAACTACCCTCTGTAATCAAATGCCTGGAGCACAGGAAATATAAACTTGAGTAACAGATACTCTACATAAACCTTTCTTGTATAATATTAGTGAATATACGTATAACATGTAATAACTTTGATTTTGTTTTCAAATGTCTGTATTGCATTATAATTATTTTGTTTATGTAATTCATAAATGGGTGGCAGTAGTTCAAGGATAGAGCATGGGACTACTGACCGGAGGACCCAGGTTCGCTTCCCAGGCAAGTATCTCTTGGCACCCTTAGCACCACACAAGCTATGTGATTTTTCAAGTACCAGATCTTCCTGGGAAACCATAACCAGCACAGGGAAAGGAACTGGCCTACCCTTATTAAAGTCATGTGTGAATTTCACATGCCGTCGGCCTTAGTACTGGATGAACTCTACCATCACCTACCAAACCGACATTTGAGTTGATTACTGTGTTTATGGTATTTCATATATACTCTAATAGTACTAATCTCTGTCATGTTCCTTCTTTGCCTTTTCCTCTTGATGATTCCTTGCCAATTTATTTTGCCTATAGCTACTACTAACACTATGAAATTCAAATTAAAATAGATTGAAAACTTAAGTGAAAACATTGAAATAAGAAGCAAACTAGTGATACCATTGTAATATTGATAATATCATACAATAACTTTGTGTATAAAAGAGTTTTTTATAAAAGTATTGTACAAATAAAATTTTTACAACATTAACTTTAACAACCATCACTGTGCAGGAAAAGGTTACCAATTGAATTGGACAATATTTTATGTGAATTGTACTTGATTTCAATGTTGAATATTTCTATCAGCCATAATCCTGGATTCAATTAACTTTAAGCTCATGAAAACATTTATTATCCTCTAGACTAGGTAACCAATATATTTCATAATAATTAAATAACTCATTTGATGCATTTTAATATTTATTGTGACAATACAAAATCAAGTGTATGAGATACTCTTGCATAAGATGCAGGGAGATATTGTGGTGCCAATTCCCAATAATTTTTTATATTCCACCTCAAGGAATGCAGGATGGGTGTTCCTATGATTCTAATAAAAATCATAGTTTAAGGACCTCCGACATCCAACAAAAATCATTACCTGATACCACTTACATTTTAATTTTGGTGATCTAAGAAGGAAATTTCACTTTTTTTGATTTCCGTTAAAATGCAATTGATGAATTGTGTAAATATGTGCAACAATGAGTGTGATTGCAGTTTAAATATTGATTTCAACCACACTACTACTATTATAGGTAATCTAATGGTTAAGGTAGCTTTAAGATGGGCACAACTATCAAAGAAATATCTTGTCTCTCCTAACAAAACACAACCCAACATCCTACTCTACAACAGGCTCCTCTTCATTTCTGTGCACTTCCTTCCTCCCTTCCCTTTCATTCTGTCCAACATCCTTATCCCTTATTCCCATTCCTTCCTCATTTACCAAACATTCTCCCCTCTATTACAGTCTTCCACATCCCACTGCTGATCAATATGCTTTTCATCCATTTTTCCTACCTCCTTATGATTTCTCCCAACAATTCCCTCTCCTCACCCACCATACCTAGCACCTCTTCATTTGTTTTCCTACTGGTCCACTTCACCTTCTCCATCCTTCTTCGCTCCAACATTTCAAAATCATCCAATCTACAATCATCATCATGCTTCAATGACCATGCTTCTGCGCTGCACAAAAATATGGTCCATATCAAAGTTTTAAGAAACCTTAACATCCTTGCTCAATGTCCCTGTCATTAATTCCCTCCTCCTTGAGAAAGCTTCTTTGCCCAATGCAATTCTTCTCTGTATCTCTTCTCATCTTACATCTATCACACTGGATTTCCAATTTAATCAATAATGCTTACAACCCCTTGACTGGCTGACCAACTAAAGCTTGATCACCAGTAAACCTAACTGATTTTATAAATTCTCTGCTGACTTTCATTTCTACCTCCAGTTCTTCCCATACCTCTTTAATCATTTCCTCCACATGACTATACCTTGAACAGTACTCGTGACAATGGGCAACCCTGCCTTACACCTCTTCTTAACACTGCCCATTCGGACTCTCCGTTTCCCACTTGCACCTCAGCAGTCTGAGATGTGTACAGATAGTCCACTATCCCTCCAATCTATTTCTATTTTTGGTAATATATTCATCAGTTTTTCCCAATTCATTTTATCCAATGCTTTTTGATATCTACGAAACAGGCATATACGTCCTGATTGTATTCTATATTCCTCTATATTAGCGATCTCATTACTGCAATGGCATTGTGCATGCCCCTCCTCTTCCAGAACCCAAACTGATCATCCCCTAAGTAATCACTTACCTGCTCTCCATCCTTTTGTTGACAAATCTAAGAACCATTTTAGCTGCTTGGGAAGACAAACTTAATGTTCTGTAGTCCTCACATGATGTCGCATTTATCTTTTTCAAAATAGGAACTAATGCAGTTAGGGTTAAAATGGTTTGTATAAAATGTATCGCGAAAAGTTTCTGAAAAATAGATTTCAGATATTGTTACAATACCTAAAAATTCTTCAAACTACATCCCTTGAGCATCGACACACTTTTACCAGTGGCTTTTCCACAAGTCGAAGGTTCCCTGATAGACAGATTCTGGAGGGTCTTTAAGGGTACACATGCAATCTTCTTTGATGGCACTTAGGGTCCCATGGTGGTATCCTTTAAGGGAATAGGGTTTCACTTTTGAGAATAGGAACTAGTCTGCTGGTGCCAAGTCCGGACTGTAAGGGGACTGGGGAATCGTCGCAAAACCATTGCAGAAGGTTTTAGCAAGAAGACACTCGACTTTGCCCTTGGTCATCCATTGTAAGACCTTCGGGACGAGTTTAGTGCAGATATTTCACAATGCCAACAATTGAGTGATAATGGTGTGTACTGTCATCTAATTAATGCCAATACGATCTGTGATCATAGACACACCTAACCGACAGTCTGAATTCGGTACTTCATGCACACATCAGGAAAATATTGTTACCGATACTTTTTATACAAACCTTGTAGATAGCCCATTCCAGGAATTTGCTAAAAACCTTTTGCCACAATTCTGGTCTTTATATCTTTCAGTTCTCTAGATTGGTTCCTCTTTATGTGGATTATCCACTTGGAGCCAACAGCTTTCTCTCCATATCGTCTCTCAGCTATTTCCTGTGCTTGATCTATTCTTCACTTTCTCTGCTAGAGGTTTCCTCCGCTCTTCTTTATCCTCCTGTGCAAGAGCTGTAATATACCTCCTCGATCATTTCCTTCTTCACATTTTTCCGAGCTGCAACAGGGGCATGACTTTTATTCTTTCTTCATTTAGATCATCTTGGCATTGTTTCATTTGGTTGAGTTTGATTTCCCTCATTTTGTGCACTTTCTTGCTCTCAGATTCTATTCCCTCTATGTCTGACTGTTCCGTAGGGTTTATTCTTTTGTACATATTCTTCCGCTCCATGCGAGAGGAAGCTGATTCCTTCAATCTCTCTTATGATAGGCCATTCTGGTGCTTTGTTTGACTGAAAAGGAAGTAGTTTCCCTTAAAAGTGACATCCCAGCTGACTAAAATCACCTAATTCTTTAAATTCCATAAGCTGCAACTCTTAAAATTCTTCAGGTAAACCTGAAAAATATATTTTTTGCTCTTTCATCAAACTTCTTGGCATCACTCATCCATGCCCATACTTCAAATCCAAAAACCTGCAAGATTTCTCATTTTACTTCTTTTTCTGACCGTAATTCATAGGGCATCAGATTATTGGCTGATGTATGCAGCAATAGGGAAGTCTAAACCCTGAAAATGTTTTTGCAAACCTAATTGGATCAGCAACATCTCTCAACATTCATCAAGGTTGAATTTTGTCATTCAGCAGTGCTATTTTTTTGTGGGCCATAAGGTACTGTGAGCCCATGAAGAACACCATAGTTGTTGAATTAGTCTCTGAATTCATTCATCGGATATTCACCACTATTGTTTGATTGCAGTGCTCAAAGTCTCCTTCAATGAAATAGCCCATGATTTAGAACTTCTTATCTTACATTCTTAACTTATATTCAGCTAATATGTACTTCACTCTTTGCCTACACAATCCGCAGAGTAATATGTCTGGAGAAATTGTCAACAAAGGTAACACAGCATTTCCTATCTCCAAATGATTTGGGGCTGATTTTTCTCACATCTAAATGAATGAGGTCCAGAGGTATGCTTGATGCGCTCTTCTTGTGGTAAATTATTCCACAGATGCAGGTGGTGCAGTCTTTTACTTCCTCTGCCCCCTTCCCTTCATGGAGAGAGCTCTCAGTGACAGGAATATTTGCCAAAGCCTCAAGATAGGGCAAAATGTGCCATTGCTGCAGTGTGACAGCCTTCGATGCCCTTAGTCAGTATGGCACATTCACTGCATTTACTACGATTTTGTCTCAAACAAAACTTTTTGTTTCTCCCAGGGTAATCTCCATTTTGAATACCTTTCCTTCCTATTTACCTACAGAAAGCATGCCATCATCCAGATCAGGCACATACAGGACATTGCACAGTTTTATCTTGTATTTCCCATTTTTTCCTTAACCTACACTGCAATGCTTCCCCTTCCCTTAACAGCCACAGGAGATTTATTGGCAGTAGACACCAATTGTATGGTATTCTTTATAAAAGTCTAAACAAGAGGTCATACCGTCTATGATTGCATCTGAGTCTGGCAACCACTTATATTCATATGCAGAAGAAGATTGTCAATCGCTTTCACAATAAAGTTTGTGCTAATGCATAGTATTTGTTGCTATTTTCTGCTAATTAGACTCTTCCTTAGGTTGGTTTTTCTTCAGTTCCTCCATTTTTGGTTTTAATATCAGCAGTCTCTTGCTGTATGGCCTCTCTTTTCACACGCAAAACACGACAATCTTTAGTCCAAATTTCACACTCCCTTCTTTATTTCCAATAATACAGTCTTGTCTCATCTCAAACTCCTTTTCAGAGCTGTCATTAAACTCCAACCACTAATTTGGAGTATAATTGTTCCCATTTTCTACCATCAGTTCTCTCATCTCTTTTGACTCATTTCTCTTCCAGTACAAGTTTAGCTTTAACATTTTTTGCTGAAATATCTTCTCCGCCTATCTCGAGACTCCTAACCTGACCTCCATATGTTGGCATCAACAGAGCCATTACATAAAAGCATTCTAGCCATACTAAGGTCATGCCAGCCTGACGCTAGCATTAGTCACCTTCCACTTCAGGTCCTGTATTTCTCTGATAATATCTTGCATTATCATGCACATAATCTTTTTTTCTGTTTTTTATTACATTTTGTATCTAATATTATTATGCACTTGTGCCATTTCAGCTGTTTTTTATTAAAAAACTGGATTGTCAGTTTTGGTTACATTTCTTGGTCCCTTCAACAGCATGACTGTGCACAGTAACCCAAAATTCATGCAGAGTTCTTCTAACATACGCAAAGCATCCTTTGCTCCGTCACACATACCTATATCCCCATTCAATGGTCACTCACCGTTTGCCGGCAACATAGTCCTACTATAACCTAGCCATGTGGATCAGTCAACAAGTCCTCGGGTGAAAATATAAAAACAAATTATTTAGGGTATATTTTTTATTTTTCATTTCATCCCCCATTTAATTCACCACACCTTTCCCAACACTCCTACAGCTCCTTTGGCCCGTCCAAAAGGTATGATTTCAGACGGTCTTCAAAATAGGCAGTCGTGTTGGTGATGACCTCCCCGTTCAACATGAATCATTTTCCAGCAAGCAATTTTTTTCAAGTTTGGAAACAAAAAAGTCACTAGGACCAAATCTGGTGAATATGGTGGCTGCTGTAATAATTTAAACTTTAATTCCATAACTTTTGCCATTAAAACTGCACAGGTGTACTCCTATGAATTGTCTTGATGAGAAAGAACTTTTGATTTTGCCCAATGACGTTTTTTCTTGATTCCTTTGCTCAACCGGTGCAATAATGATGCATAATAGATACTCTCCATTTACCATTTGTTCTTTTTGCGAGTATCCAATGTACATAGAGGATTCCGCGTGCATTCCAAAAAACCGTGGACTTCATCAACTTGTCAACCAATTTCACTGTCTTCCCTTCTTCCTAGCCGGATTACCTTTAGAAACCCACAGTTTTGACTTTTCCTTTGACTCGGAGTGCAGTAGTGTATCCATGTACCGTCCACAGTTATGTATCAATGCAGAAAAACATCAAAATTGTGACAGAAAAGCACCACACCAACCTCCAAATCAACCACATGACTGTGTGTTTCTCACTGGCAGCAAACACAGAATCCATTTTGCCAAGATTTTTTGCACACTCAATTTTTTGTGAAAAATTTAAAACTATGTTTCTTGTGATATGCCTGTAGCCTCAACTATTTCATGAACTTTGATTCGTCGATTACTCAAAACTATATTGTGGATTTTGTCAGTCATTTCGGGTGAAGTCACTTTCAATGGACATTCCGAACGATGCTCGTCATTTGTGGATGCATGCCCACATTAAGTCCTCATTCACCCAAATGTAAACACTTGCAAACACAAGAAGATAGGTCATGAACTTCATTCAATTCAGCTTTGATCTCTTTCGGTGATAAGCTGTTTAAATAGAAATGTTTAATCACTGCCCATACAAAACATATTTGTCCATTTTTCTAAATACAAGTTTATTGATTTAATCGACTGTGAATTTGAAACCACATGGTTAGCACAGCTGAAAATTCAACAGCAATCAAGTGAATGATGAAGCTTACTTATTGATGTGCCTTATACCATGTACATAGGTACACTGCTCATCAGGTATTTTTGTAATATGATCTTTGGGTGTATAAAATGTATTATTATTACTAAGTGTAAACCTTTTCCAATTCTATGAGCTCTTGGATTTTCTAAGGAAATATTGAATGACCAACACATATTGCTTCCCAACATTGTTTCACTTGTCTTTACAGACCACATAAAATAATTGTCTTCTTCCAAACTTGTCATGCATTAAAAACATATTTACTTTCATCACTTTCTGCTAATAAATTTTAAATTTATGGCATGCTTTCTTTTTCTTATAAAGTTTACAAATTTCACTGTTATAATTTACGCTCCGGGCCCATAACCTGATAGTTTTCTCATAGTTTTTCAAAAATAGTCTTCACAGCCAGAGTGTAGATCACCAGGTAGCAGCTCAAAATCCATAATGGTCACCAGGGGCAGTATTACCAATCCAAGCAAACACACCTTAGCTGATACCAAATTTGTGCAAAGAACCAAACACAAATTATGGCTGCACTTACTAACACTTGTCTGGAATCATTTATGTGACAGCCATAAATTTTTGTTATAATCATAGCCTTTGCGACAAAATACCTACAATTTGAGCAAGAATGATAATCCATTTCATTTTATTGGTCCATCAAATTCATACATTAATGGAATTCAGCCTGGGGATGATTTGAAAAGGTGTTCGTTCTGTTGTCAAAAATATGCGTAATGTAGCATTATTTAGATGACAAGAACAAGAAAATAATTAATATCTGCTTTTAAATTTACTTTAACTTATAGTTGACTTCACTAATTACCTTTCAAATAGTTTTTAGTGTAGAAAAAGCATAATAACAGTCATGAGGAATATTACCTATGGTTATCCACAACTTTTATAACATAAAATTAAATAATGAATTCTTATATAATTGAATAAATTAGAAAGATTCATCAAGTGTCACTCATTATAATTCATGAAGATTTAATGCAGTGTTCCAAAATCAATCTGAAATTTTTTTTGCACTAATCCATACATGCACGCATCAAGGTGGATCTTCTTTTTCCCTCTTTCAAGAAATAATACCATCCAAAACTAGACAAAACCTTATCAATAAAAGTAAATAATGAGTAAATATATTATTAAGGGCTTCATAGAGCATCAATGACTCTTATAATATGAGCTACGATATGAAATGGCCAACGACCATTTGCAAGACCAATTCATAAGAAACTCATCGTGGGTGCCTTTCTTGCACCTTCCAAAGGATGACTGCACGGAAGTGGGGGAGGAAGTGTTCCAGGCATGGTACATGTGAATACTATCTATCTGACTATTGTAGAAGGTTTCAAGAAACTGTAATAGTAACTTTAACGGAGTCACCCGCTATGTGTGCATTATAATGCAACCATTTCAGAGAGTAAAAATCATTCATCATCATATTCTGAGGGCTATGTATAATTATTGATGAGGTTGCAAGCAGATTTAATATTATTTGTCATGAAATTAATTATGTACATGTTTTAGTTTCTTTTATTTAGCATCATCAAGTAATTGTGTTCCTGTTTGATAAACTAATAGTATTATCTCAGAGGGACATTAGATTAGCAGAAGAAACCTTAATTTCTTGAGTTATGTATTTATAGTTTGCTTTTTGGGGGCCTTAGAGGTATCAGAGGGAAACAACTTGGAGCAATGCCAGAGTCTCATGGGATTTGTTGAATCCAGTGTCAAATACATCAATTGTAAAGACACAATATATTCTCTTAATTACGTGTCTGTACTAAAATGATATATTTTCAGTCAATGCTGAAATTAACTTACTAATTTACACAAATACTAATGATTTCAGTACTTATTCAGAAACCCTTAACTCGAGGTATAGAATAAATGGTATTGGGTTGTATTCAATTGTTTCAGGCTCAACTTTGTGGAAGTTCATGATCATTAAATCAAGAAAATAATGTATATTTTCACTATTCTTTATTCTCGTACAACTAGTTTCAACGCTTAGGCACCATTATCCATTGTGTTCTTCATTTAATGGTATTGGGTTGGATAAATTTCAAGAAACTGTAACAGTAACTTTAACGGAGTCACCCGCTATGTGTGCATTATAATGCGACCATTTCAGAGAGTAAAAATCATTCGCCTTGACTGGGATTCGAACCCGGATCCCTCGATATCCGGCCGAGTGCTTTAACCACTTAAGCTACCACATTGTCCATTAGCCACTAAGCTTAAGACATTGTACGTACGGTATTTCGTCATAACATCTTGTTCCTTTAAAGCCCCCAAAATTTCAGAGTGTAGGAGGACGTCTCGGTAGCTTAAGTGATTAAAGCACTCGGCCGGATATCGAGGGATCCGGGTTCGAATCCCGGTCAAGGCGAATGATTTTTACTCTCTGAAATGGTTGCATTATTGTAGAAGGTAATAGCCACCAGAGGAAATATACTGACAAAGATGACAGGATAGCAAACAGTCATTCATCAGCCTTGGAAATAGGACAAAATGCTGTTTTTCTTTTACATTGGCCAATCCATCACACACAGTTGGATGCTTCTATAGGTCTCATCATCACTTCTCAATTGTTCTTGATTGAAATCTTAGAGAACACAGCTCATCTGCCCTTCCAAGTGGAATAACCCATGCACGGACGACCAAACAGCATTATAACAGTGGAATTTCTCTCTCTTTTTCAGGTCGTCACCACATATATTGACATTGTTGACTAGTGTTGCTAGTTGCAATACCGGTGAAACCACTGTCAGCGACATACAAGATGAAAACCCAAATATTGGAGAGAAATTCTACTGATCAATGCCAAAGAAACCTAAGAATTCAAGTACATATCACAGCAAATCTGGTTCAATTAGAATTTAAAGACAACATGCAGCGGCCAGTGGAGGAAAATACTAGTGATGACACGTGGATTCATCTAGGACAGGGGTGGAAAACCATGCCACGCATGCAGAGCTGAGAGGGTGCTATTCCACCATGAGTTTAGATAACCAGGCCAAAATAGCAACTAAAATTCAGCTGACTAGGTTGCAGAGAGACAGAAGAGTGCCGTATACGTTAGTGACCTCAGCCATCAGACCAATCCCTTGGAGAGGACAAACATTTTCTCCGCAGTTCATTTTGTTTCCTCTCATATCAAAGCATGGTCAATGTTGTTCTATCGTATGTCATATATGCGATATATGCGACATAAAGCAAGACTAACAGATGGTCTGCATCAGTTAGAATATGTCCATCACTTAGATACCACCACTGGTGTGCTCTCTTTCTTTCATTGAAGTTCATTTTATTTACTTATAATGTGTGTTTCTTTGGGGGATGATTGATCTATTTTTCTCTGAACTCAAGGAAAATCAGCAATATTAATCACAAATATGGCTTAATTCCTCTAAAAAAAGAAAATATTTTACCCCAAGAAGAAGTTATAATAAATGGCCAATAGAGATTTTCAATGATATTTAATTTTTATTTTCTAAATTATTCTAAATTTAACTTTATTTTAAGCTCTAATGAAACATTTCAACTTAAAAACAAATCCTATTTACAAACTCTTTTTCTATATAAAAATACCCTAAGCCTCTCAAAGACATGAAAATAATTGATACCTCTATCTCAGCCGAGGGGTTGGCACAGGAGTCAAACATATTACATAAAGGTTAGCACTCAATGGCCAGTGGGTTTGCCATCCCTTGTCAAGGAGATTGGCACTAAAACAACATTCAGTTGTAGTAAATGTGACATTGACTTTGTATTGCCTTGTGGTTTGAAACCTAAGGCAAGATTTAAGGCATGCCAATGTTAGCTGGTACATTTCAGAACACGAGGAGGAACTTAACATAAAAATATAACTAGATAACTCAATATTATTATTTTTTCTAGTGTTGTTATTTATTCTCATAGTTTTCATATTTGTAATTTAGGTAAAGACAGATTATTAGTTTTTCAATGATTCCACAATAAAATACAAGGTATTTTATGCAGATTCAATTATTACTTCATGAAATATTTTTATGTTTTTAAAGAATGTGAACAACTGCATTTTAAGTTTTTAATTAACTTAAGAGAAAGAAAAGAGAAGCCAATGAGTGTGAGGATTATCAGAGAAATAAGCAACAGACTAAAGTGAGCGACCAACTGAGCAATTTTAATTACCCTATTTAAGAATGCATGCAAGGAAACACTGAAATCCTATTGAAAAGCTGAAAGATAGCTGTGAAGGAGTTACAAAGGAAAAAGAATACTCACTGTTTGACGAAGTCAAACAAGAAATAACTAATGGAACCAAGAGAAACTTGTACATACAAAGGGTAGAGAGAAAAAATGGAAAAAATATATAGTTAAGCCACAGTGCCTACATAAATTGAGCAGGTGGTCAGTGAATTAAATATTTTTGGACTTATTATTTATCACTGAGTATTTGATGAATATTGAATTAAAAATTTTAGTTACATAAATAATTTCAAGTTATGGCCATAAACCCTTCAGCTGTGGCAGCCTGATTGTTTTCTTTTAATTATTCGTCGAAAACAGCACTTTTTGGCCTTTACATCGGACAACAATGGCAACACAGCAGTAACAACGACACTAACACCCCAGCCCTAGGTGGAAAAAATCCCACCCTGGCGGGAATCTAACCCGCGACCCTTTGCTTGGCAGACGAGGACGTTACCCCTCCAATGTCCTTTCTTGCCACTGAGAGAGTAAGAAAGGCATCCATCTCTCCCACAGGTCAAGGCAAAGGAGGGAGAGGACCCTCCTTATCGGGACATCGGGAACTGGATGGGCACACTTTCTTCCCTCGCACTCAGAGGGGGGAGGGGGCACTGCAAAGCACACTACCATGACTAACAAGTGGAGCTTTAGGGTCAGGATATTAATTTCTTAAATGTTTAACATCTGTACACAATTAATAACAAATTTATTTTGCTGGTGATATCCTGACTGATTTCATGCCAAGCCACATATAAACCCAATGATTTTCAGCCACACACGCATGTTTACTTTCTGCAAATAGCACACAGTTAGAAAGAGTGGTCATACCCCATGACAGCAAGCCCTAATTATCGAAAGATGAACTCATTTGGGAGAGGAAGGAATTGATCCCCTCTTGACAGAAACAATAAAGAGAAAGGCTCTGTGATTGAGAACATTCCTCCTGCAGTTTCCCATCCAAATGTACACAAGTACTACAATTAATTAAAATTGGCAATTTTCCACAAAATAAAATTGTTTATTAATACGACCGGTTTCGATGTAACTACATCATCTTCTGGTAACAGTCATTTCTTATTGTCTACTATACACGCTGAAAAGAAAGTAAGGGGAGCTTTTTGTATAAAGTAGCAAGTAAGGGGCTTTTCAGCATAGATAGTAGACAATGAGAAATGATGGGAAGAGTTGACCCCAGCCATTTCTACCTTAAGTCGGACAAAGGAAATAGTTGTGTCATTATAGACAATTATAGACATTATATCAAAAACTGGACACCCTCATTGACAATGGACCATACACCAATGTCCCTAAGAATAAGGTATGGCTGGGGTCAACTCTTCCGATTATTTCATATGGCCGTAGATACCGTTCGCCTCATACAATGAGAAATGACTGTTACCAGAAGATGATGGAGTCATATCAAAACCGGTCGTATTAATAAAAAATTTTATTTTGTGGAAAATTGCCAATTTTAATTAATCATGATATTTCACCATATCACACCTGAAATGTCTCTTTTTACACAAGTACTACATTTCCCAGAGCTTCAGGGTTTACTTTCTATTCATTGCTCCATCCTCCCAAAGACTTTTAACTGCATTTTGGCTTTGATGACAAAATACACGGGTAGCTTGAAAAGTCCATGCTCAGTAGAGATAGCACAAATAATGCATATTCACGTTATTTTCAGTTAATATTGTCTCTTGAAGGAACACACTCCTAATTTCAGCCAGATTCCTGCATTACTCTGCGTTTAGCATTTGTTTGAATCGAGCAAGAAGAGCGATTTATGGAGAAACTTGATAACTATTATGGTACAGTGCCTTCAATTAGAAATTGTTTATTGGTGGTATCAAATGTCTGAAACAACCACATGGCACACAGGCTGGTGAATATTTGGGACACCCTGGTGAGGTCAGCACTCCAGAAATCACTCATAAAATCCATGATATGGTGACAGATGATGGGAGAGTGATGAAGAGGGTGATACTGCTAACGCTTTAAGAATTTTGAAGACGAGTACAAAAGAAGTAGTTTGTATGAACATTTAGGCATGAGATAGCTTCCCAGAAGATATGCACCATGATTGGTAACTATAGATCAAAAATAAAATCTACAGAACTAGATGTCATTTTGTCACAATGAACAAAAAACTGATACATGAGTACATGCCTGAAACCAAGAAAGAGTCCAAACCATAGGTTGCCACACCAAAGGACATGGTGACTATTCTTTCAGTTGGAATTAAGAGTGGAGATTTTTTGGGATTTGCAGAAAATAAACTTTATTGACAACTTGGAAAGGGGTCTACTGACCGGAGGGCCAGCGTTCCATTCCCAGCCAAGCCTCTCTGGGCATCTGCAGCTCCACCTGAGCTGTGTGATTTTTTTTAGGGACCAGAACTTCCTGGGAAACCATAACCGGCACAGAGAAAGGATCTGTCCCCCCTACTCTGATGTGTGAATTTCACATGCCATCAGGTTTAGCACTGGGTGGAGTCTACCATCACCAACCAAACCAACCTTTGGGTTGATTACTGTGTGCATATGTATATGTATGTGTATATATAAACCATAAACACAGTAATCAACCCGAAGTTCGGTTTAGTAGGTGATGGTAGAGCTCACCCGTGTACCAAGCCCGACGGCGTGTGAATATTCACACATCAGGGTAGGGGGGCCAGTTCCTTTCCCTGTGCCGGTTATGGTTTCCCAGGAAAATTTGGTACCTGAAAAATCAACTAGCTTGGGTGGAGCTGCAGGTGCCCAAAGTGCCATATATATACATATACATACATATATATATATATATATATATATATATATATATATATATATATATATATATATATATATATATATATATATATATGTATATATATGTATTTTTTTTAGGTAATCTACCGGTTAAGGTAGGTTTTTGGATGGACACAACTATCAAATAAACATTTTGTGACTCCCCACCTAGCAAACTAATCTATATCAGGTCCCTCTTCATCTCGGTGTACTTCTTTCCTCCCTTCATCCCGTCCAACAACCCTATCCTGTTCCTACCCTTACCTCGCTTGCCCAACATTCTCCCCTCTATTACCCTCTTCAACATTCCACTACCGCTCAATACGCCTTTCATCCATTTTTCCTGCCTCCATAGGATTTCTCTCAACAAACCCCTCTCCTCCCCCACCATTTCTAGTACTTCCTCATTTGTTTTCCTTTCGGTCTATTTCACCTTCTCCATTCTTCTCCACACCCACATTTCAAAAGCCTCCAATCTACGTCTATCCTCCTGCTTCAGTGACCACGTTTCCGCACCATACATAGCTACGCTCCATATCAGAGTTTTTACGAGTCTTGTCTTAACATCTCTACTCAGCGTCCCCGTCATCAACTCCCTCCTCCTTGAAAAAGCCTCCTTGCCTAGCGCAATTCTTCTCCTTACGTCCCTACCACTTTGACCGCATTGGTCCAAAACACTTCCGAGATATGTAAACTGTTCTACCTGCTCTATTTTTTCCCAGCCTATTTTAATATTTAGCTTAGCCTTTTTCTTTCTGGAAAATCACATAACCTTTGTTTTATTTATATTGATTCTCATCCCATATTTATCGCACTGAACCTCCAATTCACTCAGCAATGCTTGCAACCCCTTGGCTGACTGAGCAACTAATGCTTGGTCATCAGCAAACCTAACCGATTTTACGAATTCCCCTCCGACTTTTATTCCTACCTCCAGTTCTTCCCATGCCTCTTTAATCATTTCCTCTACATATACGTTGAACAGTACCGGTGACAATGGGCAACCCTGCCTTACACCTCTTCCTAACACTGCCCATCCGGACTCTCCGTTCCCCACTCACACCTGAGCAGTCTGAGACATGTACAGGTTGCGGATCAGTCTCCTGTCCCTCCAATCCATTCCTATTTTCTGCAATACACGCATTAATTTTTCCCAATTCACTCTATCAAACGCTTTTTCGAAATCTACAAAACAGGCAAAAACGTCCTGATTGTATTCTATATTCCTCTCGAACTAGTGATCTCATTACTGCAATGGCATCACGCGTACCTCTTCCTTTCCTGAACTCAAACTGATCATCCCCTAAGTAATCATTTGCCTTACTCTCTATCCTTTTGTTGATGATCCTGATAATAACTTTAGCTGCGTGGGATATCAAACTTATTGTTCTGTAATCCTCACATGACGAAGCCTTTGCCTTTTTTGGAATAGGAACTAACACCGATCTCACAAAATCTTCCGGCCAGATTCCTTCCTCATAGATACTTCGAATCAGTCCATATATGATATATGTATATATGTATACATATATATTTTCATACACTTTTGGACGGCACAATAGAACACAGAATAAAACAGATAACACGTAAAAGAACACTCTTGAGTCTGACCTGAAGAAGGCCTCGGAGTAGGCCGAAAGCTCAAATAATCTACAATGTGAGTGTTCTTTTACATGTTATATGTTTTATTCTGTGTTCTATTGTGCCGTCCAAAAGTTATATTGCTCTCGTGGCTTCCGCATCATCGATATTATATATATATATACATAAAATATATATATAAAGTAAAATATATATATATATAAACTTGACAGCAACAAACAATATAAGAACACTCACACGTTATTTCTTAATAATTTCGACGGAATTTATCTCTATCTTCATCAGCAGAAACAGAGGTACTGCCTCAGTATAACAGTAATATATATATATATATATATATATATATATATATATATATAATTTGAAACAAGTAATTTTTACAAACCACAAGTATGAAAAATTATTAAAAAATAGATATTCTCTTCTTCACCGTCTTAACTACATTACTATCACAGTAACCACTAGCACAAGCAATTGAACTAGAAAACAAGAAATCAAAGCTTGGAGAAATTTCACCGACATATTTTCTATCAATTAATATAATAACCTTAAGAGATGTTCCTTGGTTCTCAGTAGCTTGTCACTCTTGTTTTTCAAATCAGTCAGCTCTGCAACTTCATTCATGAGTTTCATCTTTGCTTTCTCTATTTCTTTCAGCTTGGTCAGTGTGTTCAAGTTATCCCTTTCATACTGCATTCTCAATTCCTCCAACAATCTAAAGAGAATAAAACAGGAAACTTATTTAGATTCACTGTACCATTTCATATTACACAGAGGTATCCATTAATGGCGACTTTGAAGATCCTGGGAACCACCAGGCAATCCCAAAGGAGTTTCCCAGAAAGTTTGAAGGTCAAGTCCTGGGAAATCTACCAGGCGGCTTTCTAAGGAATCAGTCATTTTCAGACTGAAAATTGGTGCAAGACAGCATCAAGTATCCCATGGTAATATGAGAGTGTCAATATACATACTGGAAGGCATTTCTGGGGTTAATTAATTAATTTCTTTATTTTACATTAATCCAAAAAAAGTACTTCGACCTTTACATCGGACTTTAAACATTGATATAAAAATTTGACAATTACATACACCCAAGCAGAAGATGAAACCACATGTGGAATTTGTTGTCTCCGGCACAACTTTATGGAATTTACACAACATATTGAAATGAAAAAAGTAACTTTGTAATTCCACACACATTCTATTTGGAATACGACCAGGTTTCGACATTGGACATCATCATCAGGTGGTCCTCAAAGACTATGTGTATATATCTTAAGAGCTGGGGAGGGGAGGGTGTTGGTCAAGAGTGGGAAGGGAAGGAAGGGTGGAGGGGTAAAAAGGTTGAAATGTAGATGGGAGGGAATGGGTAGTAGAGCTTTCGGCGTCAATCATTGGCTGTAAATGGGAGTTTGTTTGGGAGGGGATATCCCTTGTGGGGAGCACTGGGCATGAAAGTCTTTTCCCTCCCATCTACATTTTAACCTTTTTATCCCTCCACCCGCCCTCCCCTCTCACTCTGACTAACCCTCCCCAGCTCTGAAGGTATATGCACATAGTTGTCTTCTTTGAGGACCACCTGATGATGACATCCAACGTCGAAACCTAAGTCCAAAACCTAAGTCGTGTTCTAAGTAATGTGTGTGTGTGTGGAATTACAAAGTCACTCATTTCATTTCAACTACGTGTGGACATTAATAAATGGGCAATGGTTTCCAATGTAGATCCAATGTATGTTTGCCTGCAAGCATTGTAAATGGAGAGGATAATGGAGAGAGAGACCACTTGCCTCTTGCACTCATCTATGGACTGGTTGTGGATGCTCATCGGAATGCTCTCCTCCGTCAACTGCCTCAGGCGACTAACCTCACTCTCCATGAAGTCACAGCGTCCCCGAGAATCACTCAGCTCAGCCATGCAACGCCGCTGCTCCTCCTTTACTCGACTCAGCTCCTCCGTCAACTCTGTGACTGCAATCATACAGAGTGCATGAATGCAAGTCAGAACTTCCTGTTTCTCGAGGAATTGGGCAGCCACAAGGCTACTGTTTTTAGCTGGACAACCACCAAGATCCTCATTTTCCCCTTCCTTGGGGTTTTCACAGTTCTCTCTCTCATACTCATTCTAAAAATAAATTCTCATATTTTTCCATTCCAAATGTTGTATTGTTGTTCAATCAGCAACACTACATATTTTTTTGCCTCATTTTTTACTATTCGCTTGTCCCTCCCTATTGACTACAACCTTGACATGGTGGCAGAGTTTGTACATTCTGATGACCCCTACAGCTGGGCTGGTTGGTCACGGAATTGGGTTCATCAATTATCTTTTCAAAGGTAAATAATTGACAGGAGATTATGTATCATTAATTGACAAGCTGAAGGCAGAAATTGCAAAAAAAGGATCGCATTTGAAAAAGAAGAAAGTGTTTTTGCATAGGGCAACACATTTGCTCACACTTTGGTGGTCGCCCTGGCTAATATCCATGGATTGCATTTCGAATTGGTTCACCACTCACCGTAGTCACCAGATATGGCCCCAAGTGACTTTTTCCCTCTTTCATAACCATAAAGTTTTGATTAGATTACAGAGATTTTCAATGGACAAGGAGGGTATCACATATGTGAATGCCTATTTTGCGGAGAAGCGTCAACTACTATTTGAAAGATTAAAAAAGTTGAAGCATTACTAGAAAAAGTGTATCGACTTAAAAGGGGAAAATGTTGAAAAATAAAAATAAATTTGAAGAAAAAATGTCTCATTCATTTTCTAGGTTGGAAATTTTTTGGACTACTCCTGTAACTCAAAACTCAAGCTACAAGGGTTAAGCTACTAGGGTTTTTTATTGATCATAATCTTTCCTGGAAGTAATATAACTCCAATCTCCAAAAAACTTTCCAAGAATCTCTTCCTAATCAAGAGACTTAACAGCTGTGTTCCTAAGGAACACTTGAGACTTGCCTATTTTTCCTTTTTCCAAAGTCAAAAGGTTGAAAACATTCCACAGCAAACAGAGTAAACTTACTCTTTAATGATGACCAAATTCTTTCAAGACAGGTCAATACATTTTCTTCAATCTCCAAATCTAGGCTCAATTCGTCAAGTTTTGTTGTTAAACTTGACACACATAAAAAAATATTTTTCCAAAAGAAGTAAGCAATAGAAAATCGCAGAGTTGTTCAGGGTATGTAATTTACTTTGGAGTTGTTTTGATCTTTTTGCATCACACCATAAATGGCACCCTTCCAGTTAAGATTAGAAGAATACAAACATTTGACTGTGCTTGATTGGCGGCAGATCCATGAAAATAGGCTTCTTCAATACATCCATCAATTACAGTCAAATGCTCCCATTCTCATAGTGTGAATTGAAAGGGTAGCACTATTGGCATGATGTCAAAGTGCCACCAGACGACCCCAAAGTAAAGTACTCTAAGAACAAATTAGTAGGAAATCAAAAAGCAGTGCAACCAACCTAAGTATTCCTTAACGCTGATCACAAGATTGCAGTTTTAAACCCAAATTCCACTCAAGATCCCCATGGACAGTCACAATCCTGGTAAACATGAATTTCCCATTCAACATTCGAGTCATAATGCAAATGTCAAAGTTGTGAAGGTGAGCAGATTTATTTTCACCACAACAGCGAGCAATCAAAACACATTTAGACCTGCCAGAGTAGTTAGAAGGTATTCCAAGTGAAAAAATTTGTAATTTGTACTGCTAAATGTATTAATCCACTTTATTTACATTATTAGTATGCACATGAATGAGATTCAAGGACAAGGTTGAAATAAAGACCTTATAAAAAATAGCTACAACTTTGATGGTTACCCTCTCCTAGAGCAATGCAAAATGAAGATGTGGCTCAGAGTAGAGGTTGTGCAGAATACTCACTTTTCCCCTCGTATATTTCATGGACTTCAATGAACTTTTCCTTCTCCAAGTCAAGGTACTCCTTCAACAACTTGTTCTGCTCCTCCAGAAAGAGATTGTGGTCATCTATCTCCACACTTTTCCCAGAGTTATCTTTGCACTGAAATTTATTTGAGCAAAGTCATTAACACAGCTGAAAGGTTGGGGAGAGCAGAGAATGAAACTGGAACAGAAACTTTTAATGAATTAAATGACAGCAAAGAGTAATTTTCTCATTTCTCAAATAATCTGTAACCACACCAACTCATAGATTTTGTATCCTTAGGGTAGCAGTAATGATCACTTCATGGCTAGCAAAATGAAATAAGTGTTTTTAATCACAGTGAAAAATTAATTTCACCACATATTACCTACTCTGGAAAAATTAAGTCAAGTTCTATAAAGATTCATGTAGTTGTGACCGTAATATATAGTATAAAGGCATTCCACCAATTCAAATCTCCTTAGCCAAAACAATAATATTCTCAGATAGTCATTAAAATTGATTAAATCATGCATAAATGTGCAAAAATATTTGGGAATCAAGAAAAATTTATTTCAATTCTTGCATTTTATAACTTTTAGGAGCTTCACTTCCAGTAATACCATTTGAGATATTGCCTAGGCATCATCTCTGTATTAAAATTGCATGAGCTTTCATTCAAAAATATATGTAAAATGTGCTCCATTGATTGCAATAGAATTTGCTTTTCAGTGCACCATTTGCCTTCAGATGACTTTCACCTTTTTTAGTTTGATTACACTATCGAACATTTAGTGAACTCCTACCCTAACACAAAGTTTATCATCACAGGTGACGATAACTGAAATCAAATGAATGAGATCTAATGATCAAATAAGACCAAAATCTAATGATAATAAGATCAAATAATGACCTCATAAACATATTGCAAACTTTTAACCTGTCTCCCAAATTAAATTTCAAATGTTTCCACAAGATTAATGCACAACCCCTGTTCTCTTGTAGATAATATGGTTACAAATCCTAACATCACTCCTATAAAAGCAACTGTTATTGAGCATGGTAGTTCATATCATTGCATCTTTCCTTTTGAAAATCCCTAGCTACTATGGCGTGAAAAGGCATGTTTTCAATGCTACGAGTAGTGCTTTTGTGTGGAGACTTACTCAAGAAAGCTGGGAAAAGATAAACAATGTTCAAAACTTGGAGTTCCACTTATTTTGATAAAATCTTAAATATATTTTTATTGTGCATTCCCCAGAAATCATTGTCAACAGACCAAACAGAAAGTTTTGGATCAACGACAATATTAGGCACTCATCGCAGCCACTTCACAGAAAGCAGATTTTTCTGTTCTGGATGAACTCAATCCGAGGGCTCATCGATGATTCCCACCTGCCTTCATTGCAACATTCAAACTGTGGGGATTTTCATGACTTTTTGAACTTGCCAATGGCTCACCATCTTCCCTAATCCCTCACTCCAGCACCACCAATTTCAACTCAATCTAACATTCCAAACTACCCGAATTCTTTTTTCTTTTACTGTGTTCAGCCAGTGAAGCCAAACCTGCAATGTTAAATTTTGGTTATTAGTGAGATTGTCATATGTGTGATACTCTCTATTCATCTGCAGATTTGAAATCTCTCATCACATTTGATAAACAAATCATCCCTACAAGAATCGGAAGTTATCCCCGTGGCTTGGTTGTGACAATGTCATGGCATTGAATATTAAGAAAATTTTGAATTCAAGAAATTCTGAAGGATCTTTGAATTATATTTTGTCAGAGAATGACTGAATCATAACATTCTTGCCTAAGGCATACTCAGAAAATATTTCAGCGAGACCTGATTGAAAATATTTCAGTTGATGCGATTCCCAATTGAGTGGTCAATTGATATGAAAGCCTAGTCTGAAACATTATAACTAAGATCACAGACACACCTCCAAGTGTTGCTGGGAAATCCTTGTCAGTGTCATTGCCACAAGGCATGTGACACATTACCAATATTCATTTTATTGTCTTAAAAATTGTGCTTATAGGAAAATATCAGCATTTTGATTTCATTACAAAACACAAACAAAGAAATGCATATAAAACAAATACAGCAACTGTCACATCTAAATGTGAAATACTAATATTATTTATAGAGATCCATTACTACGACTCAGTGGTCCTCTTTAGTCCCATTCCCCGCTTTCACCACATTACCGACTATCTTCACCCCGTACCGAGATAATCCTACTCAAAAGATGCATTTCAAATAATATGCATTTAATGCTGAATATATTGTATTTTATATGCACTAGAACACATGCATTTTTGTCAATTTCATGGATGAGTATTATAAATTTTACACAAGTAGAAATGTTGACAATAGGTAAGGTTGACATAATCTACAGCACTTCAATTCAAGACGAATAGTGATCCAATCCTCTGGTCTTCCTAAAATGCCCCTATGGGAGAACCCACTTTTTGAGAACTCCTGCTCTAGCAGAATAGATAAACAAGTTTCAAAAAAGTATTACATCAATAAGGGTTTCAAACACAAAAGGAACAAAGGTGAAACTGTTTCCAAAACTACTTTTTTAATTCACATAAATGCCAACAGCTCTGGTTATTTTTAATATCATTGATATTGTGATGAAAACAACATTATTAACTGATTTCCCCAAATGTTCACATTTTCCACCCAATAAAGGGGCGATCTTCCAAGGCTGGGGAACACCGGTGCAAGGGAAAACTCCCAGACCCGATTTGAAAGGAAGATCCAAAGGTCTTAACCTTGCAAAGAGAAAAGACATGATGGATAGTTTGTACAAACCCCTTCCTGTAAAATGGAATTTCTTGAATTAAATTGCTGCAACAGAAATTTACCCCATCAGGAGTAGACAACATGGACAAGAACCCCTGATGGGAGAAGAAACTGACCATGTGGCCCAGGAATAGTTTCTCTATTTCGAAACTTGGTTGGTTAGTCATTCATCCTTACCTCTATTATATTTACATTCTCCTTCCATGCCCCCTGCCCTTTTACATTTTGATTCCATACAATATTACATTTGGTTAGGTGGTAGAAGAGACTACCAAGTCTCATCCTTATTTCAATAATAAAAGCTATTTTCAAAAAACAACCTAATTATACCGATTAGTGCTCTGGGGGTTTTTCATGGAAGACATTGATATTGTACAACCGTTTGCAGGGCTCACAACTGGTACACTACTTAACATAATTGTAACAAGTGGTCTTAAAAATGACAGGAAATAAAGCTAAATATCTCTGGTTAACAAATATTCAAAAGTAAACAGGTTGAATCCACGATTTGATTGAGGGTCCCATTAAATCTAATCGCTTTAAGATGGCATTACATTCTAACCAATAACTTTCATAATTACTTTAATCAGATGTCCAACATCCCAACTTAAAGAAAATTTATATTTTTAGGTGATTTTATGGAATTAAATGATAATATTAAATGACTTTTGATTCATTGGTGTAGGATTTTTTGTGTGCTCGGGTGCAAACAGTATTACACGTCATGGAACTAAATTTATGCTGCAAAGACATTGAATTTGAATTAACTGTGCTTGAAATTTCAACTTATGTGAAAATCAATAATTTCAGGTAATACGCCAATTGTGCTACATACTGAATGGCAGTTTAATTTGTTAATAAGATGTGATTTCAAGTGAATGAGATATTCAGAGGCTTAAGGAACAAAATAAACGCTCCCCATTCCGATTGAGCACAACTCAACTGCTTTATATCTTGACCACTGTGCAAGAGTATCGCTTACACTAAAGATTTATAGCCCGCTAGTACTCCACTCGCATCTGACAAGTCATACTATTGTCACTGGAATTTCGTGCTTCTAAAATGTGTATCGCAGTGTACTCTTGTGTAATGTGTCAACATGAAAGAAAGTTCATCAATGAAATTCTACTTTAAAATGCCCACTACACAATATTACATAAAAATATAATAAATCATCTTCAACATAATTTTTGGCGCCGTGTTATTTGCAGCTATTGAAAGATTTTTACGAGTTGTGGATGGGTACCCATTAATCATCCAGATCACATTTTCCCTGCACCCCTTTCACAATCTCTGTAGATGAGAGTGCTACGGCAATTTTAAATTTTCATCAAACGAGAGCGAATTTTAAGAGCCAAATATGGAACTAAAAATACTAATTGTAATCAATTGATCTCACCTTATTCAGCAATTTTTCCCTCTCTTCGTACAATGCTTCATTTTCCAATACCACCTCACGGCACTTCTGTCCTAAAGCTAGCATCTTCTGCTCATAAGCCTTAATTATCGTATCCTTTTCCTTGATTGTTTCTTCGTATGCATCTAAAAGAGGTGATAGTGTCAACAGGTCCCAGTTCACCAGCTTTGATCCCATAGCATCCGACTTCTTTGGAGCCTTTGGGACCCTTTTCTCTTCTTCTTCGGTAGTCTTGGTCTGAGGGATTTCATCCCTTTCATCTTTCGCAAACTTTTCCTTGAACGAAACGTTTTTCTCATCGGAGACACGGTCGAATTTCGAAAATTTTGACCCCTTTTTCGAAGCATTTCGCAAACAGTTTTCAGCTGGATCAGAGCTTAAAAAACCTTCTGGTAATGGAGGAATTACATTGGTCGAAAATTTTTTTGAATGAGAAGGAGACTTTTGATTTAAAAAGTACAATTTCTGATAACGTCCAAGTTGCGAGTTTAGACAATACACCAACTGCTTCAGCATACACACATCTTTTGTGAGCTCACTGTTTGCCTTGAGAAGGTCAGACAACTTCTCATAATCAACAGATTCCGTATCTTTATTGCTCGTCATTGATTATCGTAACTCCCTAATGCTTCACAGCTAGAACAGGAAAATGAAGAAATCGAACCATTAGTCCATTAGGATATTTCTCGGAATACATACGCAATGAACTACTAGGCCACAACTCACATAACTAAGCGATTTATTCTTTTATTCCTTAGAGCGTATACTTACGAGCATTTTCATTATTTTTCTTTGAGCAATAAACATTTTACGCTATATTAAATATTATTATTCTCGCACAGCAGACGAGTACAAACTCCTTTGTTTAAATGTGCGCCTTCAATAAACTCCTTTGTTTGTTTACTATTTTTGGTCGTTTGCAAATGGAAACCGGAGAGGCGCAATTTTCAAATTTCTGAAATCATTGCTAACTTCTTTATCTTAAAAATCGATAACAGGAGGAGTTATTTATCAACAAATAACATCAGTCGTATACAACGATAACATTAGTCTTTAAATGTTAATAAACTCGATGTTCCCTCACTGGTGCACCACTTCAAAATCCAATAGATTTTATATTCAATATAATTAAATATATTACTTGGCAGTAATCATTAAAATCTTCAAACATAAATGTATTTTATTAATTCAATTTGTACTTAAATTATTTATATAATTATACAATTGATAATTTTAATATAATAACTTTATTTCTATGACATCAGTGAATGGTGACAAATTCTAAGACTAATAATAAAATTCTCACAAGACTAAGTAGAAATAGTGGATTCAAGGTGAATTAATATAGTCGCCAACAAGTACACAAAATCTAATGAATATGCATAAATTTTTTTTCATCAATTGCGTTCCTAATTCTGATTTTTCTGTGTATTGTTAACAATATTTTTCTTACTGTTTCATTCAGAAGTTGGCAAATGGCTCTTCGCAAATTGGCAAAAATCTGGGCCTAAATATGTGCCAAATTCCATGCATTCATCCATCCATTCCATCAACTGGGCTGTTAAATTCAGGAGTTACCTAGAAGAAAACAATTGCTGAATTCATATTGTCATTTTATTTGGTATATATTCTTCATAACTGGTGTAAAATAATATTTTGGACTTTTGAAAAATGTTACAGGAAAAGATTCAATAATGTGTTGACGCTTGCATGTGAATATGAAATTTGGAGGGCTATTGGACATACTCTATGACCTTTCTTGCTCTGCTGCCAATGGCTTAGTGAGTTTCGTAATAAGATTTTTTCTATGATAAGCCTCACCAGAACAATACAAAGGCACATTGATTGTAAACTTTGAATTGACATAAACTGAATCATTTTAAGAGTCCACAATATTTTTTATGTATAGTTTTCAAACGATAATAATAATGGGCAGTATTAGAGCAATAATACAGTAAAACTGCTTTCAACAACCACTCCTATTAACCAACCACATTGAATGACCAGTTTTTTCAGGAACCAATTGTTATCCCATAGATTTGCGCATATTATATGCCTATTCAAAGATCACCCCTCACCCCAACCATAGACCTGTATTTTGATGAGACATTCTCTCCATTCACTGACAAAAGATGGTTATAAACTTAAGTTTTCCTTAGGTAGTGGTATTTAAGAGCTTAGCCCTCTTCCCAAGGGTTATGCTTTGTCTTTTTGCACTCCCCAAAGCAATTGCAAGGGATATGAGCAAGGATTTTAGTGAGTTAATGGCCATCTCAGTTTCTTCGTGTTCTAATCAAGGCATTTCACTTTGAGTCACAGTAAAGGAATTACTCACAAGTAAAAGATGTCAGGGAAAGGAATTCGTTTGAATTTGGAGGAAACGGTTATAGTTTTCAAAGAATGGGTAAGGGTAGATTTGAAAGAAAGTCAGCATAATTATTCCAGGGTGGGAAAACTCAGGTAAGCAGAATTTTAAAATCCAGGAGTGATAACGGAAAAATAAAATACTTAGTTCTTCCACACAAATTTTATTACACACGACCTAAGTTTCGACTTACAAAGTCATCATCAGGTAAAGAAACAGAAGACACACAACTCTATATAGTGGACAGAGAAGAGGAGAGGGGAGGGGAGGTGTCATTGAAGGTCGGAGGGGCAACTGGTGTGTGAGAAGGTAGGAAAGGGAAGGGGCGGTGGTTGAGGGGGGGAGAGGGCGGTTGGGTATGGTGTTAGGGTGGGAGAGGGGCTTTCGAACAGAGGGAGGTCAAGTAGGGGGGAACGGGAGGCATAGGTCAGGTCATTAACTAATATACCCTTCTGATGGCTGCTTTTGGAAATTTCCAACTGTACCAATGTTTGTGCATAGACCATATCATTCACTCCACATCTAGACACCACTTCCCACAAAAATTAGCTGCTTTCAACGCAATGGTCTACCGCTTAACCACCATTCCCTTGTCCACCCAAAAAACACACAAAAAGAACTCAACACAATTAAAATGATAGCTGAAAACAATGGTTTCCGCTCTTAATTAGTTGACAATTTGTATCGGAAAAAATTAGAAAAAATAGCAGTGGCATCAATTTTCAAACCAATCTATATAAAGTGGTGTGTCTTCTGTTTCTTTACCTGATGATGACTTTGTAAGTCTTATTTTTTTTCCGTTATGAATCACTTCCACAAAGTGATGCCTCAAACCATTCTTTTTACCAGGAGTGATATTTTGAATAATAGCCACAATGTTAACTTGATCCCTGGATTTAAAGGAAAACAGCCAATCCTTTCAATCAAGGTGTTGAATCAACACTGATATGATGGAGTAATGTTTGTCTTAGTATGTAAATAAGAACACATGGATGACTTCTGCAATTTTTGAAGATTGGTTAATAGGCTTTGACAGAAAGATGAGATAGCAAAATTGTAATTCTTCTTATTTTTGTCAGTGCTTGGCCATGCCGATAACAAATGTAAACCTCTGGACCAAGGTATTATTCTGACATTAAAGTTCCACACGGCCATCTTGTTGTGGGGTCAAATATTGTCCACCACTTCTCTATGGTCATTGCTGAGGTGAAGCCCCTCGCAGGCTGCATGTTAAACAGCATATTTGCTTACTCTTACGGTCGGTGGAATAAAGCCATTAAACTCACTGGGTGCCTACTAAATTAGCAATGATCCATACATTGTCTCTTTCTAAAGTGAACTTCTAAAAAATCTTTAACTATGTTGTTTATCTATTATTACCTTATCATTGTGTGGTAATTGTGATGTAATCTGTAATACAGTGAAATCTGTAGTAAGTGACATTGATATTCCACTGAAAAATAATCAGTAAGAGGGTTGGCATGGGTGCAGTTGCTCGGATAGATTGTTTCTTGAAAAGTGATTACAAATGAGCAGGTGTCTATGTTGAAAAATGGAATAAAAAATGAAATCATAATTTAAATAAGTAATAAAGCTTCTCCATCATTAAATAGTGTATCTTAATTTTTTTCATTAACAGGGTCAAAGAGACCCCACAGTTGAAATCGTGTCACAACTGTTCTGAATTCAGCATCTTTCCATGCAGAAAGTACCCATGATGCAGCATCACTCACAGTTATAGTTTTCAATTCATGAAATCAAATGTTGCATCATTGTAAAAAATTAACTTTAATGTCAAAATAATACCTTGGTTTACATTTGTCATCGGCATGGCCAAAAGATGATTTGTATTATGTGGGGGAATTATAAATACTGACATATTTTAGTCCATTTATAATAGTTGCTATATTCCTTTTCGTGCTCTCTATAACCTCTTAATGGGATGACTTCAATATCTTCAAACATTATGTATGCTTTTTGGAGAAATATGGAATATATTTTATTAAAAAATACAATATATCAGCCGTAAAGCTGTGGAATAAAACCCTCTTGATTAAACTAAGCTTTAAAATATACATCCGAAAAGGCTACTTTTATTGTGCAATTTATGATTAAGAGGAATATTTCGTGGTTTTCCGAAAATCCTGAGAGACGCACGGTACAAAACTTCGATTTCTACCCGAGGTGGTTCTCTGCATAGGTTTTTTGCCTTAGCGTGTAAAAAGTGCTGTTCCCTCGGGTTCCAACGCACGCCACTAGATGGAACAACTGGAAGCAAAGAGGTGGGTGGGGGCCCCCTCGGGTCCTCCACATTCGTCTCCCCCCCCCCTTCCTTCTCTAAATATACCTAGACATGTCGGGAGAGCAGGCGCCCTCTTCGACGCAATCGGACGCGCAGAGAGAGGACACGTGCGAAGGGGACGCGCTCCGCCGACGCCAGCGAGGGAGCTCGCGCTTGAGTGAGTGTGCTCTTGCCGCCGCGGTACCTTTCGCCCCAAGTAGGGCTGCAGCAGCTGTTGCTCGGGTCCTCCACTCCCCTCGGCGGGTGGCGAAGGGGCCCTCAGAGGTCCCGTTGTACGGAGCGAGGAGGAGACGGCGGCGTCGTGCCTGGAATCTGGGTGAGAGCTTTTTTGTACGCGTTGCATTGTGGGGAAAGAGCCATTGTGGAGCGACTAATATGGGTCTCTGAGGAGCTGCATTTCTCCTCGAGATGGTAGGAAATGCAGGCGGACACCATGAAGAAGCGCGAATTCTATCGTTTCAGACTGAACTCTGTGACATCATTAGCCCATGATGTCATGGAGCGACGCGAGAAATCTGATCGTGGTGTAAACAAAGACCTCTACAAAATTATCTACCAGATTTGTGACCTCTACAGTTTTTCCAAACTTTCACGTCCAAGCTTATCCGTTCTTAAGAGTTTGACCTTGTGTTTGCCTCCTTCCCGGCGGATCGAAGCAATTTCCTCGGTGGACCACTACATAACTTCTACGAAATTGCAGTTCTTAGAATGGGCTTCATGTTACTGTTATGTGCGCGTTGGTCCTTGGAAGGGCGTTGGCCCCCCTCATCTGAGCCTCCTCTCCCCCCTCTCATGCCTTTCTCTTCGCTCGATCGCAATTCTTAAGTTTCATGGGATTTGAAGGGACAGTATCATTGCGTTATGAGATTTACATTTTGTTACACTCGGCGTAGAGGGACCATCTTAATATAGCATATGCTCTTCTCTTGCATCGTGAGATGTTATTCATGCATTTCCGAACTATATGCAGGTGATGATGCATTAAGGGATCCACGAAGACCTAACTTTCAAATGGATACGGCAAGTATACGAAAGAAAAACGTCGCAGCAATTCCGTATTCAAGACGTACGCTACGTCCACGGAGCTATTCCACCTTTCCTCTTGTCATTAATTTCTGATCGTGAGTAAAGGGTCTGAGTTGAAGGAGTCACGTGAGACAACCATTGATAAAGGAACATAGACGGAGTCATTCCTCCGCCCCGATCTCAGTTAATCGTCCAATGGGTAAAACTGCGATAATTCCCAGTTCGTGAGGCAGGCATAAACCTCTTGCATCATGTCTCTCTAGGTCTAAAGTCACTCCAAAGGAACACAAATTATTAATTCGAACGGTTTTACACAATACAGAACCACATGGCTTTGTTTAGCTGTTATAAACGAATCGGGTTTTCATCGACGTATCTCCTCAATGTCATTGTTTTCGATAGAGTAGCAAGTGACTTCCCGGAATTCTGTTGAATTTAATATGCATTTTGTCTTAGGGCCTTTATGACTCATGAAATAAATTCAGAGCACATAATCATATTTACCCGGGACAATTTTGCTCATTGGTGCGATAACGAACCAGTGGTGTCATCCGCGAAGCACAAAAGGTCTTATGGGATATTAATTCAATGCATTCGTTACTTCGCGTATTTGTAACGTGGGCGTGAGTGTCTTGAACGTCTGGGGCAACTGGGGGGACGGGCCTGTGTCGGGGCGCCACCATTCCTCGAAGAGGGGAAGGATACGCGATGCCCGACGCTCACTCGGCCGACGTGCGCTGACCTCCTCTGGAAATGAACGCCCTCTCTAGGTGTATGTGGGCGAAACCTACCAGTGCATCGATCACGAGGCAGTTGATTTAGTATTGATATTAATATATCCACGAGCTATGATTCTGTACTTTTAATGTAATTTCATCACCAAAATGGATTCATTGCTTCTTTCGCAAAGGTTTGCACGATGATAGAGTTGCAGTCCAGATAAGGGGAAATGACTGAAGGAGGATAAGCGCTTCCTTAAATGGCGAAAATTCATATGGCTGGCAGCGCCAACTGGCTAATTACTTACCTTTACGGATAGTAAATGTCAAGAACAAATTACTAGTAATTGTAACCGTTTTCTCATCTCATGGTGAATATGGAAAATGCCCTATCCGTTCTCCAACATCCGCTCACATTCCGTTTGCAAACTTTTGCTTTCAATGCAACTTCAACCTCGTGGCTGCACTGGCAAACATTGGCAAAGCTTTCGGTCTCGAGAGCATCTTTGCCAAAACCGTACGCGGACGGCGGAAGTATTCCGGAATCACTCAAGAAATCTTGAATAAAGTTTATGAAACTCTCAAAGCCTATCTCTAATCGATAATTAATTAAAATTGACAATTTTAATTAATCATGATATTCCACCATATCACGCCTGAAACGTCTCTTTTTATTCTAATCGATAAAATGAACTACATGGCTGCGTAGGTTTTCGCGGCGGTGGCTTGAAGGATTCTGCATTTTCGGGTTTCACCGTGTTGTTGTTTAAAGCTGACAACAACGCGGTGAAACCGGAAAATGCAGAGTGCTTCGATAAAATGAAAATTGATCAGGTGAAAATAGTTTTGCTAAATTTGTATTTATGTGCTTGCAAAATAAGTGAAAAAAGTTTTGTAAAACACTGAAATCATGTGAAAAGTTTACCGAAATGCCGAGATTTTGCGCAATTTTGCATGAAATGTTTTAGGATTCCACCCCCTGTGAATCCCATGAAAAAATTGAGTCGAATGTATATTTTAAGCAAAATTCAGAGGGGAAATATCTCCCTCATTTAACAAAGTTTTAACTCCATTTGATAGTCATTGTTACATTCAATTTTCACCATGGTACCTATGTTTCTGAATAATAAATTCTCTACAATACAGAGCAAAAGGAACAGTTAATTCCGTTATTATTGAGTTGATGCAATGAAAGATATTTATTCTGGAGCGCTGATAACCAAAGGGGTCCTGGAAAACCGAAGAGGACTATATCATTCCCGCTACCCTTTTGAATATCAGCAAACACAATTCGGAGTCGGCTTGACATTCAAAACCATAGACTGCCGAAAGACGAATGGAGGAAGTTTTGATTTCGGGAGGTTTGCGGGTGTTGCCCTGAATTCTGCCGAGGGAGCACGATCGGCTGCCTCGACGTACGGGCCCTCGTGGGCGTGAGACGTCCCTGGTGCTGTGACGCAGGCAATGGCGGCGGCCCTCAGCTGATCGCCCCTCAGCCGGTGCGAGGGATAGTGGCGGTTGGGCATTTTGGCGGCGGTCCAATGCTGTCCGAATCGCAGCGAAATCATTCCTCTTCCGAGAGGCCTCTGCATCGCCCTCTCTCAAAATATCTGGAGGCAAGGAGTCGAAGACAATCAATGAAATGGCCAGGATATTTGGGGCAGTAACCACCACTCAATGGCAATATTCCGTCTAAGAGAACCGCTATATTAAGCTACAATTAATATCCACTAATATTATACTTTAATGGAGTTATTATCGAATATTTTCAAGTTGAATTAGAACAACAATTAAAGCAATGCGTTTCGCATTAAGTACGTTTTTCCTAAAATTGAGTGCTAGAAAAAATATCCGCGTGTTAAATTTGTTTATAATTGATTCCTTCGGCGGATTCTGTTATAGTTAAATACAGGTGCTAGAATTAGCTATTTCGGCAGGTTCAACAGTACATACGATCTGTAGTATTATGTGGTATTAATATAGCGGGAGGAGTCTCGGAGTGGGTTTACTCTGTTATCTTCGACAAAGACAGTCCGCGCTTAATGTACTATGCTTATTCATGAAGTCATATTGGCGATAGTTCCAAGTTAACTTTTGTTGTGAATTCAATTAATATTATATTAATATTCACCAATGAAGTGTTACTTTCAATAGAAAAAATCCTCATGACGGAAAATAATTATATTCGTCTCTTTCACGTTTGGAATAGGACAATGATTTTCTAGAGTCATTGTAAATACGACGGAATAATTTTTTTAGTTTGTTGCTCTCAAATTTGGTTATTTAAAGAAGACAAAGGCTCCAAGACAAATCTGAGGATATAATTTTTTCGCTCCTTTCGTTTTGTTTCACCATCACCGCACAATGTCCTAAAAGAATCAGAGAAAGCTATTGCTCCCTAACCAAGCGCCATTCGGATATTACTTGCTCCCTGGGAAATATTGGACCCAAGTCATAAACACTACGGGCAAAGGTTTTTGGCTACATTAAACGGAATATAGGTCTTTTAAAGCCTTGTGATTTGACAGCAGCTGCTATGGTGGATGAAATACACACGTATGAACTACGAGGGAGGGAATGTAGTTGGTGCAACATACTACAATTGAGAAAATTTAGAATCTAGTGCACATGTGCTCGTTATCAGTAGGATTACCTGTACTTCTGCATTGGCTAAACTTCGGAGGGGAGATTGAAATTGGATTAATTGAAAATTAATATTGGTGGCACTAGATGAAGGGATTGCCTAAGAGTAAATCCAAAATCGGATGTGGCGGACTGTTTTACCCACAACCCATTGTGATGAATGCTGTGACACACACTTGTGTGATCGTGAATCATCTTAATTTGGTGGAGAGTTAATAAATAGTATGGAACATCAAAGCTTCGTGACCACTCCCATTGTAATGGATAGTTTTATAGAAGCTTATTTACTTTTTTTGGATTTCTGTGACAATAACCACTTCTCCTGGGAAGTCATCAGAAGTTGTGTATTATACGTAGGTTCAATTATTTCACTGGGTAAATATAATAAAATGCTTAAACAAATTCATGGAGAATGCTTGATTTGTTTTAATTTCGATAGTACATGCGTACAAACTCATCCGCGGAAGATAAATCCCCTCTCATTTGACATTTTCAACCATTTTCGAATAAAATTCCATACTGAATTTCTTTCTTCCACGCTTAATATAAATAATTATAGATGAATTTATTTGCAATTAGTCATAGGAATATGTAGCACGTTGTGTAAATTTGAGCAGTACAATTATCGCAATGAATACAAATTACCCAAAGCCGTACTCTTGGGGGCACTAGTTAGGAGACACGGGGGAGGGTGCAAAGAATAAGGATAACAAAACTGCACACACTCTCTCACTCCGGTATTTGCAGTGCAAATTGACCGTTGCAAGTCACAAACACACACGCACTCAGGGTTTACGGGGGAAAAAACCCCTCGCCAGGGACCACACACTCAGACAAGGCAACCAAAACCACACGCACTCCTTCACTCCGGTATATGCAGTACAAATTGACCGTCGCAAGTCGCAAACACACACGCACTCAGGGTTTACGGGGGAAAAAACCCCTCGCCAGGGACCACACACTCAGACAAGGCAACCAAAACCACACGCACTCCTTCACTCCGGTATATGCAGTACAAATTGACCGTCGCAAGTCGCAAACACACACGCACTCAGGTTTTACGGGGAATTTAACCCAACGGCAGGGACCCTTCACTCAGACAGACGTAAAGATAGAAAAAGTAAAGGAACGGCACGCACTCCCACTCCCGCACTCCCTCACTCCGGTATTTGCAGAGCAAATTGACCGTTTGTGAGTCGCAAACACACACGCACTCAGGGTTTACGGGGAATTTAACCCAACGGCAGGGACCCTTCACACAGACTAGGAATACGGAAAGGGGAAGTACACTGTGATGCAGTGTACGTGGGGAAAAATAGTGCCGAAAAACCTGACACCAGGTGTTTCGCCTGCCAAGCAGGCCTCTTCAGAGAAGAATAATTCTTGTGTGCGTGTGTGTTTGCGACTTGCGACGGTCAATTTGTACTGCATATACCGGAGTGAGGGAGTGCGTGTGGTTTTGTTTGCCTTGTCTGAGTGTGTGGTCCCTGGCGAGGGGTTTTTTCCCCCGTAAACCCTGAGTGCGTGTGTGTTTGTGACTTGCAACGGTCAATTTGCACTGCAAATACCGGAGTGAGAGAGTGTGTGCAGTTTTGTTATCCTTATTCTTTGCACCCTCCCCCGTGTCTCCTAACTAGTGCCCCCAAGAGTACGGCTTTGGGTAATTTGTATTCATTGCATTCATTCGGCCGTAGTACGTTCCCTTTTGCTTTATTAGTACAATTATCACTAGAGAATTTTTTTCTAACTGTAAGTTAACTTAGGAAATTGATTATTAATGCTTCTATATTGTTTAAAGTATCTTAAATTATACCAACAACTCTCCAGTTTTATTTATGCTGAATTCATTATTCCAATTGATTCATGAAAATTCACAATTAGAAATTCTTGCTTACGATTGCTGGCCCAGTTGAGGTGACCACACAACTGCGTATTTGGAGAAAACCTTGACTCAACCAAGTTCAGGTGGCAAGCTGCAAGGCCATCGCACATCATTCTCCTTCCTCCATGCCCCTCCCCCGAAATTTAGCCAACGGGCATCACTCAAGTGTTATGCCCAATGCCTATTCCGAAGGAGAAACCAATCCCGTTGGCGCAATATGCAAGTGCAAGCATTTCATGCTAAGAAATGGTAATTGCCGGAAAAGGACTTTTCATGATATTTTGTGTTAATGAAAAAGTTGATTGCGTTGAATATGTTTTAATTCTTTATCGAAAAGATAGCATATAATTTCAATGTAATTTTGTCGCGAAGAAATTGAAAAAATAATTTGCGTCGTGGGAAGGTCGACAGAAGTGAGTATTTAAATGGCAAAATTTTTTATATTTTTATATGTGTAATATATGTGTAATAATGTGTATATTTTTATAAATAAATGTAAATATATAAAAATATATATTGTTATAAACACTGCGACATCGGAGGAAAATTCATAAAATTAGTTAGGTTTGCTTATGATCATAGTCAGTCAGCCAAGGGGCTGCAAGCATTTCCCATTGAGGAAATTCGTTGCGATATGTATGGGATGAGAATCAACACAAATAAAATAAAGGTTATGTGTTTAGTGGGAAAGAGAAAGGCGAAGTTAAATATAAAAAGAGGGAAAAATTAGAGCAGGTGGAACAGTTTACGTACCTTGGAAATATTTTGGACCAAAATTGTCAAAGTAGTAGGGACATAAGGAGAAGAATTGCGTTAGGCAAAGAAGCTTTCATGAGAAGGGAATCGACAACAGGGACGTTGGGCAAGGATGTCAAGAAAAGGCTCCTCAAATATTTAATAATGAGCGTAGTTATACACGGTGCGGAAACAATGTCATCGATGCAAGATGGTAGGCGTAGCGTGGAGGCTTTTGAAATGTGGGTGTGCAGAGGAATGGAGAAGATGAAGTGAACAGAGATTGTTGTGATACATCGGAAATGGGCAGGAAAGATAAATGCAGAGCGTTTCGATCGGAAGTGAGACATCGAAGACTGTGATAGAGAGAAACATGTTAGGTAAGTGAGGGAGGGGCAGGAGCAGGATAGGGATGTTGGACGGAATGAAGGGAGGAAGGAATTAGACATAATTGAAGAGAGGCGTGGTGTAAGGTTGGATGTTGGGTTGCGTTTTGTTAGGATAGACTAGAGAATAGTCACTGTACAATTTGTTTCCATCCAAAACCTACCAAAAGTGATAGATTATCAATAATGAAAAATAAAGGTGTCAGGGTAGGCTGTTCAACTACTGCTATAATGATAGAAATATTGGACTTCAGTCGCAAACGGATATGCGGCAGGTGCTATCAACGATGCTCTGTCCGTAACTCTTCACGCGTAACACATAGAACCTTATAAGTATTATGCTAATGTTGCGATGCAATATTATGGAATATTCAACAGACTTTGGGTATATTAGGTATTTGACGTTGAAAAAAAATACTTGTTTCTCAACAGAATGCAAACATGATTTCAGGAGATTATTTTTTATTAATACCACATTCAAAGAGGATAATAACAAAAAAATCCATTATATTATAATGCTATTGAATTCAAGACTTGTGGCGTCCCTCATGTCCATCAATGCTTCAGATATCTTAACGAAATTCGGCAATGAAGAGAAAGCAAACACTTGAAAATAGCACATGCAAAAAAGAAAAATCTCTTAATTTTGTTAATTTTCAAGAAAAGTAAAATAGAAAGACAGATGATTTTTAAAACTACACCAGGAAACTAACTTCCTTTCACTAATCCTTTCCATCTTTCTGCGCCTTGTAATATTGCAAACAAATGTTTGCAAAAACAAATAAGAATAAGAACTATTGAAAATTACATTTATGAAATATATTTTAAGTAATAATAGATACATTGAAACGAACTGATCTTCCTTATGTCCCTAATATTTCATACGCAAGATTTTGATACTAATAAAGATAACTGTTTGAAAACTTGAATGCTCGTTAACATAAATTTGATAAAACATATCCTTAATGTAACAGGTGAATTAAATTCCTGGAAAAAGAAAGAAACCGAGCAAACGTGCTCGCTAATACAGTAGCGAGCACGTTTCCCGTGCTCGTTACTGTATTAGCGTTCAATTCTTGTTATAAATAAATACACATATAAACATTGATTAAGACATTAAAACACAGAAACACATAGAAAGGACAATCTCATATGAAGTTTTGACGTTTCGACGGCACGACCGTCATCATCAGAATGTTGTTCTCGGAGGAGGAGCGGAGAGGATGTTTGTGGAGGAACGGTGAGGGGAGGAGAGGTAAGGGACCATTAGTAAATGGACAAGGACGTGGGAGGGGATGTGTAGACGGCTATTGGATGCATTCAGTGGGTTTAATTCAGCCCGGGAGGTTTAAATGACTGGATCACCCAGATATGCGTCATCTCGCGGGTTCTCACCTCTATGCTACTTGTAGATTTGGAAATGGCTTCAATCACCGAAAAAGAGAGGCAGTCATCAAACGATTGGTCGTGGGAAGCATTGTGAGAAGGAATGGGACAATTAAGGAAGATGGGGGATTTTGTGGAATAGCGGTGGCTATTCATGCGGAGGGAAAGAGTGGTTGTGCATTCACTCACGTAGAAGGCAGGGCAGAAGTTACAGGAGAGGCGTTATATAATGTTCTTTTGAGTTGCAGGTAGCGACGGGTTGGGAATTGGTAGTAAGGGAGGTGGCGGGTTTTAGAAGATGGCAGCACTGGCAGCGTCGGCGGTTGCATGGTGCGGTTAGGGGCGAAGAAGAAACAGGGTCCGCAGATGGTCTTGTCGACTTGAAGATGTCCGATGTTTTCGTTTAAGAAAAGGAGGAATAATGTGGGAATAAAAGTGATGAGGACAAGCTCTTAAGAATAATTGAGAAGAGTTTACGGATTATATATTTAATATATTGGGTTTCGGGGAAGAAAATGCTGATAAGGTTAAGGCATTTTTGGCGCTTTGGTTTGGGGAGAGAACTATATTGGGTGGACCGTTTGAGAATTTTATTGTTCAATAGTTTTTCAGGGTACTCGCGTTTCCCGAGAGAGTCTACCTGGTTTATGTTCTTCTGTCGAGAGGAAGTGTTGTTGCAGAGACGGAGGCCACGAACTGAGACTGAGAAGGGGATGGAGCGTTTTGTTTGTGAGGGGTAGCAGCTCTTGAAATGAAGGTGTTAAATATGGACTAAGTTTTCAATTTATTGTTCTGGAGGTGAATGTTGGTATCGAGGAAAGTAATATTAGAATCAGATATAGATGAAGTGAAAGATACCGAGAAGGAGGAGTTGAAAGAAGAAATGAAGGAGTATAAAGTTTTGCGTCCGTGGGACCAAAGGAGGAAAATGTCACCAATGTAGCGGTGTCGCGGGGGAGCCCTTGGCGACATAAGGAGCGTCGAGAGGTTGTATGGTTAGGAAATAATTAGGCCGGAATATCCAGGAACATGGTGCATATATATTTCCCCTCTGGCCCGGTTCGCCTCTCCTTAGACAACCTGGCCACCCCAGACTCTTCCAGGGTGCCCATGTTGATGCCGGGCTTAGTGCGGACGTTCAGTCAACGTGGGACAACCCAACCACGTTGACTGAACGTCCGATATTCCGGCCTAATTATTTCCTAACCATACAACCTCTCGACGCTCCTTATGTCGCCAAGGGCTCCCCCGCGACAGCGGGTCCAGAAGAGTGATTTAAGGAAATTTGTTGTCTCAGGCGTAACTTTATGAAATTTTAATAACATATTGAAATTAAATGAAATAATTTACTTTGTAATTCTACACAATTTATTTAAAAACACGACATCATCTGATGATGGCGTTCAACGTCGAAACCTGGGTTGTGTTTTTTAAAAAAAAGTCATGTAGAATTACAAAGTAAATTATTTCATTTCATTTCAAGCGGTTTAAGGGTTTGTTGGTGGAAAAAGGTATGCTCGAGTTTTACTATAAAAAGATTGGCGTATGCAGGAGCCAATGTAGCCACACGCGCGGGCCCATTGTAGTTCCTTTTGTTCGTAAGTAGATTTTTTGTTAAATTTGAATCCATTTTTAGTGAGGACGAGTTGGATCAGTTCGATGAGGAATCCTGTGGACGGGGTGTGTGGTGTGGGTCGTAGGGAGAGGTAATATTTGAGGGATTCTAGGTCTTCTTTATGGGAAATGGAGGTGTAGAGAGAGGCGACGTCTATTGTGACCATGAGAATGCCCCTGTTTTTAAGATTTGGGATTGAGTGTAAACGTTCGAGAAAGTGGTACGAATCTTTGATATAAGAAGGGAGGGAAGTGACTATAGGTTGAAGGTATTATTATTACTATGAAAGCATATTTCTAAAAATTAGCTTGCTGTAGTTAATGCTATTCGCGGTACACATTTTTGTAAATCGTCAGCATGAGCGCGGTAACTTTCTCCGAGAGGGGATAGGTTGCTCAGGGACCAGGGGGAAAGCGGAAGTGTATGGAAAGCGGAAGCGAATGCTTCTTCAGGGAGGGTAACAAAATGGCACTGGAGTAATTTCGTAACTCGTTAAGCTCGGGAAAGCTTGAAGCTCTTTTTAAAACATGTTTGTTTCACAACTTTGGCTGTTACATTCCAACTAAATATTTAACGTAAACAAAAACTACCGGGACCGTAAATTTGTAAACGCAAGTTTACGGTCCCGGTATTTTTTGTTTACATTGATTCACGACAGTAGCTACGTTCCTTGTATATTTAAATTAAATATTTAACAGTTATAATTATTGCAATCATTATTTAGTTCAATTACTTAATTATTATATATTATTGGCATCCTATTATCTAACCACACTTATTTATGACTTCAGTAATTCCTTTTTAATGGATCTAAGTCAAAGATAAACACAATACGTGTATCCTTATCTATGACACCAAAACAAAAATTACTTGATGTTGCAAGTAACCTCAAGACTTTTGCAGCTAGAAATCGATAATCCCACAGCATTTTAGCCATAGTTATACGTATTGCCAATGGAATCGGCTCCACTGCCTCTTCCTGCACTAAGCCTTTTAAGTTTGGGTGGGGGAGCACGTGTCGGAAGGTTTACTAAATATATCAAAAATGTGACCATGAATCTTCACATCCTTCCCGAATACCAGAAGCTAAACAAATCGAGTAGTTTCAAATCTGATGTGGTGGAATTTGAACATAATGAAGAACGGATCTCAGTCTCAATCAATCTACCACTAGATAAGATTTATTGTACGACAGGGTTTCGACGTATTACGTCGAAACGTATTACGATATTATTATGTTTCAAACTTTATATTTCCCAATCCCATTGATTGTTTGGCAACCTTTCCTTCTCTCTTCTTTCCTGCCACATCCACCCCCTCCTCCCGGGGTGTGAAAACTCGTTTTGGTACCTGAAGATGATGTAATACATCGAAACAAGAAATCATATCTCGTGGAATATTGCTACTATCCGTTATTTATTCAACAAGCTACTCCAAGTCGTAGTAACAAAATACTGCCATAGAATGTGCTTATCGCACTCATAAGGATTCGAACGAGGTAGCCTAGTGGGCTGAGTGTTCGAATACTGACCGAAAGGTCCCTGGCACATGGCCATGTAATCTTTTGTCGACTCCTGGCTAAAACCCATGCCGTGTCATTTCTGAGGACTTGATCTTCCTGGGAAAGGCAGGCACTTAAACTGGTGCCCCCCCCCCTCACTTGATGAGTGAATTCCATGCACCGGCTGTGGGGCGATGATGGCTCGACTCCTCCGGGGAGCATTTGGCTTGCTAATTATTGGACATCACCTCTGGTAAAAACTAACGAGAGCCAATGAAAATGCATAATGGCCACCATAGATACGGCGGGACGGAAAGGTATACCCTAAAGTACGTATGAAGTAGTTACGAAATGCGCTGGTGAACATCGCTCTTGCAGAAGAAACATGGAGAAGATATGTTTCAACTTTATGCGAGAAAAACACGAAATTATCTTTTTTTGTGGGGAATTAAGTTATGTAGAATCACACAAAAATTGTCCGAACCTGCTCAATTCGTTCCATAAAGATAAGCAATGAAATACACTTAAAGCGATTGTGATGATACGTGTATTACGCGATAAGTTTGTGATGATGCGATATTTTTAATCTCTGTAATACGTCTTAATATTCAGCTCACCTCAAGCTGAGCTCCACTCTGCTACACCCGAGGTTCTACTTGCCATTTTCTCCAGACAAATTCAATGCAAACTTTAAAACCCACTTCATTCAAGGCTTCCAGAAACAAAGTAAGAAGAACATCTTCGGAGTTTCAAGTTAGTTTAATTCGGATTTTAATTTAGCAGTCGGAAAAACTACTCCTAGACGCAATGATGAGCGTTAGGAGGACAAATAAACTAAAATATCTTAGACTGACTGTAGATAAGTGGAGAGTGAGACTCAAACATGGGACTTGGTTGGACCCTTAGCTTTTTATCGGTTAAAGTTAGTGTATAGGAACGACTTAAAACAACAAGGCCAGTGAGCAAGCGCTCGTGCATTGGCAGGATTGCCGCTCGCGCTCATCGATTCTCGATGAGTGGGCGACGTGCTGCCGGCCTCAAAGCCATTCCGTCTTCTGTCAAGCAATTGCATAGTTTTACAAAAGTCATCCTTCTCGCTATTTGGCACCACCCACAAACTGCGAGTCCCGATGCATTCTGCAATATCGATCCGGTCGTGGTATTCCTTCATTACTTGCTGTTCCGATTTTCTCGCTCTTCTTTCCCCATTCTTCCGTGAAGAATGATATCTTTGCTTCCCCTCAGATGGCGGGCCGTGTGAGAGGAATCCAATTCAACTGTCATGTCAACGGTATGTGAGAACGGCCAAGTGAGCATTACCCTCCGCCGGCAGAGAATAACGCTTCATCGACAGTCGAGGCTAGCAAATACATTGGAGAACAGAAAGAATCGGAAATTGCACGAGTTCTAGATATAGCCTAATCGGAAAATATTATTCCACAAAAATAGTGAAAAGGTTACCTCAGTCCAACTTACAAAAATGGAAATTTAAAAGAAATATCGAAAATACGGGAGTGATATTAACATTCCTCCCGTGCAGGCGATTAAAAAATTCATGTGCGAATTTCTCGCGCCATATCCCGACACTTACGACACAGAATGACTCGAAATCGAGACGTAGAAAATAAATACGTCAGCAGAGGAGACAAATTAAGAGATGAGGCTCGTTAGGGAGGAGACTGTTAAAATAAAGAGAACGCCAGAGCATTTTCAACCGGAATCAAGGTAAACCGTAATCACTGGAGAATGAACACAAGTCCTTTTGCGCAATTTCCAGATCACTTCCCTCACCTCAGGCAGCCCGTAAATCCCAGATACGCAGCCTAGGGGAAGGAACCTTCGGCATCGGGAGAGAGACGTAGGTTTTTTTGAGGACAAGGACGCGGTAGAATGCCGATAGGAGTCCGTCGTCTGAGGAAGTTGCAGAAGAATAGACGAGGAAACAGTCAAATGGTGCGCGATATTTGAAAGAGTGGAAACAAACGCTTCGGGCACACATACATTGCTTTGTCGAAAAGATAATGGAGGAGATAGTCGTAAGTCTTGGAAAGAGAATGGCCGAGTTAGCAAGGAATAAAATAAGACAGGAGACCTATCAGGGTGTTGAAGGGATTAAAAATTAGATGGTAAAGAATGGAGGGTGCGGTCATATATAGCATAGTGTAAAGGCGAGATGCAATGCTGTATAGCCAAATAACCACACTCCTTCGATATCGGAGTATTTAAGCGTTCGAAAAAATTGGCATTGAGAATAATTAAAATAATACTGGAATTAAATTTTTTTGCAGATTATGGCTGAATTTCCTGTAAAGATAAAGGGAGTCCTCAGTCAGAATGTCCTTATGACAAAATAATATTAATTATTGGTAATCGGGATCACTCGAAACCTCATCTTGGATCAGACAGTCTTGAATTAAATAAGCAGCGTGGCCTACCATTTTCTTTGAGGGCACAGTGTCGACGTTCCCTGATTATTCTGACTGAAATGCTTTGTTTTTATACTGTTTCCTGAAACGCGAGATATTGCAACGTTACTCGAAATAATACTACCGCCTTCGATACCTGCATGAGAATATCGAGGGAACGGCCTATTGCTATGAAAAACATTTGTCAGAAACTTAGATTCTTAATTTTAAAAGGAAAATAAACAAAAATAAGCGATAAAACAATGTATGCAAACACTCAAATTCAATGGTTTTGGTAATTCCAGTGATATAGGCGTGGATCATCGGTGAATATGAAAGATAAGGGTGGGCAGTAAAAGTGAGCGACGTGCGAGTGCCATAGCTTCCTCACATTTCAGTTATTCCTTAAATGATATCACTCTTAAGCACGACGATTGGCACACCCTCGACTGTCGAATTTACGGCCGCATATTCGAATGTGTGATGAAAAGTCAAACATGAACATTACGTAAATCACCTCCGCAAGTCCAAAATAGAAGTTTTTCCTGGTTGAAATTTGAGATTGGAAACGTTGGAAAAATCTTCCCTGACACGCCACTCATTTTTCGGTTGATCGCAGAAGACATTGGCGCAGCATCGAACAAGCCTGAGAACAAACGGGAATGGTTTGGTAATGAAATTTTGTCTTTTAAGTAATACATTGGAATATCAATTTATTCGTGGAGAGTCCTACCTTTAAATTCTTTCTTTTAGACACTTTGGTGTCGACGGTCACCCATATCACCATGCGGGGGTGCATGGTGATATGGGTGACGGCAGGGGTGCACGGGTATCGTTCATGATGCAGCACACCAGGCTGCATCATGAACGATAGCCCAAGAGGTCCTTCGCAATTTTGATCTCAACCTTCGCAATTTAAGGCGAGAATCCAACGGGACTCGACGCAAATTGCGCAAAAGTATTATCCTCTTCTATCAACGAAAACCAACTTTAGCACTGAAAGCACATGTAACTGAAGTACAGCAAATAAGTTAGTGCGAAATATTACATATTAATTGTGAATTTACGTAGACAATATATTCCACTTACGTTACTTTCCATAATATTTATTACTACATACATAAAATTAACTAGTTTAGCTCTTACACTGAATGAAACATTTTCGCGCATTTTTTCTCGTTTAGAGGAGATACCCAACGATAGCGTCCGTACTATGCACCCAAATAAACAAATTCCCATTCGGCTATACAACTTCATCATCTTCGGATATTTGCATTGGAGTTAAATGCTAACTGATCCTATGAAGTGGGATTTCAATCGACTGGTTTATTTTCTTTAAATTTGTTCACAATCTAGCATATATCTAATATATGTCGTATACTAAAATTGAAAATGAGCGTAAAAACTTTCGAAATTCAATGCAACAATTTCAGAGTGTAAAATTCATTCGCCTTAACCGGAATTCCGGCCACTCTGAAATTGTTCCATTGAAATGCATATTAGCGGATGACTCCGTTAAAAGTTATTGTAACAGCATCTCCCACAGCTTCTTGGAACTTTCGAAATTGTTTGATACATTTTCTACGTTACTGAGATATAAATAGTCGAATTTGCGCTGAGAGGGATTCATTATCAATCGTCTCAAGGGTCTCAATACCCGTTGATACTTAGAGCTTGCAAACTGATTCCCAGCCCGGAGAAATTGGCGTTGAGCGATTTATTTATTTATTTTGCATTAGTCCGAAAACAGCACTTCGACCTAAACATCGGACTTAGAGCATTGATATAACCATTTGACAATTGCATACACCCAAGCCCTCGGTGGAGGAGAAACCACCCGTCGAACTGGCGACCTCTGGGTTGGAAGACGAGGACGTTACCCCGCCGCCACCGGGGCCGGCGATGGAGGATGCCAATGCATCGCACATCAGCCGTATTTTCTCCACCGCTCACGCCATGGCGTACAGAGGTCTCGAACCCCACTAACATCCTCTGGCACGCCATCGAGGCGCATGAGTCACCCCTGCCCAGTGGGCCATCGGGCGAGGAGGGACGCTGCCTCGTCCACGAGATATCGGCCTCGTAGGCGGGCCGCCCTTCTCTTGCGAGGGCCGCCGGTAGGTCAATCAGCCAATCAATCTCCCGCACGCATTCTCCTCCCACGCTCGCGAAGTGTCGTGGCCCGGCGAACACGTGACCACACAGATGGCGGCACGCTCGAGGACGGCCGAAGACGGCGTCCATCCCCCGCGGTGGGCGTCGTAAATAGCGGGGCGGCGGCGCGGGGGCGCGCGCGTTTATTTTAGAAACGGCTCCCCTTTCGTGGAGAAGACGCACCCGCCCCAGATCACGCGCCCACCGCCTCCCCACCCATGCCTGGGAATTCAAACCCGAGGAGTTTCCGCGTCGACCACCAGATGGGGACGCCCACCGCCGAAAGCGGGTAACAATGACGTGACGTCAGAGCGGGTGAGGAGGGGGTCGATTCCGCCGGCTCACAAGGACGTGGGGCCGTTTCACGATGAACGCGAGAGAGCACGACGGCACGGGATAGGATGGGGAGGTTTCCGGGTAGATATCTGAAGGCGAAAAGAATTAAGCGTTGTGAAATCCTAAAAACACATATTTTTTTATGCAAGACGGCTCGATGCTGACGAAATCAGCATCGAGCAATCATATTCTGCGCATTGTGTGATGGTCTGAGGGGGAAACCGGCCGCATTCGATCGAAAAAAATGTTTGCGTAGTTTTAAAATATTCGTTAATTTTATGGTCTTGAAAGTCGGTGTACTTCTCCGGCACTTGCTGGGACTCAGTGATCGGGATGCATGATGGCGCACATCGAAAGATAGTCGCCATTAATCATTTAAGTAATTGCGTTAAATCACTCGATCAGAAGTACACCTGGGATCTTTATTTGTGGGTACACGAGCGGTCATGGTTTGAACACCGTCGTAGTTGGTAACATAAAAGTAAAACCATCCGTACGAGAAAAACCACAATTATATACGTACTTCCTTACCGTGGGCACAGTTGTATTATTGTTTGTTTATGATATTTTTTCACACTGCTGTGTTTTGCAACTTCCATTTAAGGGACTGATTTCAAAAAAAAAGAAGAGGGGAACACAATATAGAAGTAAATCGAGTCATTTCATGATCTTATTGAGTTGATGAATTTCTATGCACGAATTGTATATTTGGAAGTATGTATATTGCAGACCGATAGTTTCCACTGCGTGTGTTTTTGATTTTCCAATATTATTATGAAGAGGCTCTAAAATTTACGGACTCCAAATTGAGTATAAATATAAAATTATATGAAAATACATGTTTAACCCCTCCTCACTACGTTATTAATAACCAAATGCGATTGAAATATTTAGGTGACCATTCGATTCATCCAGTTTATAAGTAAAGTTGTTGGTGGCCCAATTATCAACCCTGAGGCGTGTGGCAGGGGTTGATTGGATACCAGGTACGCAACATCAAAAATGAAATATATCTTAATTTTCTGATATAAGACACTTATATGTAAAAGAATTCAAGTGATGTAGATCGTGATACCTACAAGTGCAGCCATTATGGCATCTAAGTGAAACATAGTACTCTAAGCATATCAGCTGTTAGTAACCAGAAGGACAACACGCAACGAAGGCTAGATGAGATAATGACAACATACTAGGTTAGGCTACTTAGAATGAAAAAAGAAAAAATACTTTTTCCCTAGCGTTGTTCTAACCTCTTACAGGAAAAATTATATCTAAAATCTATCTGTTCCCCACTTAATCTCTCTAATTTGATTTTGATCTCTCCTATAGTTGTACAATTGTGTTAATAATAAATTTTCAACATCATTAGAAGGAAACATCCTTTCAATTCCTGCAAAAGATTTAATCTGAAATTTAACCTTTGCCCCGTGAGTGACTCCCAGCCTAGCTGCTCTAATAATGTTAACACGCTACTCTGTTTGTCATAACAAAATTCAAAAATCTAGCTCCTCTACGCGATCTATTTTGTCAATCTATCCAAATTTATGAGGATCCCATATGCTAGCTGCATATTCTGAGGCCTAACCAGAAACAGATAACATTGCCATTTGACCTTTTCGTCACATTTACACTTTTTTCGCACTTACACATTTCAATTGCATAATAGCCGTTCGTGAGAAAACTACTTTTATTACAAAATTTCATCACAACACACTTTTTATAAGTTAATTCTAATTGCCAAATGTCACACTGACGTTGTTGTAGAGCATTAAGGTCATCTGCTTAAGCTTCATGCTTTACGCGACCACCATCTGTATTTCGAGAACCGAGCGGCTTTTGCTAAGTCCTCGAAACAAACTTTTTGGAATGACATCACCTCAATATTCACAGCATACTTTCAGTACTTCAGTTTACAGCAACGGCTCTCTCGAATCGATATACGAACATACCTTCTTGTTCTATTTTCCTTTTAGCTCCTTTCGAAAATAGCTCCGAGAAAAAATCATCAGCCAATTAATTAGAAGTTGCTTTATTGTTCCTGGGCAGAGGAATCCACGTAGCAGCCGCAGCGGGAGCGAAGGAGGCTCCGCCTCAGCAGCAGCCGGCCGGCCGACAGCAGTCCCACGGAGTCTCCCCGCCCGGAGGCCGCCAAAGGGTCGGAGAGGATGGCGACGCATCCCAAGGAGTTCCACATGGACGCTGTGTATCCCGAGCCCCTCTCCAGGCTCCATCCACAGCTCTACCGACGCGCTGTACGGAAGAACACGCGTCGAGGCGCCGGCGCTGCCTCGGGCAGATACCGCACGCAGCCAGTCACGTTCGCCGAAATAAAGGTGAGTCGGCGGGCGGACAAGGGGCTCGGCGAGTCATACTATATTACTGACATCGCGCGCAAGATCATTCGGTAAAGCATTATCTAATATAAGAAAATTCGAGAAAGCATTACCAAGGATGAAAGCAAAATTATCATCAATGAACCTCGAGTCCGTTATCGATGAGAAAATTTTGGCTTAGAATGTGTCAGAATGTCGGCTGCAATCTCGTATAACTTGAAAAGTCCATGTCCTAAAGTCACTCGCAGCCGCACCTCAATTCTATTCTCTTCCACTCTTAACAATTAATGTCACTTATGCCACGAGAATACAAATAGGTGACAACTAAGCAAATCATTCGCACTGACGCACAGATCCTAGCGCTTGAGACAGATTGTGATTGGTGTGCGCTTCACAAGCGATGATACTGTATTTGGCGCCGCTTCTAGCCTATCGATGCGTCGGTTTATCCAAAGTAGATAAGAATATCGTAAGTAGCCATAAAACGTGACATAAATAGATAGATAGAGGTCTTTATTTTGACAAAATTGAGACCTGATAGTCCCTTCTTCCATTTAATCCATCGTCGTATGTATGTTCTTTTAGGCATAACATTTATAATTACATGCATCCATGCACATAAATACATATAGACAGACACGAATTCATTATTCACAGATTTGCGCATCGAAAAGAGAAGGAATATATATATATATATATATATATATATATATATATATATATATATATATATATATATATATATATATATATAGAGAGAGAGAGAGAGAGAGAGAGAGAGAGAGATCCGGTGTTCAAGTCCCGGTCGAGGAAGATATTTTTACATTCGTGATCTGCTCACATCCGCCATCCCCACCTCTCTGGTGTTCGTCCTTTATATGTGTTCCTTTACCATTTTCCTTATCTCTATTTCAATATGAATGAATATTTATTCGCCATATGGCGGTATTTCGTGTTTGAATGTGTATTTGGCCAATGCTACTCGTCTCTTCTTCTGGCTATGCGTGCCATGAAACGCACCGTTCCTATCCTGTATGATGTTGTATGCTTGCTAATATACTGTCCATTCTCCTCTTGTGTTTGTCAATTTCTCCTTTGGTGGGTGTAACAGCTCCCTAACGCCATCTTCTGTTTAATGATTCGGAGCACTTTGGCGCTTTATAAGATCGCAGATTTCAATGTGAAGGTACGCTCCCTCGATAGCTCAGGTGGTTAGAGCATCCGCCCGGCAAGTGGAGAGATCCGGTGTTCAAGTCCCGGGCGAGGAAGATATTTTTACATTCGTGATCTGCTCACATCCGCCATCCCCACCTCTCTTGTGTTCGTCCTTTATATGTGTTCCTTTACCATTTTCCTTATCTCTATTTCAATATGAATGAATATATATATATATAGTTATATTATATATATATATATATATATATATATATATATATATATATATACATAGTTATATAAGTGTTAGGAAGAGGTAAGGCAGGGTTGCCCATTGTCACCGGTGCTGTTCAACGTATATGAGGAGGAAATGATTAAAGAGGCATGGGAAGAAATGGAGGTAGGAATGAAAATCGGAGGAGAATCCGTAAAATCGGTTAGGTTTGCTGATGACTAAGCATTAGTTGCTCAGTCAGCCAAGGGGTTGCAAGCATTGCTGAGTGAACTGGAGGTTCAGTGCGATAGATATGGGATGAGAATCAATATTAATAAAACAAAGGTTTTGCGATTTTCCAGGATAAAGAAGGCTAAGATAAACATTAAAATAGGAGGGGAAAAATAGAGCAGGTGGAAAAGTTTACATATCTCGGAAGTGTTTTGGACCAACACGGTCAAAGTAGTAGGGACGTGAGGAGAAGAATTGCGCTAGGCAAGGAGGCTTTCTCAAGGAGGGAGTTGATGACGGGGACGTTGAGTAGGGATGTTAAGACAAGACTCGTAAAAACTCTGATATCGAGCATACGGCGCGGAAATATGGTCACTGAAGCAGGAGGATAGACGTAGATTGGAGGCTTTTGAAATGTGGGTGTGGAGAAGAATGGAGAAGGTGAAATGGACCGAGAGGAAAACAAATGAGGAAGTACTGGAGATGGTGGGTGAGGAGAGGGGTTTGTTGAGAGAAATCCTATGGAGGCAGGAAAAATGAATGAAAGGCGTATTGAGCGGTAGTTGCTTGAAGAGCGGTAGGCGGTTGAAGAAGGTAATAGAGGGGAGAATGTTGGGTAAGCGAGGAAAGGGCAGTAACAGGATAGGGATGTTGGACGGGATGAAGGGAGGAAAGAAGTACACAGAGATGAAGAGGGACCTGATGTAGATTAGGTTGCGGATTGGGTTTTGTTTGGAGTTACAAAATGTTTATTTGTTTGTTGTGTTCATCTAAAAACCTACCTTAACCGGTAGATTACCTAATAAATAAAATACATATATAATATCATCGAATACATAATTTTTTGCTCTTCAAGAAATAAGCAGATTCGCTGAATAGCGTACCATCAGGTGGTTTCTTGCCAGACTCTAGTTCTCCCATAACAGCATGAGACAATACGACACGAATGATGAAGAGAGACTCCTTCGTCAATGTCTCCCCAACTCTCTGACACCTCACCAACAGAAAGCGGTTGTACCCGACAATGCTGTTGTACTCTCCGCTCTTTTCAGGGCGGGGATATTTTAGACGGTTTTCTCGGCCAATGTATAATTATATTCATTCCCACTCGCCACACACTCGGGGCGACACACCACCAACCGATGGCGACGATAGGTTCATCCAAGGGATATACCCCCACTGTCACTTGGGGGGCCGGTTGGACTCCATCGCAACGTCCCTCCCACCCTGTAAACCTTTGGCCGCCCTTATAGGACCCAGTCAGTCCAACGCTCGCCATCGAAACATGAAGACGGGACGGGGGTGGCTATCTCCCGGCCACCCGTTTCTCAAAATCCTGGGCTAGAGTGGGGTTTTGTTCCCTGGTCCACGCCGGGCACCCGACTTCCGGCTGGGTGCCACAGAGCAGACCCACCGGCATCTCCTTTTCCTCCACACAGGTGTCCAAGCACAGAAAGCATCTCGGTGCATCATCAACTAGTTGATATAAAAACCATAAACACAGTAATCAACCCGAAGGTCAGTTTAGTAGGTGATGGTAGAGCTCACCCATTTACTAAGCCCGACGGCGTGTGACTATTCACACATCAGGGGCCAGTTCCTTTCCCTGTGCCGGTTATGGTTTCCCAGGAAGATCTGGTACCCGAAAAATCAACTAGCGTGGGTGGAGCTGCAGGTGCCCAGAGCGCCTTGCCCGGGAATCGAACCCGGGACCCTCCGGTCAGTAGTCCAACGCTCTACCCCCTGGACTACCGCGACCCACCTAGTTGATATATGGCACTCAAATAGCAGCAGGCCACAGACTGCTCGGAAGCTACCCTAGCTGAACAGGGTGTTTTCGGCGAGTCTTCTTCACCCAGTTGGTCGCCTGTTTCAATTTCCGCAAGCAGATACAAAAATACAGGGATGCACGTAGTGAGTCTCCACTCTTCTCCCAATCCGTCAAACATGCCTCTTCTCTTTCTGGCTCTACTTCATCTACCCAGCAACCCACCCTCAACCCAAGCCTTCTTTGACATTCTCCGCATAATTCTCTCCCCTCCCTCATCATTCCAGGAACGTCATTGCTTTATTTTCCTTTCCACACATTTCACGTTTTCCGTCGTCCTCTATTCAAACATCTCAGAAGCGTTCAAATTAACCCCATTGGCTCATTAGCAATTGAAATCATAATGCATTAACATCTGGGAATATGCCCAAGGGGTTCCCAGAATGCATTCCAGCAGCCAGTGTTATTTATGTATTGCGTGAGCATCCTATCGCCATGGTGTCATGGTTTAGGGTGTCCAGCATAATCTAAGTTGAATAAAAATCGTATTATTTTGACCGTTGCAGGAGGTGGACGAGGATTCGCTGGCGGATGACACCCGAGTTTCAGAGAAAGGCGCCGCTTCCTCAGAGATCGACCTACAGGCCGCCGTGCCGGACGATGCGGGGAGGGACCCCGCGCTCAGAGGGACCAGCGCCGCCGCCGCCGGCATGGCCACGCTGAGGGGAGAGACGGGTGCGGCCGAGGACGCGGTGGCCCACCCCGTCCGAAGACCCCAGCGGAGGCAGCAGCCGAGGCCCTCCATCTGACCCACGCGCAGTGACTGCACACCCCGCGCGAGGACCCCTCTTCGGTGCACCCGGGCGCCCGCCCCTCGTCAACGCTGCGGCCCCCCGCACTAAACCGACGTCTCGGCGACTGCGCGCAGACGCTCTGGACACCCCTCCACGGCTGCAAACCGTATTATAGACGACGAGCTGGGCGGACACAGGGCCAGAGAGCGAAGCAACGTCTGATTCAGACCGGATTCGTGGGCGATTCCGCAGTTGCGCGCTCCGCTCAAGGCCTGAGGGGTGGACGGGTGAACCCGTTTCGTCGGCATCGCCGTGGCACGTGAAAATAAGCGGAGAAATTTTCAGCCACGACTTGATCGGGAGGGTAACTTCAAGGATCCCTTTTCTACATCGATCGGCGAGGAGAAAAGTTGCGTTCAAAGTGCCGAAGCCGTGGACAAATTCAGTGCTTTTAAGGGCTGCAGAATAAAAGGTTTCCGAAAAAACAATTTTTTTAGAAACCCTTGAGGATATGAGTGAATTCGGCAGGGGATGCGTGATTCATTCAAGAACTTGATTGGCGCAATCATCCGTGACGCACGCGGAGACGCAGAAGTCCACAATCATTACAGCCCACACACATTACAGCCCACAATCAAACGACGCGGAAGAAGTCCATTCGCTAGCGAATTGGCATTCAAGGTGCCTCCATCCTAGCGCTCCATCTCGCCCCGTTCTCTCCCGCGCTTGCGCATTTCCAAAGTTAAGGTGGGCAGACAGAACATGGGGCAAATGAAAGTATTTGGAAGAGCAAAATTTTCCTTATTTATAATTAAATGCTATGATTCATCCATTGATTAATGGTTTCGCATGATAACTCAAACAGCCATGATGATCTTTCGAAATCTCAGCTACAAAGATTAAATCCACTTCCGCCGTCAAACTTTAGACGATCACACATTTTGTCGTTTGTCTTACGGGTATCCATTTCTTAAAACCACCGCATAGTGACGTCATTATATCGAATGCGCCACTGATTTTTGCACATTATTGCGCTCGTTTCGATGCATCTCGGAGCGGGGACCTAAACGCGACCAATTCCGTGCAATAGATAGGAGTTTCCGAGATTGGTGGACCACAACTGATTCGCGAATCGTACACCTTCAGTCTTCCGATGACTGACTAAGAGGACTATGTAAGACCTGACGTTTGAATTGAAACAGCCGCAGCACTTTAACATCCGAATCAAGTAAATATGTGTCCTGCGACAAGAATGAGCTTCATGCAACTCTAGCGGGGAGAGAATAAACAGCAGAGGCAATATGACTTTACTCAACTTAGGATGTGCAATTCTTGTGACTCGTTTGGAAAGTGTCTCGCAAACCAATTCGAGGCGAAATTGTTTGCAATTGCATTGTCTTGAAACATTTGTTGAAGTACACTGATGTAAACCTAATCAAGTAAAGATGTTTTGTACCAAATAAATACACCAAAATTGAATTAATATATGCACTTAATTACTTTAGAATCACCTGATGAAATTATTATTATTTTCAATGACATCCAATAGCACGACCACGTGATACGGCATTACGTATTGTTTCTCGGGAACAAGAAAAAGCAAGTAGACTGAATTTTATTACACTTATAACTCTTTTAAATCAGCCTTTTACCCATTTTGTTAAATACCATCAAATCATTGAACGAACTTAGTACAACTCGGACACCAAGACTGATAGCATTTCGATAGCTGAATAGACTTCAATCCATAGACTAGAAAATAGACTCCAATCAAAAAGTGATTCATAAGAAAAGTTACGGGAGGGATCTCGCATGGTGGGCACTGAAACTTCCTGAGGGTTACCAGGGGAAACTTTTCTCTTGGGCATTTTCGATTTTACAGTGACCAGTTGACATTTTTAAAGGCACAACAGGGTGTATATGACCCCCTAGTCTTCCATAGGCAGAATTAAGTTTCAGAGGCTTCGCCGTCTTTGTGCATTTCCAATAAAATAACAAACAAATTTACTATGTTTTCATTTACATTTTCCAAGGGAATTAGTCTCACCTGAAAACCAGGAAGGAGGTGTCGAAAGTACCAATGGCCACCCGTGGACCTGCATCGCGACCCGTGGTGGATGG